>JZKD02S1785025.1:231599-267928 GCA_000966675.3 Picea glauca | reverse complement strand
TGAGAGAAATTTTTTTCTCCATAAATCAGAGAATTATATTAATAAAAAATGAATATACATGAGCAACCATCCTCAAAAATAAGAGAGGAGGTGAATATATAGAATTTCCAACATAAAAATTCTAGTAAAAAAAAGCCAGAAATAGCTAAAATAGGTGTCATAAGCTAAGGGAGACCAAATAGTTTGACCTAGACCACTAAACATACTTGTCACACACTCATTAATGTACACAAGAGTTAATTTATGCACATTATCTCACTTAATCTCACTTAACTGACAAGAGAAGCAATTCCAACTCACTTAACTGACTCGAAATAGTAGTTACTAATAATAGTAATAGCAAAAATCATTAATTAAGGAATAAATCTCTCACTGAAAGAGGAGGTGCACATTCCACAATAATATATTAGTTTTGCATGGGCGAGTTGGAATAAATCAAGGATAAATCAAGAATAAATCAAGAAAAATCAAGAAAATCAAGAACCGAGAGTTGAGTCTTGATCTAAAATTAGCAGTTTTCCCTAAACTCTAGGGATGAGGTGCCCTTCTTCTCTATGTGGCCAAATTAGGTGAAATAAAGTGTAAATGAATGTATTAACCAAGATCTAGGAGGCTAATCTAGGTATAAACTAATGTAAGTTAGGATTATGCTCCAACAATATATGTGATTGTAACACTTCAATAGAGCACTAAGCAATCAATATTCAGCCCTAGTTTACAGCGTGGTTAAACCCAAATTATAGATCAACACAGTATTCCCATAGATTCAATAGAGTTAAGCACTAAGCATACTAACATAGATCAAATCTAGCATTCATTCACATTATTCAACACTAAGCTACCATCTTAGATTCATCTACCATCTAACAACACACTAAGCATTTAAGCATATAAACAAGAGAGCAACCATAAGCAAAAAGAATTCACAACACAGGATATACGTGGTTCACCCCCACCCTGGGGCTACATCCACCAACTCTTCATCTTCTTTATTAGCTTCTTCCAATCTTATTACATGCACAAAGCCTCAAGATCAACTTCACAGAGGAAAGGAGATATACACACTCTTCACTAGATCCTCCTTCCCCAAGATAGGTTACAACACAAAGCCTACATACAGTCTCTTACAGTCACTTGCACTCATCCTTGCAAGTCTCACATAGCATTCACAAAGCTCTTACAACTTTCACAACTTACTTCTGACTAGTCATTCACACTTAGCATGGCGCACTTGCTTACATCGCCTAGACATGTATTTATACATTACAAAATAGGCCTAAGCATAGGTAAACCCATGGGTCGACTTTACCATATCCGTTACATAATCCCAAAACCCAAAAATCCCTAAAAAGGGGCCGAGATCCTGCAATCTCTGCTTTTATTTGCGCTTCACCTTTGACAACATGTCGAAGTCCCAAAAATAGGTTAAACATGACCAAGAATCCTCAAAACTTGGTCAAGGGCCAACATGCCCCCAACACTCACTTGTGACTCGTCCCGAGTCACTCTGTTTTGGGTAGCTATGCTTCAAAATATTCAATCTTGGTTTCAGATACTTCAACCTGTTATTGTGCCACGACTTCATGTTCAGTGAACTCTTGGATGAATTATTTGTTGATAGGTCCATCTAAGCATTTTTAAGCTGTAGTGACGACTTGCTCCAGTTCTTCTCCTCGACCTTCGATCTTTGCGAACAGTTGGAAAGACTCATCCTGTATAGCTTGGAGCCTTTGTGTCACTTCCATGACTCTTCTCTGAATGGTGTGGACCCGTTGTTGAGAAGTGCGTTGATCTTGGGATCACTTCATCCTTTCAACAGCTAAATGGGGCTTCAACTGTGCCTGTATTGTTTTTACTTGCTTCTTCACCTCCTGGAGCTGTGACTCCAGTGCCTTTAGTTTTGGATTCTCAGTGAGTCTCTCATAAGTCTGGGCACTACAATCACTTAGTTTTTTACATTCCATGGCAAGGACCTTTATTCTTTCAACTATGCTTTAGGTAGTGGCTTCTCTTCAATCCCTCACCTTCTACAGAGTGTCGGGCACTGTGTGGAGCTCTAAGTCAGCTATTCTTTGTTGTAGCTATTGTATATCTTTCACGAGCTACTCTACTTGATGCACGACTCAGTCTTCAGCCTTTGCCTCTAAGCCTGTCACAGAGCAAAATTCTCTGTTGACTGCTTCTTTCACTTCGAGTTTTTCTGTGAGCAACTGTTCTTTTTCTTGTTGAATCTATGCTTTATCCTCTTCAAACTTTGTCTGGAGATCAACCTTCTCCTTCTCTGCAACTCGACATTGTTCTATGACTACTTATTAAAATTTCTTCAAGGCCTAGGTGGCTTGTTCTATTTCTTCCTGTGCGCAACAAAGGTGAGCTTTGGTCTCATCAACTAGTCTGCAGAGTTGGGTTGGCTCATATCCCAACTCTAGTTCTTCCGATGGCAGGGGCTTAATGGACACTATGTGACTGGACTGAAGGGTCTATTGTACCCCTTATAGTTCAACCTCAATTATGTCATACATATCCTCTTGCTTGGCTTCTTGTTTCTGTAAGATTTCCTATGAGGTGTCATTTACAGCTGCGATGATGAAGTCAAAGTCATCAATAGTGAGCACAGTCTGCATCTTAGTCAAGGTGGCTCTGAATTTTTTTTGGGAAGAGGGTTTCGGGGGAGAAACCTTCCCTTTCTTCAAGGGATTAGCCTCATCTCTAGGCGGTGCTACTTCACCTTTCTTTTTCTCATCTTATTTCCACTTATCTCTTCTACTTCATCATCAACCCCTCGGTTAGGTGATACTGAAGCATTATTTTCTGATGTGTTGCTTAACTCTTGAACTTCGTCGGTCATCTTCCTTCTACTAGTTCTAGGAGTGTCACGTTCTTTTTGAGTGACCTTTAAGCTGTCAAGTTCGAGGTCACACATCTCTGCAGGATTCACAGGGATGAGGAGTTTCCCAGGCAAGTCCTTGGTGATCTCTTCAAGTTCCTCTTCTGTAGGCTTGTAGTATGACTGCATCTCCTCTTTGTGCTCATTTGCTCACGCAGTGATATAGATGAAGTGTCGATCTGAGAGGAACTTCACGAGGAATCAAAACTAATGCAGGGTGTTTGGCGTCATGTGAGGTTCATCTTTGATAGACCTCTTTAGTTGGAGATAATATGTCTGAAAGACTGCATTCGACTTCCACTGCTTTCCCATGTCACTCGAGTACCAAAGCTTGGTGAACTTTGCAGTGAGTGGCTCGAACGGTTCGATGTCTGGGAAGGTCGCACCTTTGGGCATCTCCCAAGTGGTAAATGCAATGAGGATCAGGAACCAGCTAAAGTGGAACTCGTAGCCCTGATCCTGTGCTTCGCGACAGTCTAATTCTAGCTGATTAACTAGGTACTTCACCTAGTTCATCTGTAGGCCTTCTACGCATTTCCTAGTGAGGTCAATGACAAAACCAATGACCTACGTGGGTATGTTATTCCATACTAGATTTCCTGCAATTAATTGGCATGCTAGGCACACTGCACCATTTTGGATGGAGGATACCTTGTAACCTCACGTTCCTTTTTCTACATCATCATAAGTGTCCTTAATTCTCTATGTCAGGGCACGATCAGAAGCCTTCCCTGGGTAGAAGTCTTGTAGGTCAGGTCCTTCCATGCTCAATCTGGTGATATTATGGATCAGCGTCAGATCGACTGTGATACGTTTGTATAGAAATAAGTAGCCTCCATGGTAGCATGAGATCAAGATCTTAACACACACGTTAACCTCCTGGTGCCGTCCAAAATGTGGGATTTTCATTACATTCAAAAGGGTGGACTGCACAAGGTTCATCGTCCATGGCTGGGGGATTATTTTTTATTTCTTCCCCTTCGTCCTGGTCAAGTATTTATACGGGGTGAGCATACTATGGTTCTTGCGGTCTCCTAGGTTGAATTCACTAAACTTCAATATCGCAATATTGTCCTACTGTTCTCTAACTGCATGTATCCCCTTCAGAAGGTACGCAGTGACCATGGTGTAATCGAAATCTCTCGACACACTATCACGACTCACTGCACCGGCTAGAGGCGGGATGTATTTGGGTAAGATGGTCGAGATTAGCTTGGCATTTTCTAGGTCATCTATGTTCTTGGTTCTCTTTTCTATTACTACTCGGGATGGTTCGGATCCATGAGCGGTTGACGGAGAGGCTTGCACTCCTCTCGTCGATGATGCTTGTACACCCACACACATTACTCTCTCAGACATTACTCTTTCAATCATGAGGTTGATGAGTACCTCCTTCACAGACTCTTCGACTGTGCTAAGTTCTTTGGACATACACGCTCGTGGTTGAATGTCTTGAGTTTGAAGATTAACTACTCAATGCAATGAGATGGATGGTGATAGCTCAATGATCACGGTGCTAAATCAATTAATCTGCAGGCTCAGATAATCATGGTTGGAAAAATTGTTCTCGGTGCAAGGCTCGATGGAATAAGTAGATAAATAGGCAACAGATCTCTCCAACGGGCGAGAATCCTTCATTAATTTAGTTCTATCCGTTATGACATGGTCCCAATGATCTGATGGTGAGCTTCCTGACCATAAATGTCGTTCTAACCGTTCGGGTGTCGGTCTAATGGTTATACTATTTTCAATGGCTATATTGCTTCACCATGGCAAAGTGCCATGTGGCATTGTTCTGATATCCTGTCGAAGTAACAGCTTTGCAAATTTTCCTTCTACGAAGTTCCCTCTGGAACCTTCTATAACTTTTAGATCTTTTCTCTCTTCTTACTTAGTTTTCTAGCCTTCTTTCCATTGATGTTCGTCTCGGTATTCCTCTTTTCATTATGATTCTTATCTCCTCTTGGTATAGTAACTTCACACTGTTTATATTATTTCATAGGATTCAAGGGAAATACTTCTTCTTTATCTGGGGTAGGTGCTTCAGTCTCTTGTGATTCCTCTTGTGTTCTTCCAACTTCGACATCCACGGTTCTAAATAGCTTCAATCTATTTTCTTTTTCTTCAATCAAGTGTGCGATCCTCCTAGTCATGAAATCTTTCAATTCTTGCTTCTTCTGCTCTAAGACTTCTTCTTCTTTCCTTCTGGCTTGATCCCTTTCAATCGAAGGTTTTCCTAGTAATATATCAAATGGGGCATTGTTCTTAATAAATTTAACAACCTCAAATTCTTCCTCTGTCAAAGTTCCATGAACACTCATAGATATCTGGGTGAGCTTTCCACGTAGGGTTATCAACTTTCCTTTAAATAATCTTATTCCTCCTAATGAAGGAATCATAGCAGGTTTTCCTAAAGTTTCCCAAGTTCTTTTTGTCATAATATTCAACTGTGTTTCTTCATCCAGAACATAGTCAATGTCGAAGTCTCCTATTCTTGCTTCTATGCACTCTTTTTCTTTGAATATCTCTAATAAGTTGATATTTCAGTGGTCATTCAGGGTTTATTTTATTTGCAACAATACAATCTCTGATTATTTCTGGGGTTCTACCATGGTCTTAGTTGCTTGAGCTTTCTCATGGTCTTCTTGTCTCATGTTCATTCTTTCAATCTTGGCAATCATTCTAGGGAAATCTAAAACTTCAAGGTCCATAGATTTACAACAAAGACAACTAGATCTCTTACCAAGGCATTCCTTAGCCAGATGTCCCGGTCTTCTGCAACTATAACAAAGGGTTATTCCTTGTTTTCTTTTAAATGATCGCCATCCTTTCTTGAACCGCGCAATAGGATCATAGTAACTAACCTGTAAAAAATTCTTTCTAGGATCTTTCATCCATTGGTTAGTCCAAACATTCTTTCTATGCATAGGAATAACATATCTTTCACTATTCTTATCAGATCTACTTATATCAATTATTCTTTCTTCTAGCCGTGCCCTACTTTTCAAGCTAGGAAAAAATTTATCAAACATACCTAGATCCATACTTTTGAAACAAAAATTTCCACTAATCTTACTTTCAGCAGAGCACAAAGCTTCCAGATCTAAAACTTTTCACTATTATTACCTTTATCAGAGCACAAAGCTTCCATATCTTACCTCTTCTCTTCAGATTAGGATTCTTTTCTTAGCACAGAGATTCAAAAGTTAAGTAGGATTCTACACACTAGGGAAACAGATCTATGCATAGAGCTTTCACAGTTTCAGGTCAGATCTTCGCACAAAGCTCCTTTTTCCTTAGTTCCCAGCAATCACAGTTTCAGGTCCTGACAACGGAACCATTTGTTGGCACAGGGGAAGACCCAGGGTTCAATGCTACAACAACGCACCAACAAAACACTAACTACCAACCCTTTAGGCAACACCTATAAAGCAGATGAAGTCTCAGCCGAGGTAGAGGCATGGGTGGTTGTAGGACTCCAGTTTCTGCAACCTTATCTAGGACACAAATCTATGATTGTAACACTTCAACATAAGACTAAGAAATCAATATTCATCCCTAGTTTACAACGCGGTTAAACCCTAATTATGGATCAATGCAGTATTCCCATAGATTCAATAGAGTCAAGAACTAAGCATACTAACATAGATCATATCTAGCATTCATTCACATTATTCAACACTAAGCTACCATATTAGATTCATCTACCATCTAACAACACACTAAGCATTTAACCATATAAACAAGAGAGCAAGCATAAATCACAAAGAATTCACAACACAGGATATACGTGGTTCACCCCCACCCTAGGGCTACATCCACCAATGCTCCATCTTCTTTATTAGCTTCTTCCAATATTCTTATATGCACAGAGCCTCAAGATCAACTCCTCAGATGATAGGAGATCTACGCACTCTTCGCTAGATCCTACTTCCCTAGGTTAGGTTATAGCACAAATCCTACATACAGTCTCTTACAGTCACTTGCACTCAGCCTTGCAAGTCTCACACATCATGCACAAAGCTCTTACAACTTGCACAAGTTACTTTTGACTAGTCATTTGAACTTAGCATGGCGCACTTGCTTACATCACCTAGACTTCTATTTATACATTACAAAATAGGCCTAAGAATGGGTAAACCCATGGGCCGACTTTCCCATATCAGTTACATAATCCCAAAACCCAAAAATCCTTAAAAAGGGGCCAAGATCCCATGATATCCGCTTCGATTTATGCTTTGCCTTCGACAGCTTGTCGAAGTCACAAAAATAGGTTAAACATGACCAAGCATCCTCAAAAATTGGTCAAGGGCCAACACATACCCATGCTTGGGATGAAATAAATCATAGCTTCCAATAAAATACACTATAGATCCATGTCATATAACTATATAAAGTTTAGCCGCAAGCAATACACAATGGATCTACATCTCAAAATAAAATATATACAAGTATATTATCCATATTCAAGAATCCAATAACACCTGATGGTTGGAGATGAGGTCTTCAGACCTCAAGCAAAAACTTCAAGATATTCACAACTTGGGTAGGAGTGCAATGTGAGTGTATTACTTCACTATCCAGAGGTCTTTGATAGCTTGTCGGGAAAATACAAGAGGATCTCGATGATCAGGCATAAAACTTCAATGATTTTGATCAAGGACTTGATTGGACTTTCGGGTTGGTCGGGCATGAGGGCGAGAGACAAACTACAAAAAGGTTGACCCAGGCTGGGTGAAACTTCCCTTGGACAAGAACAAAAAATATGATCAGACTTAGGAAGCATGACATTGACATAAGTTCATGACGTAGGAGGCAACAAAAACTCTCCATGTGTTTGGAAGAGTAACCAAACAGAGGAGGACACAAATCTATGTAGCGAGAACAGCTTCCTAAGGTCATACTAGATCCCAATGCCTGACGAACAAATGAAAAGGATGTGATTTTTCCAAGGGAGACTCATTGTGCTACCAAAAAAGAATATATATTTCCTGACCCCTATTTTTGGGGTTTTTTTTAATCTTTTTGTCTTTTTCAATTTTTTAAAGAGCTTGAAAAAGAATAAAAGAATGCTATGTTACAAAGGAGGAACGAGTGTCACAAGCAATCATACTAGTTCCAATTCCAAGCGCAAGGAACATATTTATGCTCATAGAAAGGAGACATGTGTAGGAAAAGGACACTCGGGGAAAATTCCTCCATGGGTCAAGGTGTCAGGTCGCAGAGGCAAAATGCTACAAGGATTGCATATAAGGCATGCTTCAAAGGTTTAGTTGAGAGCAACATGGAGTTGACATTAGGCCAAAAATGAAAAAATGAAAATGTGATTTAGAAAGACACAATGAAACCCCCCTTCAATGTAATTTTTAGCAAGCCCAGAGAAGGTAAGCTCAATAGGTTTTTCATGTTTAGAGTCTGAAAAAATGTAAAAGAAGACTCCAATGGGGTACCATTTTTGGAAATAGTCTGGTTGGTTCGAAAAAGGGGTAAATTAGCACTGAAAAGATGTCTTTTCAAAACCATTTTAACGAGTGTGACAAAGACAATATCACTCATAAATATTTTCAATTTTAAGGATTCTAAAAAGAGCTTAACTATGGACTCACTTCTTTTTTCTGAATTTAGTCTCCTTATCCAGAAAAAGTATAAAATCTACTAAGAAGAACTCTCCTGGCGAGACGAATCACCAGAGGTGTACCTTTTTCCTCCATAATCTACAGGCAAGAAAAAGGGGTAAACTCATGCCAGTAGATGTTCTTCTGGACCAATTTAATGAGTGTGAAGGAACAAGGTCACTCGACAATCTTTTCAATTTTAGGGAGTCTGAAAAGAGCTTAACTATGGACTCTGTGGGGGTTCCTTTTTTGTAAGTAATCTCCAAGGTCCGAAAAAGGCGATAAAACAAAACCAAGGAGAATGTTCCTTTTTCATAAATTTAGTCCCTCATGCCCGAAAAAGGGTTAAACTTATACCTAAGAAAACTCTTCTAGCAAACCGAAGTTCCTATACCTTTATTCGTACAATTGACCATCTAGATCGAAAAAGGGGTAAACTACCGTCGGACAGACATGCCTTCAAATTTGAGTTTGGCGAGCATGAAGGGAAACAAGATCGCTCGGCAATATTTTCACGTTTAAAGAGTCTGAAAAGGGCTTAAATAAGACTCCAGAAGGTTACTTTTCTCAAGTAATCCTGATGAGATCACTTGTACCAAGAGGGGGAAGCAAGGGTTCCCATTCCCCCATTGGATAAACCAATGGATCAATTGTTGAGACCAAGTCTCGAGAAGGAAAAAAGTATTACACAGGTTCCTTCTCAGAAGCAATTGAACACCAAGGATAAGATGCCACATAATTAACCTGTGGTGGGGTAGAGTCTACATGGACACTATGAACATATAAAGGGATAGGTTGAACTAATGCCAAATTAGGATGGTGATTATTAGATGCGAGCTGGTTGATAGTGACAATGCTTCCATTATGAGGGAAATGCATCACCCAGAAGAGCGTAGACACCACAACATTCATAGCATATACATAATCACGCCCGAAAAGCATATTGAAATCTAACGGGCCTTGCACCACTATAACATTGACAAGGACAATATTCCCACCTAATGAGATAGGAAATTGAGGAAGAATCCTCAAATTTTCACTAGGACGTCTGTCAAAAGCCAACAATGCATGCGAATCATACATAATCTCAGGAGACCCCAAGACTTTCCAAACCGAGGAGGATAAAATACTTGCGGAGGATCCCTCATCCAAAATACATCAATAAATGTTTGTTGAATTAACTTCAACCCTTATTTGAAAAGGTGTAGAAGAAGGAAGAAGAGGATCAACAAGGTCATTCCAATCAAAGGAAACCATCCTAGGACTTGGCGGGGTTGTGCTCCAAGTGAGTGGAGTGCCCCCTTGTTTTGAGAGTACTGAACCAAAAATGCTAAAAAAAGATTGCATTGGCATGACCACTTTGGTAGATTCAACACTCTCCAAGAGAAGAGTGGGATCAACTGAAGAGTGCATCAGCATGACCACTTTCTTAACCACTATATGAATAGGCTGCGAGACAACATGGTATACAAGCACATCTCCCCCAAAAAGAGGAGTGGAATCAGCCAAAGATACCATCAACACAACCACTTCATCAACCAAAGGATGACTATACTGTGATGAAACTTTAGAAGACTAATAATTAGAAGAGCTTGTAGATGGGGACCACAATCTTCGTACCTATGGAAGGCCAGGGAATAAATGAGTAAGGTGATATCCCTTGCATAGATTACAAGGTAACTTAGACTTACATCCTATCCATCTAGCTTTCTCAACAGAATAAATTCCCCCAGCATGACTAACAGTGGTTGGTTGCACATATCCAACATGACTTGCAGAGGTTGGTTATTGATCGATAACATGACTCGTGGAGGCTACAGACCTATTTTTAGTATGACTAGCAGTGACTCGAATTTTTCCCCCAACATGACTTGCCGAGGTTGGGTGCTTTCCCCTAGCATGACTTGTAGAGGATGGGTGTTGGTCTTCAACATGACTTGCAGAGGTTGAGGAACTATCTCCAACATGACTTGCAGAGGTTGGTGATTTCTTCATCCTATTCTTCCTCTTTCTATTTCGTTTAGACCTCTGGTTACTAGTAACTATACTCTCACCGGAGATATGAGAAGGAGGAGGAGAAGACTGTGTTGACGAAGGAACATCAACATGATTCCCATGACATAAAGTGCTTAACTGAGAAGCATCAAGAGCATTTGGGACATTTGGAATGGTAATTCTTTTATTGATAATACAATGATCACTTACAACCAAAGCCGACTACTGCTCCATGAACCTGGTCTGGGATTCTCTTCACCAAGATTCAATTGCACCTCTGTATGGATTCTCCTCTCAACCTTCTTCTTGAGAAATGAAATGGGTTTCTGATGGAGGAAGAAGGACAAATTGGGGAATTCTGAGGCAATTCTCACAAAAGGGCTACAATTACTTGTGGCAAGGAGGGGATGTGAAATGAGAAGAGTTTCATTGTTATTATGTCTAGATGTGGAATGAGACCCCAACACATCCTTTTATATGGGAAAATGATGGTTATTCGATTGGGTGACGGGATATAGGTGGTGGATTAGTTGGGAAACTACCCAATATCCTGTAATATCAATGAATTCCTTGCAACTTTTTATTTTTTTCAACTTTTGCAAGTATACGTGGGTTGTAGTGGTGCAACATGCATACATACGTGGGTTGTAGTGGTGAAACAAACATATGTATGCAGGAAGTATTGGTGCAGGGTGCATACATCTTCAAAAAATGGATTTTTTAGAAGAGCAATTGAGTGATGACTTGGAAAAAAATGCAAGTAAGAGGGCCAAAGGTCAGGTATGCATGTGTAGAGAAATTTAGGGCTATAAAAATTTGAAATATGTTGACCATGATATCAATGATGAAAATAACTTCCCAGAGCTTGTGCCCAGTAAGTTTCTTATGAAATCCATCCATTCTGAAACCCACATGATCATCATAGAACTACACGTGTGAGCTAGGGGGTTAGAGAAAGTAGGTCTTCTAAACCTGTTCAACATACCACATTTTGGACGAAGCCAGGAGATCAACGCATGGGTGAAAATGCTTCTACGTTGTGTGCATAGATGATACTCATGGCTTGATAGGAAAATATCCATTGACACTATTTTGATAGTGCACATTATAGGTCTTTCGTTGCAGGGACAGGACCCTGCATCCTTGTCTTTTTTATAAGAAGAATGAGAAAGATCTCATTGAGAGCATGAAAGAAAAATTTCATATATTCCATTGACAACGTAGTCTGGATGTCACTAGAATATGTGACCCAATGGTAAGGTTTGCGACGCAAGCCTTACCCTATAAAATATTGAGGAAATGCAGAAAAGATCAAGTCCTAGCAACGATTATAGCAGTTGTAGAATGATGTGTATAGGTTGTCCAGATGAACTAGGAAACATTTTTTTTGAACCAATTCTTTATTGACTTCAAGGAAGCACAGGACAAGGGGGGGAAATTCCACTACTCAGTTATTTATCCTAATCGCACTATCAGCTTGGAGAGAGTTGAATGAAAACCAATTTTTTGGCCTCAAAGAGAATCATTGCTTAATTGCGTGCTATTAGAATCTTTGGTACACTACACATAAGGTGTGCCAGATGGACACTAATATAACATTATATATCTACAAGAAAACTATCAGAGAAAACATAGAGAGGAGACCACACATACTACCTCAGGTGGTCAAGGCATACAAGGAAGTGGTGTGTTTTAAGGAAGGGTGTTGGACCTTGACCATGTTTTGGAGAACTTGGGTCATATTTGGCCGATTTTGGGACTTCGACAGGCTGGTCGAAGGTGGAGTGCAAGGTGAAGTGGAGATCATGGGATATCACCCCATTTTTAGGGATTTTTTCATTTAGGGTTTATGTAATGGGAATGGGATGTCGGCCCATGGGTTTTTACCCATGTTTAGGCCTTTTTGTAAAGTATAAAAAGAAATCTAGGCGATGTAAGAAGAGAGACAATAAGTGTTGTGCTAAGTGCAAGAGATGTAAGTAGTTGGATCTATGTGATTATTTTATCTCTGTCCATATTGTGTAGTGAGAACTTGCAGAGTTGAGTGCAAGTAATTGTAAGAAAGGATGTGTTTTGTACCTAACTCGAGGAAGGAGGATCTGGTGAGGTGGACGCAAATCTCCTATCCTATGCAGAGTAGGATTTGATGCTCTGTGCATGTAAGGATATTGACAAAAGATAATAAAGAAGAAGAAGAGTTGGTGGACATAGCCCCACGCTGGGGGTGAACCACATATATCCTATGTTATGGTTGTTGTGTGTGATTGATGTGATTTATTCTTAGTGCTTAGCCTTTATGTATGTTAGATGCATCTGATATAGTATCTTAGTGCTTAGTAATGTGAAGGAATGCTAGATATGATCTGCTTATATGTGCTAAGCGCTTGAATGTGTTAGATATCATTGAATACTTTGTTTCTCTGTAATTAGGGTTTACACATGCGATGTGAATAAGAGTTATATACTAATGAATATTAACTGTCAGTTCTCTGTTAAGTGTGGTAATCACATATCTGTGTCCCAGCTAGGTTGCAGTGAGTCCTGCAACCCCCCCTCTCTCTACCTTGAGTGAGACTTCATCTGCTTCGTAGGTGTTTCCAAAAGGGCCGATAGTTAGGGTTTTGTTGGTGCACTGTTAAAGCGTTGAACCCCGAGTCTATCACTGTGCCAACAAATGGTTCCATTGTCGGGACCTGAAACTGTGATTTTTGGGAACTAAAGAAAAGAGAAAGCTTTGTGCGTAGATATGTTTCCCTAGTGTGCAGTACTCTACTTGATTTGTGAAACTTTGTGCTAAGAAAAGAAGTCTGATCTGAAGAAAAGAGGTAAGATCTTAAAGCTTTATGCTCTGATAAAGGTAAGATAAGTGGAAAATTTTTGTTTCAAAAGAATGGATCTAGGTATGTTTAATAGATTTGGTCCTAGTCTAAATACTAGGGCACAGTTAGAAGAAAGAAGGTATGATATGAATAGATATGTTATTCCTATGCATAGAAAGAATTTTTGGACTAACAAGTGGATCCAGGATCCTAGAAAGATTTTTTTGTAGGTTCATCACTGTGATCCCAGTGCGCAGTATAGGAAAGGTTGGGGATCGTTTAAGAGAAAGAGGGGATTAAATATTTGTTATAGTTGCAGGAAACTGGGACATCTTGCTAAGGAGTGCCCTGGTAGAGGCCGTAGTTGTCTTTGTTGTAAAGCTATGGACCATGAAGTGTTGGATTTCTCTAGAATGATTGCTAAAGTTGAAAAGATGAAATTGAGACAAGAAAACCCTGAAGAAGGCCAAGAGACTAAGAATATGAAATAATCAGAGGCTATACTATTACAGATGAAAGAAACATTAAATGATCACAGAGACACCAGTTTATCATAGATATTAAAAGAGAAAGAGTGCATAGAAACAAGAATAGGATATTTCAACATAGACTGTGTATTGGATGCAGAAACACAAGTGAATATCATGACAAAAAGAAGTTGGGAAATTTTGGGAAAGCCAACTATGGTTCCTTCACTGGGAGGAATAAGATTGTTTAAAGGAAAATTGATATCCCTATGTGGAAGACTTACCCATATACCTATGAGTGCTCATGGATATTAGACAAAGGAAGGATTCGAGGTCATTAATTTTTTTGAGAACAACAACCCCTTTGCTCTTTATCTAGGAAATACCTGGATTGAGAAAAATCAGATACGAAGAAAAGAAGAAGAAGAAGTTGTAGAACAAAAAAAGAAAGAACTAAGGGATTTCATGGCTAGGAGAATAACGCACTTAATAGAAGAGAAGATGGAAAAGTCGAAGCAACTTAGGGCTAGAAACTTCGCTGTCGAGGTTGAAAGAATGTAGCAAGACTTGAAACACCTGTCCATGCAAGAGAGCATAGCATCTACTGCAGAAGAAGTATTACCCTCGAACCCCATGAAATAATATCATTAGCGTGAAGTTACTGTGTTAAGTACAGACAAGAATCATAATGGAAAGAGGAACCCAGTAACTCAGATCACAGGGAAGAAGGATAGAAAGCTCATTAAGAAGAAAGCTAAGCTAGAAAAATTACAAGAGGTACCAGAAAGAACTTCACAAAAGGAAGGTATAGAGAACTTGAACCTCATCGGCATATCAAAATAGCGCAGATTGGAACTTCACCATGGCAGAGTGATATAACCATTGGAGGCATCCCGACCGATTAGAATGATGCTCCAGAATGACTGAAAACGTAGTTATTGTCGAAATGTTCACCATTTGACCATTGGGACCACGCCATAATGGATGGAATTGCATTGATTGAGGCCTTCCTACCTGTTGGAGGATGTTATCTATTTATCCTGTCGAATGTTGCACCGAGAACACTTTTGCAAATTGTATCTGAGCCCACATAGAATTCATTATTATCACGTTGTTCCTATTGATACCATGCCACCCGTTCTATTACCTTGAGTGTTCGATGACCGACCTAAGATACCTTATCTCGAGCGTGCATGTCGGATGACATTAACATAGTAGAAAAATCCATCGAAGAGATCCTCATAGACCTCATAGCTGAGAAGGTCATGTCTACAGGAGTTCAAGCCTCGTCGACGAGAGGAGTGCAACCATCCCCGTCGACTGCTCGTGAATCTAGACCATCTCGAGCTGCGACAGAGAAATGAACCAAGCATTGTGATGACTTGACAAATGCGAAGCTCATCCCAACAATCCTACCCAACTACATCCAACCTCTCACTGGAGTGGTGAGTTGTGACAGTGTCCCAAGGGACTTTGACTACACATTGATTACTGCATACCTCCCGAAGTAGATACACATAGTCAAACCACAGCTGGATAAGATTCTAATGTTGAAGATCAATGACTATAACTTAGGTGATCGAAAAAAATACAGAATGCTCGCACCTCATAATTATTTTACCAAGACAAAGGGGAAGAAGTTGAAGATAATCCCCCAGCCATGGAGCATGGACATCGCGAGGTCCATGATCCTCAATGTGATGAATTTACCACACTTTGGAAGGTATCAAGAGGTTAGCATGTGTGTTAAGCTCCTGATTTCGTGCTTCCATGGAAGTTATTTGTGGCTAGATAGATGCATCACCGTAGATCTGGCATTGATCCATAGGATCACCAGATTAAGCATGCAAGGACCAGACCCACAAGACGTTCACCCAGGGAAGGCTACAGATCACGCCCTGGCATAGACAAAAAAAGACACCTATGGCGATGTGGAAAAGGGGAAGCGGGGCTACAAGGTAGCCTCCATCTAGAATGGCATAGTATGTGTATCTTTCCAGTTGATTTCTGGTAATCTAGTTAGGAAAAACAAACCCACGCAGGTCACAGGATTTGTCATCGACCTCACAGGAAAATGCGTGGAAGGGCTACAAATGAATTGGGCGAGCTACCTTGTCAACCAGTTAGAAAAATATTTTTGCGAAGCTCAGGATCAGGGATATGAGTTCCAATTCAATTGGTTGTTGATCCTCATCACCTTCATTGCTTGGGAGATGATGGAAGGAGCGACCTTCCCTGAAATTGAGCCATCTGAACCACTAGCTGGGAATTTCACTATGCTCTGGTATTCGAGCGACATGGTGAAACAATGGAAGTCAAATATGGTATTTCAAACCTATTAATTGCAGCTAAAGTGGGCTATTGAGTCTTTCCCTCGCATGATTCTGAATACCCTAAATAGGTTCAAGCCCATTGCGAAGTTCCACG
Organism: Picea glauca; assembly: GCA_000966675.3. Taxonomy (NCBI): domain Eukaryota; kingdom Viridiplantae; phylum Streptophyta; class Pinopsida; order Pinales; family Pinaceae; genus Picea; species Picea glauca. The sequence continues at coordinate 251,718 of JZKD02S1785025.1, read as the reverse complement.
CAGGAAGAAGTCAAAAGACAATAAACCACCATTTCAGACTGTGCTAACGGTGGATGACATTGACCTTATCATTTTCGTTGTGACAGACACCTCTGAGGATATCTTTCAGAGAAGCGAATAAAAACAAGAGACCATGTATGAAAGGATTGAAAAAGAGCTGAAAGGGGTCCAGGAAGCCCTCTACTCCAGCTGCGTAGTGTCTACTGTGCCACCGCCATCAGAAGTAGCAGAGTTGGGAGATCATCCTGACCAGATACGCAAAATAGCAATGCGATAGAAGCTCGCCTTCATCGTATCCAGGAGGAAAAAGAACAAGCCACAGAGGAATTAAAGCAAGCAAAGGAGGAAGCCATAGAGAAACATGGAGTTGCACAACAAGAAAAAGATGACTTCCAGGTGAAGTTTGTAGAGGATAGAGCACAGATCCATAAGGATAAAGAACATCTTCTCACGGAGTAGAAGGGATTTAAAGAAGAAGTCACTAGAGCACTTCTCTCAGTGATAGAATTAGAATAGATGGAAGAAGACCCAGTGGAGATTCAAGTGGGGAAGATTGCTGAAGCCATTCAACAGCTCCAAGTGAGAACCATGGAACTAGAGTTGCAAGTAGTGCCAAGAACTCTACAAGAAGTGCGTGATCAGAGAGAAGAAATTGTCATGAGCACAGTTGAGAGAATCAAGGCATTAGCCTTGGAATGCAAACATCTCATCAGTCGAAGTGCATAGACCTGCGAGCGCCTTGCATAGGAACTTGAGCTTAGGAAATTGGAGTCATAGCTTAAGGAGGCAAAGTAGCAATAGTGCAAGCATATTTAAAGACATTACCAGTGATTGAGAGGATGAAAATATCCCAAGAATAGCACACGATTCAACAACAGGTCCATACCATCTAGAGTAAAGTCATGGAAGTGACCCAAAGGCTCTAGCCAATGCAGGATGAGGCTTGCACACTTTTTGAGGAGATTGAAGGATGAGGTACAAAACTGGAACAAATGGTGACTTTGGTGGAACGATGCTTTGCAGGACTTGTAAACGAGAAAGTTATTCAGGAGTTCGTCGAGTAGGAGGCTCTGGCAAAGCAGCAGGTCGAAGTAACTTGAGCCAATATCGAGGCATTTGAGGAAGAATTACCTAGATTAGAGTGACTCAGGACGAGTCACAGGTGAGTGTTCGGGGCATGTTGGCCCTTGACTAATTTTTGGAGAACTTAGGTCATGTTTGACTGATCTTGGGACTTCAACAGGCTGGTCGAAGGTGGAGCACAAGGAGAAGCAGAGATCGCAGGATCTCGCCCCCTTTTCAGGGATATTTGGATTTAGGGTTTATTTAATGGGTATGGGATGTCGGCCCATGGGTATTTACCCATGTCTAGGCCTTTTTGTAAAGTATAAATAGATATTTAGGTGATGTAAGAAGAGAGACAAGAAGTTTTGTGCCAAGTGCAAGAGATGTCAGTAGTTGGATCTATGTGATTATGTTAGCTCTGTGCATATTGTGTAGTGAGAACTTGCAGAGCTGAGTGCAAGTAATTGTAAGAAAGGCTATGTGCTATACCCAACTCGGGGAAGGAGGATCTGGCGAGGTGCGTGCAGATCTCCTATCCTATGTGGAGTAGGTTTTGATGCTATGTGCATGTAACTATATTGATAGAAGATAATAAAGAAGAAGAAGAGTTGGTGGACGTAGACCCACGCTGGGGGTGAACCACGTATATCTTGTGTTATGGTTGTTCTGTGTGATTGATGTGATTTATGCTTAGTTCTTATCCTTTATGTATGTTAGATGCGTCTGATATAGTATCTTAGTGCTTAGTAATGTGAAGGAATGCTAGATATGATCTTCTTATATGTGCTATGTTATTGAATGTGTTAGATCCCATTGAATACTGTGTTGCTCTGTAGTTAGGGTTTACACCTACGATGTGAATATAAAGAGTTATATACTAATGAATATTAACTGCTAAGTGCTCTGTTAAGTGTGGTAATCACAGATCTGTGTCCCAGCTAGGTTGCAGACACTTGAGTCCTGTAACCCCCCTGCCTCTACCTTGGGTGAGACTTCATCTGCTTCACAGGTGCTGCCAAAAGGGCTGGTATTTAGGGTTTTGTTCGTGCATTGTTGAAGCATTGAACCTTGAGTCTTCTCTTGTACCAACAAAGGGAGCCAATACATGTACATTCAGGCGAAGAAATACCCAGACCAATAGTGGTTTCCAACACAATATAGGTTGATGGAAGAGGATATGGGAAACATTAGGGATGATTGGGACAATTAGTGGAAGATTCCTCCTAGAGAGACATAGCCATAAACTCAGCCAAACCCAAAATTATATGACATCGATGAGGAGGAGTAGGAATAAGAAGAGGACCAGATAAAATATAAGGGCCCAGAGGAGACAATGCCACCACCATCACCGTGCAACGATAGAAAGAGAAAAGAGTCAGCGACAGGGAGACCCGGACAACAATGGCCCAATTGCAAAGCCATTAAGGAAGTCACCATTCAGGCCCTGATGGAATAATATTTGGAGAAGATAGGTGACCAGGTAAAATAAGTCACTGACGACACATTTCAGCGTGCAACACAATGACACGAAGAGATGAAAAAACGTATGTAGGAACAGATGGAAAAATTGTGATAGCTATCAAAAGATGCAAACATCACACCAGGGTGATAAATGGAGGGGGAACTAACAACCAGCGCAACCAATACTGCAAAGGCAGGATCAGTGATCTCCCAATATTTGGTAGTTGTTGGAGAATGAAGGCTAATTAAGCTAGCGACAGGGGCATTCGAGTTCCCCAAGAATGAGATGCAAGAGCAGGCCAGGAGATTAGGTCACATAGACCTAGTGTTATCCCAACTACTAATGGATGTGTTGTAGGAGTTATAGATGAACACAACACAAGAGTTGAAATTGTGCGTCAAGAAGACATATAATGAGCTAGTCAAGATTACAATAGAAAATGTGGCCTTAGAGATAGAGTAAAGAAAAATGAATTGTGAATGCGATGAGGCCTTGAAAAAATTAAAACAAATGAATCTAGCATTCAAGCATGTATATCAAGAACTAAGATAAGTGAATCCATTCAGAGCTTCCATGCATGCATAATGGATCTAGAAGCACGCATAACACAAGGTACTCTCCCTGAAGAGAGGGATACGAGGAACAAAATTGTGAAAACAATGGTGGAAAGTATAAAGACTCTAGAATTAGAGTGAACGAAATTGTATACAGATACTATGGGTGTCTAGACACAACTGAATGAAGACAAGGTACAATAGAAGATAACTGAGAAGATTTAGACTGCATAGGGAAAGGTGCAGAAATTAAAAGCAACAATGGAAACATTGCCACCAGTAGAGGTGGTGACTACGATGAATGAGAACCGAAAGATGCATTCATAAATGAATCAGCTCATGGTGGAGCAATAGGCCCGTGTGCAACAGATAGAATTTTAATAGGAAGAATGATATAGAGTGACAATGACCCTCACAATAACTCAAGGAATCATCAAATAGGCAGTTGAAGAAGGTGTCAAGAATGTGTAGTCTCATGTTACAGCTGAAACAATTGATCAAATATTGTAGAAGGAGATATAGGTCAAGGAAAAGGCTTCAACAATGAAGGTGACCTTCTATGCATTCATGCCACACTAGAAACAGGCCTGAGTGGCTCAGGACAAACCACATGTGAGTGTTGGGGGCCTATTGGAGAGGCAATTTGGATAAGTTTTGGGATCTGCACCAAAAGGAAGTCAAAGGGTAAAAGGAAATTAGAAGAGGTAACAAAGTGTTCGATGGGAGAATAATTCAAGGAATCAAATAGCATGACAAAAGGATGTGTAATGGAGAAGCGTGAAAAAGGAAGAAAACAATTATAAACCATTGGGTTTTGGGGACACTTTGTCCACTTTTGTAACGGGCTTAGCCCTAGTTTTATGTATAAATATATAAAAGGTTTCTTTGATATAGGAGAGGTAGGGATATGGTATGTGTAAGTTGCTAATGATTTTGGGTAAGGGAGTTGAGCGAAGGAAGAAATATGAGGTATGACTGAGGAGTGAAATAGCACTACAACAGAAGGGTTAGGAAGGTTTGGGATGATGTTACTATTGCATATATTGTAGCGCACATAGCTGTAATAAAGCTATTAATGAATAATATAAGAATCCAGTTGTTGTTGACGTAGCCCAAGTTGGGTGAACCACATAAATATATGTGTTATGATGTGTTTGCAATGTATGTTTTTTTATGGTATATGTTGATTGTATTTTTTTATGGTATATGTTGATTGTATGTCTCACATATGATGTTATGATGTCATGCATAGATTATGTTTAATGGTCAGTTAATTATTAAGCTATGAGAAATTCACACTTGAGTAAGTGGTAGAAAGGACATGGATTATGCCTCACTTCCCCTCATCATTGCAGAACCTTGGCTCCTGCAACCCCTCTAGATGCCTTGGGTGAGACTTCACTTCCTCTACAGGTGATGCCGAAAGGGCCGGTATCTAAGGTTTTTGTTGGTATTTGAATGATTAACCTTGGTTTTTCCCCCCTATGCGCCAATAAATACTAACACACCATCCAAAAATAAAGACAAGATATAACCTGAGAAACCCAATACATGAGAAAACCAAACTAGAAGGTGAGACCACCCTGCTCTCTTTTCTTCAAATGTAAGTACAAAGAAAGAGGCACTCTCTGTGGCGTTTTCTTTGAAATTGTGGCCTATATGGATACTACAAAATATCTCCTTATCTATTTCACTCTCAAAATTCCACTAATAATTTCTTTTCTCAACTAAGGAACAAGTACAATGCTAAAGAACGGAGCCGCTTCTCCTCTTAGCGGCCCAATAGTTAACATCATCTGATAGCTATATAGGGGTAGGGTTTTGACTTCCTCAACCCTCAATTGTGATAAGGTTTTGGACCTTCTACAATCTTATTGAAATTACATACGTGGATATCCCCATATGAATGAGTAATGGGGGATAATGTGGCATCCACTTCTATGGTAACCATGGTGGTGAACATGATAGTTTAACTTGCAGGAGGCATAACGTTTTCATATGAGCTCTGATTGACATGATTTTTTCATTGTTGGAAATGTATCAATGTTTAGAATAGTTTCAAGGTGTTTGAGCCAAATAAAACAAAGTTATGAACCAAACAAATTCTGTTTGATTCCTCAAAATGGATCTGGAAGGCTTCAAACCCCAATTTTCCAAACTAGGACCTGCCATTAAAATGACCCTCCAAGTTGATTCCTCCAATGTTTTCCACTCTAAAAGCATCAAGATAGATGAAAAATAATATAATGATCTAGTCCAGATCATTCCTCCCCATTTAGGGAGGATTTTCATCCCCAAAATATTTACTGAATGAAGTGAGAAATTTTTTCCTCTACCTTCTCTCTATATTACCATGTTTCTTTGCTTGGAAAGTATACTTTCAACCCAATCTGCCAAAGGTCATATCGCCCCCCTATTTTGTAGTTCTAGACCACTTATGCAAAATTGTGTCCTCTACCAACTCTTCCTAATAATCTGGTGTTAATTCCTCTATGTAAGGTAGGACCTAGTTCTCCTCCTAATCCAACATGAAAGGATTGTAGAGTTTGAGATTCTCCACATTCACTACTGAGTAAATACGCATGTATGGGGGTAGACTGATTTTGTAGGAATTATCTCCCACCTTCTCCTATATCTTGAAAGTTCCATACAATATATCCTTGATCCTCTTACTAGGACCCTATAGTATTTCCTTGTTGAACTGCAACCAAACTCAATCTCCCACTTCAAATGACTTCTTGGTTCTATTTTGATCATGTCTAGCCTTGTATTTTTCTTGTGACTTATTCATCGTCTCTTGTACTTGCAAATGGATTTTCCTAATCTTCTCAATAATTTTTTATTCTCTCAATCCATCTCTTGTGAGATCCTGCCTCACTCCTACTTGTTGTCCATATACAACATCTAAGGGTGAAGGTGGAAAATATCTGAAGCAAGTTTCAAAAGGTGACTTACCAGTAGAAATGTGGATTGTTCTATTATAAGAGTGTTGTATGTAGATCAATTTTTCATCCCAGGTCTTTGGACATTTATGATTGTAACCCCTCAAAATATGCACCAAATTTCTATTGACTACTTTTCTCTACCCATCTTTATATCGATGGAATGATATAAATATCTTCAACTTATTTTCCATCTTCTCCCACAATGTAGTCCAAAATGTACTGAGAAATATGGTATCCCTATCTGAGATGATGCTCCTTGGTATCCCAAAGTGCACCCAAACCTATTCAAAGAACATGATTTTTTCTTCTTTTCCTTTGATGGTCTTTGTACAAGGCATGATAATGCACATCTTGCTGAACTTGTCAACTACCAAAAATAGATAGTCATGTCCCTTCTTGGTTGTTGGTAAACCTCCCACAAAATCTATGGAAATTCTTTCCCAAGGTTGAGTGGGTACATGTAAGGGATGGTATAAACCTTGATTCCTATTACTGAGCTTGTTGGTACAAAAAATTATACATCCTCTAATATACCATGCTACATATTCTTTCATTTTGGGCTAGTACACATAGCTCTGTAACTTAGAAAATGTCTTCCCAACACCAAAATGTACTAGAACCTTAGAGATGTGAGCCTCTTTGATAAGCTCTAGTAGGTCATCTTTAGGGACAAAGAGCTTAAAAATATTTTAGAGTAATCCATTCTAGAAGTGATATTCATCCTTGTCGTCACCTTCTTCGATATTAATTTTTCCCTGTAGTTGCTCAAACACCTCCTTGAAGTCCTCATCTTCTATGTATGATTCTATGTATGCCTCTATGTATACATCATGGGTAAAATTATCCATGTGCATAAGAGTTCCCAAAGCTATAATATTGGATGTGAGTGGCCTTCAAGCATGTCTTCCAACCTATTTATGTTGCCTTTCTTATACTTCATGACTAGATGAAATTGTTGTAAAACCCCCATCCACTTGTAATGTCCAGTTTTTTGTAGCTTACTTTGGTCCTGCAAATATTGTAGTAGTTGGTGATTTCTGTGGATGATGGTATCCTTTACCATTAGATAGTTCTTCCACTTCTTGACAGCTTGAACCATGTCATAGGTTTCCTTGTCATATGTAGGGTAGTTGAGAACTACCTCATGAAATATTTCAGAATGATAGCATACATGTCTTCCTCCTTGCATCAAAATGGATCCCATGGCATACCCACTTGCATATTTCTCCACTTCAAAATGATTTTGCAAGATTGGTTATGCGATAATTGGGGCTTGACTAATATTTCTTTTTATCTCATAGAAATCCTTCTATTGATTATTTCCCCACTGGAAACGCTTACCACTCATTGTTATGGTGTGGAGTGGTGAAACTACCACTGAAAAATGAAGCTATGAACTTCCAAAAGTACCATGATGCCCCAAAAAAACTCCTAACTTTAGTGAAATTTGTAGGAATTGGCCATTTCATTATGACCTCCATCTTTGCGGGATCTATCTCAAGCTCCCCTCCACCAATCACATACCCCAAATACACCAAAGACTGTTGAGAAAACTCACACTTCTTGAAGTTAGATAGTAGTTGGTACTTCTTCAAAGTCTCTAACACCTGCATGAGATGTGATATGTTCTCCTCCCAGGTAGCACTATAAACCAATATATCATCCAAATAGACTATAACAAATGAATCTAGATATGGGAATAATATATCATTCATTAATATCATAAATGTTGTTGGTGCATTACATAAACCAAATGGCATGAATAACCATTCATACAAACATTACCTTGTCTTGAAGGAAGTATTACAATTTTATTCTTCCTTGAAGCATACAGGATGGTATTGTGATTTGAGATGCAACTTGGTGAAATATTTTGCATGATGCAACTGATCTAATAGATCATCGATCCTGGGTAGAGGGTATCAATGTTTTAGTGTAATATTTTTCAATGCCCTGTATTTGATACACATTCACCAAGTCCCATCCTTATTTGGTACAATTATGATATGTTACCCACAAGGTGAGGTGCTCGGTCAAATATCACCCTACTCCAGCAACTACTACAACGTCTTCTTCACTTCATTTGCTTCCATAACAAACTTTCTATACAACCCGATATTCGAAAATGGGGAGTCTAGCAACAACTATATTTTTTTCTCCACTTCCCTCTTGGGTGGTATCCTTTTAGGATCCTCGAACACTCCTATGTATGCCTATATCAACTCCTCCAACTGATGTTTCTTCTCATTAGTACACCCCTCCAAGGTTACCTTTACTTTTGTTGGATTATTGAGAGGGGGGGTGAATTAGTAATAGAGAAATTTAATCCTTTTTTTAAACCAAATAATCCAAGTGTTATGTCAATGTAGAATTATCATCCAAAAATGAGAAATGAAAAATTGAACAATCATACACATACATAGTACACCAGTGTTTTAAGTGGAAACCCAAAGTGGGAGAAAACCACATAATGTTTTTTCTTATATTTCTTGAAGAAATACATTCATTGGAAGCACCAACTTCCTTTGTTTTCCAGCTGCAACTGGAAGGAGGCTCCAACCCCCTAGTTTCTCAGGCTACAACCTGAAGGAAGCTCCAACTCCCCAATTCTATGGATACAACCAGAAGGAGGCTACAACCCCCTATGTTCTCCGACTACAAATGGAGGGTGGCTACAACCACCTATCCTTGCCCTGTACTGCCACTAAAATCCAACTCCTCGTCCTCATTAAACCCCTTCAACTTTTTAAAATACGATATCCAGCCAGCCTGGAGAAATATTTGGTAGGCCTTTGGGTGTAGCAGTAAATTGTCTAGAGTTTCAGGTTCATATCTCATAGCTGATCCTCCCATGGTGTTGCTTGAGAGTCTAACAGGCAAGTAGGAGGAGAAACTATCACCTAAATCAGAGACACAACAAGCTCGAACGTGGTTTGAAGAAGGAATACATTGTCTCAGTAAAAATAAGTGTGGGCAGAAAGGTGGTGGAGGTCTATATAAAATTTGGTATGGACGGCTAGATTTACATCCCCCCCCCAACTAAGTGTATTGGCTCCAGGTGCATCAATTTATGACAACCGATTAGTAAATAGAAAACCGTGCTTTTATATCTTCATTACTTTAACATGTAGGATTAATCACATACCTCATATCTTACTGCACATAACGACCTGTCGGACTAACAACACAATCCAACCGCCATCTGAGTTGCGCGGAATAACTGACATGATGAAGGGTCGTGAGAGAAATGACAACTGGAGAAGAGACAGAGTCCTTACTGTAGTTAGCCAACTAGAAATCACCGGATGTGAAGTCAAGTCATTATGAAGCAACACTTTTGGATAGAGAGCATCAGTATTGTCTAATCAGTGGTTCTGTGGCAAGGAAATATTGGAGGGCTGGAGCAGCAACATCGACAAAAATGTGAAAAAGAAAGAGTGAAGTGGCAAGAAATAATAACAGTAGTTAGTGTATCAGAAGGTTCTTTGACAAAAATGGCGGAGGTAGGTGTAATAGCATGAAAATCGGACAATTTATCAGAAGAAGGTGTAACAGCATGGAAATCGGCCAATTTAGCAAAAAAGGGGTGTAACAGCATGGAAATCAGCCAATTTATCGGAAGAAGGTGTAATAGCATGGAAATCAGTCAATTTAGCGAAAAAGGGGTGTAACAGTATAGAAATCGGTCGAACGTTACATTACTTAGTTTCTAGGAAGTTTTTCAACTTCCATGAACCAATCGTTTGACTCGTTTTGCGCTACTCAACCTTGTTGTTCATCAATCCACCTGCACACACATAACCACCTAATACCTTTCAAAGATTTATTAGCATAGTAAAGAAAATAGAGAAATTTCAACTAAAAATGGAGAAATGCAAATTTTTTTGAGGTTATTTATATACAAGGTCTGAGCAAAAGAAGTCCTAAAGTTCAGAAGGGGAAGGAGCAAGCTCCTTTCCATTTAATAATTGATAATCTGTATCAATTGTACATCTAGTTTTTAATTCTGCCTTGGACAGTGGACGTTGATATCGACACAAGTGATGACCATTTGCATGTAACTGTGTATTGGATCCATAAATAATAATCAACCGGACTGTCCCATTGGGAAAAATGGTGTCTACCTCGTAAGGCCCTATCCATCATGTATGCAACTTACCTTGAAATTCTTTAAAGCGTGAATCATACAATAGAGCCCAATATCCTTTCTGGAATAATTTCTTCTTCATGACTCGGTCATGCCATTTTGTTCTTTGTTGTTGAATCACTGTGGTTTGATGGATGGCGTCCAAACGCTTTTCATCAAGCTCATTGAGCCATTGCAATCTGGCTTTCTGTGCCATAGTCAAGTCGAGGTTGACTGTTGATGCAGTTCTTAATAATCTGATTTCGAATTCAATGGGGAAAACATGGATTTTTCCATATACTAGATCGTAAGGATAAAAACCAGTTGTGCTCCTCCAAGTAGTTCGATAAGCCCATAGATCTTCATGCAATTTGTCAGACCAATCCCTACGATTTTCTCTCACTGTTTTAGTAAGAATGGCTTTGATAACTTTGTTGGTGCTTTCCACCTGGACATTGCCTTGTGGATGGTATGGAGAAGCTATTCTATGTAAAACATGATATTTACTGAGTAGAGATTCAAATTTATATGATGTGAAAGGGGGTCCTCCATCGGTTACCAATTCTCTGGGAACGCCAAACCTAACAAATATATCTTCAAACAATAATGCTAATACATCTTCTTTTGAGGCTCTAATAAGTGCTTTTGTCTCCACCCACTTGGTCATGTAATCTGAACATACCAATATATAGACTTTCTGATTGGAAGGTGGGTGAATGGGTCCTACAAAATCCATGGCCCATCTCTCAAAAGGCTCTAACACTACTTGAGAATGGAGAGGAATCTCATCCCTGTGAGTTGGTTGACCCAGGCGTTGGCAACTGTCACAAGCTTGGACATACTGCTTGGCATCTTGAAATATGCTGGGCCAAAAATAGCCCATCCTTAAAATTTTATGCCCGGTACTTTTATAAGCAAAATGACCCCCATAAGGGCCATCATGGCAAGCTTTTAACAGATCATAAACTTCATAATCCCTCACACATCTCCTAATTTCTTGGTCCAGGCTTGTGTAGAGGAGGTATCCTCCTATCCAACTATACCTAGCACTCTTTTGAATAAGCTTCCTTCTTTCTTGAGGACATATATGTGAAGGTACCTTCCCTGCAACCAAATAGTTAGCAATGTCTGCATACCAGGGTGAGTGAGAAGATACTGAAAACAAATGTTCATCAGGAAAGGAATCACCTATAGGTGAATTATCATCATTTATATGTAATCTTGAGAGAAAATCAGTAACCACATTTTCTTTTCCTGGTCTATCCACTATAGTGATGTCAAATTCTTGCAGTAGTAACAACCATCTTGTCACTCGGGCATTAGTAATAGGTTTATTCATTAGATATTTAATGGTTTTATGATCAATATGAATAAAAGTGGGATAACTAGTTAGATAAGGCCTGAATTTATTGATTGCATAAACTACTTCCAACAATTCTCTTTCAATAACTGTGTAATTTAACTCAGTAGGGGCCATGTTCTTGCTGATATAGTAGATAGCGTAGGGTTATTTGTCCTCTTGGTTCCCTAGTACTGCACCAATTGCAGTGTCTGAGGCATCTGAATAAATGTGAAAAGGCAGAGCCCAATTGGGTCCTCTCAAGATGGGAGTTGTGGACAATTTTTGTTTCAGATTTGTAAAGGACAATTCACAACTGTCAATCCAATGAAGTCAACATCTTTTGTTAGTAGAAAAAACAATGGAGAGGCAAGTTTAGAGAACTTTTTAATGAATCTCCTGTAATACCCGACATGCCCTAAAACAATTCTTACGTCTTTCTAAGTTGATGGAGTTGGAATGTCCAAAATTACCTGGATTTTGGCTGGATCTACCTGAATCCCTACATAAGAGATGAAGTGTCCCAGCACTACCCCTTCGCGCATCATCGTATGGCACTTTTATGTACTTAAAGAAAGATGAGACTGTCTACATCGTTTGAGCACTTTTTCCAGATAAGACAAAGCTTATTCAAAATCTGTACCATAAGGTGTAAAGTCATCCATGAATATTTCCATACAGTCATTCACCATATCAGAGAAAATACCAATCACAGCTCTCTGGAAAGTGGTTGGTGCATTACACAAGCCAAATGGGAGAACCTTGTAAGAAAATGTACCCCAAGGGCTGGTAAAGGTGGTCTTATCTTGGTCCTGTGGGGCAATTTGTATATGGTTATAGCCACGGAATCTATCTAGGAAAGAAAGAATTTTTTCGGGCTAGGTTGTCTAAAACCTGATCAATAAATGGTAGAGGGAAATGATCCTTCTGTGTGGCCTTATTCAGGGCTCTATAGTCCACACACACTCAAAACTTACCATTCTTTTTAGGCACAATAACCAATGGTGATACCCACTCGTTGTCTGATATAGGATAAATGAATCTGGCATTGAGAAGTTTCTGAAGTTCTTCCTTAACAATTTCTTTAAGGTTTGGGTTCATCCTCCTTTGCGGTTAGCAAATGGGTCGGTATTATTCTTTGATGTATATATGGTGGGTGCATAGTTCAGAGGGAATTCCTTTCATATCCATGTAATCTGAGGCAAATGCTTCATTATGTTCAGTCATTAATTTCATCAATCGACGAGTTTCAACAGTGGAGAGATTGAGATTGATGTTCAAGGTTTTTCCAGGTTCGACTTCCACAGTGATGCTCTTAGAACTGAATATAGGAAATAATTCAGTTGTTTTTGTTTCGTCATTTTCTATTATAGTGTTCGTTGTTACAACGGTTGTTGTTACAATTGAATCAATTTGATTGTCAGCGGTTTCTGAGAACATTTCCGAGTTTATTTCTTCCTGGGCCATAGGGTCAAAGACTCTGATCAACCGGTGGTACATGTTCTGTGTAACAGTAGAGGGGTCACAAATAAAACAGTTGATTAACTCATCCTCCATCTCATCTTTGAAACTCAGGGCCTTTTCTATAGTTAGCACAGGCAGAGCACTTCCATCCTCAATGTCCATCCATAGAGAATTTTCAAGTTCTACACTGGGTGTAGCATGAGGATACAGGGTAATTTTTTTTGTGTCATAACCATCAGAGATGGTCATGGAACCAGATCTGCAAAAAATGAAAGCATCAGTTGTAGCTAACCATGGTCGTCCCAGAATTAGAGGATGGCCTCTCAGATGGGATTTGGGTTGAAAAACAACAAAATCAACAGGATACTCCCATGAGTCCATTGAAATGACTAAATCATCGATTACTCCTTCTTGTCTGATGGTAGAGCGATCAACTAATTCTAGAATAGTAGGAGTAGGTCGGATTTCTATTTTGAACTATAGAAACTGCGTAGTTTATATTGGCATGATGTTAATTGCTTCCCCTAAGTCAACTAGTACATGTGGAATATATGTCTGTCTAATTTTAACAGTGACTGTAGGGTTTCTTGGGTCGCCATATTTAATAGGTGGAGTTTTGCCTAACATCAACTCAGACAAATCCCCCACTACATTCACTATGAGGGGATCTTTAGGTTTTCATCCAGGTTTTGTGATACAGAGGTCCCTCACAATCTTAGCATAAATAGGGACATCCCTTATCACTTGCAGTAGTGGAATATTAACATGCAGATTTTGCAATTCTCCTAAGAGATTGAAAGATGGTAATTCCACAGGCTTGGTAATTTTCAGTCTTTCAGGGAATGGTGGGTCTGCTAATTCTATAATGGGTTGGTCAATTTATTTTGTATTAGCAGATTTTCTCTCCCCTGATTGCTTATCTAATTCTGGAAATGGAGCATCTTCAATTATTGGCTCAACTATTTTCCTTGATCTTAATTTTATTTCATCACAAGGCATAGGAGTAATAGATAAGGATGGCACATTATGTATGTCTATGTTTTGAATGGCCTTATTATTTGGGTTTGGGTTAGGTTGCATAGGCATTTGAGGTCGTAAGGGAGGATTGTTTGGTGAGACATTGGGAGGCAATTGCAGCTGTTGCTGCTAGTACGGGGGTTGGAACTGTTGTTGATAGGGGTTCGGTTGGTGATGGCTTTGATATCTGAGTTGTTGTTGAGGGCCTCTCTCGTATGGGATCCATTTCCCATAGTGATTTTGTTGTTGGGGCATAGGTGACCATGCATTGGGATCCTAATAAGAGGGTGGAATTTGATTTGGAGGGGGGGCATTCGTCTAGCCATATGGTTGCTGATTGTTCCAATAATTAAATTCTAGAGGAGAGAATTGAGAGTTCATACCTTGACCTCTTGGCTGCCATTATCTTCTTTGTGTTATTAGATAGACATCCTATGCTTCCTCATTAGTTGCCTTCATTGATGCTTTTACACCTGGTAGAGAGGGACATGGGTTAGTGGCATTGTCTAATTCACAAATAAGGCATACTTGGACACTGTGTAGTCGACACTCCCTTGGTGGATGTTTCTTTCTGCAATTCAGACAGAAAATGCAAAATTCTTTCTCTGATTCTGCTTATTTCTATTTGACCTGCAAAGTATCCATTTGTGAGCCAAAAGAGTTCATCATCTCTGTTTTTAAATTTTCTAACAGATTACCTGTTTATGCTCTTGTTGCTCCTCCATTGGTTGATTTTTGTACCCTTGAAAAAGTGGTATCCTTGGTAGCTGACTTATTCCTTGTAGATCCTCAAGAACATCTTTTGCAGAGATCTACAATGTCCTCATAGAATTCCTTAGATATATCTCCCTTGCCAAGCATATTCAACATATCTAAACAATCTTCTCTAACTCCTTTTAGAAAAATGGTTTTCAGAATGTCCTTACTCACATCCAAATGTCCATAACTTCGTAGATTATATTGGAGTCGCTCCACAAAGTCTTCAAGGGTCTCATCCTCCTTTGTGACATATTGAATAGTTCCTCTCTTCATTCCCTTGTTTGACAGTAGTCTTGGTATTTGTTCAGGAAAAGCTGCCTCAATTATACCCATGTTGAATTTTTTTCTCCTCCAAGGCTCATGAACCATCTTAACGCATTACCCTTTAATGTAGCTGGAAACAGTTTAAGATTCTGCGTAGTGGTAGTGTAGTCATAGCTTATACACAAAATGTCAAATTCAAACAGAAACTCATCCGAATCTTCAGTAGATAATCCATGAAAAATTGGGAGAGTTGAGAGAGTTATGTTTTTCATATGAGACATCCCTTGTGTGGGAACATCAGAAATAGGAAAAACTAGGGTAGAGATAGTATTTTCATTGTTTACCTAATCCTCATTGTTCTGTGGATTCTCTTGGTGGAGCTCTTCTTCATTATCCCCTTGATTCTCCATATGTGCTCCTTCCCTCCACTCAATACGAACAGTGTCCCACTCTTCTTTAGTGACTATCCGACCATTGATCTGATAAACAACTTCTTCTAGATTTTCCCTGTTCCAGGCTATACTTCCTTGATCTTCAATGTTCTCTAGTGTTGCTTGCTGATTTGTTGGTGAAAAATCTTCATTTTCGACTTCAGCTTCAGCTTCAGCCCTTGATGAGAACGATGTTTCAAGAAGGGGTATTTCTGTTGACTTCAGATCACGTCTTCTTGGTGGATTTGCAGGGCGAAAAATGGATCCTGAAGAAGAATCTTCTCTGGCTATAATCTCATCAACAATGGTTTGTCTTCCCAGTATGTTAGGATTTCTTCCTCCACATCCTCTGGTAACTGTAAGGTTAGTATTTTGGGGGATTCATTCTTTTGTTTTGTGATACATGCAGACTATTCATTCCTAAGAAAGAAAACTAATGTGCTTACCAAAATCTATAATTATCTTCCTCGGCAACGACACCAAAATGTTGGGCACTTTAATTGTCTAATTGAATAGAAAATCAAAGTGTTCAATAGAAATTGTCAACCCATGGAAGTCTGTTATTTCAAGATAATTTTGCACAGTCTATGCTAGATTATGAAAGCATCTCTAATCTAATTGTAGTAAGGAAGTTAAAAAAAAAAAAAAAAAAAAACATTATCACTAACATAGTTGTGCTAATACAGCTGGAGTTCTACAGATTTGAAATCATAATTCAAATCTAAACTGATGAATGTATAAGAACCCTAGATTTCCTACTCTAATCTAACTTTCTAATTTACTTTTGTAGGAAGAACTTCTATACTATTTGCAGAAAAGAAATCTACTTATTGCAAGAAGGTACTTCACACTTTTATTTCTTGGAAACAAGATCTTAACCTAATGCAGAAAAAGGGAAAGTAGTTCTCCAACAATATTCAGCAATCGACTTCTAATTCTCATGAGACAAATTTATGCACATCTAACAAGGAGGAACTAAACTGTAACAATAGTTGTATTCTAGAAATGTCTAATAGTTAAATCATTAGCATTTAAAAAAACTAATCTAGAATTCAAAACAGAGGGGAATCGGTGAGGAAGGTGGGCCCTTTCCTTCTCACTGAATCCGCTCAAAGAAATAGATTACAGTCTGCTAAAGGAATTCAATCCACTCTTTCATTCAATTGCCAAAAATGTTCGTGTACAATAAGCATTACTTTTCTTTCTCCAGTAAAAAAAACCTCCTTTTCATTACAAAAACTCTGCTATTTAAAGTCAGAGTCATTCAGTAGAACATAAACAGAACAGTCTTGAGAATCCTCTATTCTCAAGCTATTCGTTTGATATTATTAATACAAAATCTAGAACTCTCCTTGATCAACATCGTGAGCCAGCAGGTGTTGCAGCAGTCGTATAGCAATAGGACTAGTGGTGTCTGCTGTAACAACTTCCAGGATTGACGGGCTTCTGTTGCAGTAGTCGTGTAACAGCTTCCAAGATTGGTGGCATCCGTTGTAGCAGTCATGTAATAGCTTCCATGATTGGCACATAGCTGTAACAACAATGAGTTTCTCAAAGTGGGATGTTCTAAGCATTTTGATAATTAGTTAAATCATTTCATGGGTAAAACATGTGAACTTTACCAATCAAACATGCTAAGTAAATGAAAATATAAAAGTGAGATGAATAGTTCATACCTTGGGAAAAAGGGTCTTAGTACTCATTATAATAGTCATTTAGCTTAAGAATGAGAAGGTTGAATGGGCAAAAGATGTAGTGAAAAGGGAACATTTCTGGGTCCTAACATGCCCCCCAACTGAAGACATTGCATTTCCTCATGCAAAACACATTCAAAACTTACTTTGTAGCTGAAGTAGATAACTGTCTCCTCTAGTGCAAAATTACTAAGAGAAATTGCTAAGTGTTGGTATTGAAAAATGTTGTATCCAAAAGAAAATTTGTTGTGTCAACAATCTGTCTGAGTTTCTTTATCTTTGAGAACAGAATCAGTTTGAGTTGCTCGAGTAACAACTCATGAAGGAAACATAGGTTGTTGTTTGAGAGGTTCCTGTTTCCAAGCTTATGGTATACCAATAGTTGTTTTATGACATTGAGATCTCCTCTATTTTACTGATTTTTGTGTAGCAGTAAGTTCATGTTCAGTCTTGACTGAGACAGTTGCTAGTCCTTTAGGGACTGGAACTTTGACTACCTCATATCCTGCCTCAAAGTAAATTTTTCCGCACTCAAAGCACATGAGTTCTTTGTTTCTGTCCATAATAGCTTTTGTCAGTGCTAGAATGTCCAATGTTATCCCTTCTGGATTCTTCTGTCGAGCAGCCTCCACATCTTGTTTCAGGGTATTTAACTCTTCTTTGAGGTTATCATTCTTTGTTATTAGTGTATCGATTCTGGAATTTTCTATATTCTTGATCTTTCTCTCTATTTGAGCAAACAATTGGGCAAGTGGCACATCCTCAGCATGCTTTGTAGTTGCTTCTTGTGTAACAGTTTTGTCTGTCAGGACTGGTTCTTGTGGAACAGTCTCGACATGGACAGTTGGTTCTTGTATTACTAGCTCTGGTGGGACAATCCTCTGTGGAGCAGTCGGTTCTGGTGTAACAACGGTATATGTCATGACCGGGTCCTATGAAATAGTCGCCACTTGGACAACTAGTTCATGTGGAACCACCCCTGCATCAACCATAGAGGATAGTGGATGAAGAATAGGAATATTCTGTTCCATATCTTGCCATCCAATTGCATCTTCGGCAGACTTGGTTCTTCTCCTAGGTAAAATAGAAACGAAAGTAGGGGCTTTCTACATGGTTGCTAGAGGAGGAACGGGGAGTTCTTCCTTAACCACACAAGGAGGATATTCTAGTATACTAGGGTTTGCGATGATCTGGACATCATCAATGAACATGTGATGTGTAGAATCATTAGGCGAAGTCGATGATTCTGCTGCGATTTGAGTACATTCATTATGAAAGGAGAGAATAGTTTCCTGAAGTTTTGTGCATAAAGTAAAACCTGGTATTCATACCTCTGTAGAATTCTCTGTCACATCAGCTAGAGGGATTTGATTTTTTGTTGATCCAATTTGGTCAAGGTCTCTCCGAGGTTTTTCCTTGAATTGACATTTTCTTTTTTGAGAAGATGCACTAGTAATGATAGTAGGCGCTTGATCGACTGTTGCAGCAATAGGAGGGTTATGTGTGAATGTCGGTGCCACAATAGAGGAGGGAAGCGGAATTGATGTTACTGTGGACCATGCTGACCTTGCTCGCTTTTTAGGTAATGCAGAGATAGGAATAGGGGTGTTATTTTCAGATACAAAGGGTAGGTTGTCAACGATAGGTGTCGCAATGGACCTTGCTGACCTTGTTCGCTTTCTCGGTGATCCACAGATAGGAGCAGGAGTTTTCTTTTCAATGGAAGGGGGTAGGTTTTCAATGATAAGTTATGTAGCCAAGTTCTTTGATGCATGTCTTGGTTGATTGGTTGGTTTTTCATCTATTTGTTCAACCACAGCTACAAGCTATTACAATGCAATTTCGTCGAGGCCTGTCTAGCTGGTGCTAGGATGGCTTCGGGTTATGCAGTTTCTTTTCTGAGTCATCTTATGGACAACGATAGTAGGGGTTTGGAATGTTGTTGCAGCCGAGGGCAGAGGCTTAGGAAGAGGTCCATGGGTTATGTTTTCAAGGACTGGTGCAATCATATCTGTATGTATAGAATATGGCTAGTCTGCTACAACAGGTAATGGGTTATTGGAAATTCCCATAGCTCTGCAAGTTAATAGGCTGATGAGTTTGTGATTATAAATGCAGTTCTTGGGGTTATTGATTTTTTTTACAAAATGAGCCATGTTATGCAATGAATGGAAGATAAAATAAGGAATGTTTATGAATTTCTGATGTTGCAGATGTGATAATAAGATGAAATTAGAAAAATAAACAACTTGGTATCGGCCTTCACAGGTAATGTACCTTTTAAGAAATTCTGTGACTTTCCCCCATGGCTCTGGTAAGGAATTGACATCTGCACCTCTGCCTTTGGTTTGAACTTTCTTAGTGTTGACGAGGAAACACTTATGTGCATCTGGAAGATGTGTTTTTGTGTGAAACCATCGGTCTCTTGTTCTTGGCAACCCTGTTACAACAACAATGCTTTCTTCTGACACTGGAATCCTTACCCCATTCACCATTGAATACCCTTCAGTAATATTTTTACTAAACTCCAATACATCATCCTCATTAAACCCCTTCAACTTTTTAAAATACGATATCTAGCCAGCCTGGAGAAATATTTGGTAGGCCTCTAGGTGTAGCAGAAAACTGTCCAGAGTTGTAGGTTCATATCTCATAGTTGATCCTCCTATGATGTTTCTTGAGAGTCTATCAGGCACGTAGGAGGAGAAATTATCACCTAAATCAGAGACGCAACAAGCTTGAATGTGGTTTTCAAAAATAATACAGTGTCTCAGTAAAAAGAAGTGTGGGCGGAAAGGTGGTGGAGGTGTGTATAACATTCAGTATGGATGGCTAGATTTATGTTTCCCCCCCCTAACTAAGCAGATTGGCTCTATGTAACACCCCGTTTCCCCCAGTTTGTAAAAATAACTGGACTGGCCAAGAACTGTGGCAAACTCAAAAATGTGAATGTGTGATGTGAATGGACCTTGTGAAAAAGGTCGATGAATGTAAATAAT
>JZKD02S1785025.1:147489-166603 GCA_000966675.3 Picea glauca | reverse complement strand
AAATCTCTTATTTCCTCTTTTGCTAGTTGTCACTTTTTCTTTTTCTCCTCTGATACTTGTCAATATCTTCCACTTCATCTTTTGTTGTTTGAAAAAAAAATCCATGATTCACTTGTTCCATAAGTTATACACTACAATTATCCTAGTGGGATAGTTCAAGAGGTTGAGTTCTCTGAGCTTATGCAGGATGTCTTGAGGTTGATCCCTTGAGCTAGTTTCCTCTACTTCATCCCTCACTCGATGTCCCCGTCAGTTCAAGAATTGTATTCATCATGGATGGGTTTACATCAAATACCATTCATAAAATGTCGGGAAGTTTCCAAGAGTTTCCTTGCCAAGTTTTCCTTGAAAATAAATTATACACTACAATCCTTCCAATAAGCTATAACCCAATTTTGAGGAAAATTTAATTTATTCTTTCATTACTTTATGCATTTGCATCCTAGGTGTTACACTCCTTAACATTTTGTAGCTTGACTAACTTACAACCTAAGTTTTCAATTTTTTTAAGGGTTTGGAACCCAACATTGCAACACACTCTTTTCTTTTCCAATCATAATAATGTAATCTAACCTTACAAGTATTGTATGGGCCCATAAATCCATCATGGTTCCCATGACATATTTTACATCACAACCCTACCAACCATAAATTCATCAAATCCACAACTTATCCTTTAAGAAGTAAATTTGAAAAACAAATCCATTTAGCCTTAATTGAGTTAATTCATCCTCATATATTTTGCCATTCCTAGACATACTCAATGGCCCCGTTGTAATGTTTGGGAACTTATTATAGATTTTGAGACACAATATTTTCCTTAAACACAGATTAGTTAAAAATTTCTATTGCAGGTAATTTATGAGCCTCCATTTTGGGACATTTTTGGTTATCTTTTACCTTTTTCACCTACTCCTTTTTCCTACATTTTACCTTCCCATTATCCATTTTGTTATGCGATATGGGACTAATTGCAATAAGGTAAATAGATTTCATTTTTTTGTTTTATATAGATTTCTATTAAGTCTAAAAGGGTTGGTATGTTATCTAAACTTATCTTTACCTCTAAGGACTAATAGTACCTTGTTCTAGCATTTTGTTAGTAATTTTCAGAAAAAGTAGAACCATTGCTAGCTATTAGAAAACCATTTATAGTTGCCATGGAACCATCAACAGATGCTACATAACCTCATGATTTTTTACAAATATGAGCAATGGGTAATGAGACATAGTGGCGACTAGAAGGATTCGAGAGAGTTATCTCATAAAAAAGGATTTCTTGTCTTCTGATAAGCTAGCTATCAAAGATATTATGTGTTTTATTTATCTTAAGGATTAGTACAAATTGAATATCGATATTCAAGGTCATTTTTGGAGGGATTGGGGA
This sequence comes from Picea glauca, assembly GCA_000966675.3. Taxonomy (NCBI): domain Eukaryota; kingdom Viridiplantae; phylum Streptophyta; class Pinopsida; order Pinales; family Pinaceae; genus Picea; species Picea glauca. Next base: position 165,216 of record JZKD02S1785025.1, on the reverse strand, counting down.
TGGATATTTGGGAATCGAATTCAATAAAATTGTGTCTCTTAAGCATCAGAAGCACCCTATATCTCCTATGTTGAATTTTAGAAGTACATATTCTTACATTGAGGTTAGGTGGATCTATCGATTGCACAATGTTTGGTTGCTCCAAATCACATACAAGATTTTATCTTTTGTGTGGTGAGTTGTTTACCAAGGAGTTCCCACCAAAGCTCATATTGCCAAAATTGGGTTGAGATATGGCCTGCGCATTTGTTGTGATGACTGAAAATTCTTGAAGCACATTTTATGGGAGTGCAAATTTGCTAGAGGTATGTTCAGGATCGACATTCAATGCTACCTTAGAGACAGAATTATTGGCATGCAACTCTTCTTGGTGACATAGGGTCCTTGGTATTGTATCACTTCACAAGCATCTTGGACCCTCTTTGGATCATAACCTTATTTACAACGTGAAATACAATACAAAAATATGTTTTTTTTTATAAGGTTTGTTCAATCCAATCTTTTTGTCACTCTTGGTGAGAAGAGGTATGTGTGAAATTACTTCCCAAAGGATATCTCTTGGAAGGATTCCAAAGAGGTAAATTATTTATCCTATTATGTGTTTATTATTGACCTCTTATATCTTATGAAGAGTATATAAGGTGGATATAAGACATCCTTGTATATACCCTTCCACTTGTTTTGTTTTTTTTCATCTCTCTTGTAAATATTCTCATGTTAATATAATATGCATTATTAAAAGAAAATTATTATTCAACCTCATACATGTTGTTGGCACATTACAAAAATCAAATATCACAACTAGCCACACTCACAATAACTCCTTAATTTTGAAAGTAGTCTTATAGGCATATTCCACTTGTATCTATACTTGGTGGCATATGAACTTCAAATCCATGGATTTGTTTCTTCATTAATTTTGGCACTTGAAGTGTGTCCCCTTTTCAAATTGAATTTATTTTCTATGCCCTCCATCTCATACTTAACCTTCTTTGAAAATGTTTATCATAGGAAAAAAAATTGTCTTTGCTTGTGTCTCTTTATTCCTATTTTGAGATGGTTTTTCCCTCGATTTCACTTTTTCCCTGCATTAGAATGGTCACCCACATAAAAAATCCTTACTAGTATCCATTTCCATAATTCCATAGACTCCAAACTTCAATCTATTAGACAACCATGATGCACCAAAAACCCAACAACATATTCTAAGCATATTCTATTTTGTAGAAAGCTCTAGGTATGTGGCACTAGAGATCCAACAATATAGGATCCTATGCTACACCACTTATGAATATTAAAAACTTGTATGGACTCTCTATACCCCTATTTATATGGGGAAAAATCCCCTTAAACTGGGTCTAAGGAATAGGCAGAGCAATAACCCCCTAAAAGACTGACTTGTATTTAATATACCCCAAAACAATATAGAATAAGTGATAATATAGAGGGAAGAGAATATCAACAATAGAACCTTGAATCCTTTCAGTTTATTTAGACCTCTTACACTTATAGTTGCCTCTTATATCACATATCTCCTCCCAAAGATGACCTGCAATAGACCAAGAACACAACACAACATCATATACAATCTCTAGTAATCACTTAAAATCCTAAATATAGATGTAAATGATCAAATATATAAGAACATATACACAATTTTTTGGGAAAAATATAATCTCTTTTATTCATAAACAATATGAAAGGTTACAACCTTTGCTTGCTGACATTTCTCCACGAACCAAGTCCGGGCTCCTCTGTCGTGACTCCAAGTTCACCAATCCCACATAGAATTATCACAACCAACATGCCAAAATGGGAAGAAGGAAGGGTTGCATAGGGAGAATGGATGGAAGGGAAATATGAGGATAAAACTCAAAGAAAGATGCAAAACTTGGGAAATGCGAGAGAGAGAGATAGAGGATTTTGGAAGAGTTTTATTTTCTTCTTGTTCATATATTCAAGTGATCCCCATAGACCCCTTTTTATATGATAAAAATATGGTTATTCAGTTTGGGGAAGGGATAAAGGGGATAAAATGATTAGGAAACCCTTCATAGCCCGTAAAATCCACCGAAATACACACAAATTTATATTTTTTGCATTTTTTGGGAGTAAACGCGGGTTGACTAGCATGAAGAATGCGTATGTACATGGATATATTAGCATGAAACACACATATGTACATGGGATGATAGTGCATAAGGACGCATGCATTATCCAAAAAGTTTGTTTTTGAAGGAAACCTTAGCAGTATGACTGGCAAAGGATGCAAAAGGATGGGCCAGTTTCTTAGATGCATAGATGTGGCATTTTTTTACCATAGAAGATTCCCCCTAATGTGTGAGGTCGGAAGAGAAATCGATTGCATAAATATATTACAACATATATATACAGTGGGAAGGCACAGATTTGAGTGAGCCCAAGATAAGTATTCATGAGTGTTTCATCTGCAAAATAATGATAATCTCTCTGAGGTAGGAATAACCATGCTCAGGATAAACTAAGCATGGATGCCATTCAAGTATAATGCAGATCCATGTCATATAAAATAATCATGACTACGAGAAAAATAATAATGCCTATATAGATTGCAGCCGCGAATAATTCACAATGGAGCTACATCTCAAAATCATCTGAAGAGATAAAAATACAATGTGATATGCATATCTAGGAAGCATCAATGCTTGTAGTTGGAGGTGGTAGCTTCATAACTCAAGCAATATATTTAAGGTCTTCAAAAATCAAGTAGGAGTATAATAGGAGTGTAGGACTCACTACCCTGAGGTCTTCGACAAACTGTCACAGAAAGACTGGAAGAACTTGAACAACAGGTACTGAACTTCATTGATTCTGAATATTTACTTGACTAGATTCTTAGGATGGCTGACTCATGAAGGTCAAGACACTAACTGCAAAATGGTTGAATCATGTTCAAGAACTTCCCTTGGACAAAAGCATGACAAAATGATGAGACTCAGACAACATATTATTGACATAAGTCTGTGACACATGAGGTGCCACAAACTCTCCATATGTTTGGAAGAGTAACCAAATAGAGGAGTACAGATATATATATAATGAGAATAACTTCCTAAGGTAATACTAGATCCCAATGCTCACAGAAAAGAAATAAGGATGTGCTTTGTCCAAGGGAGACTATCTTACTGTTGATAAAATAAAATGTATATCCCGTCCGCTCTTTTTGGAATATTTTTCTTTTTGTCTTTTTCAAATATTTAACGAGCTTGAAAGAGAATAAAATAATTTTATGTTACAAAGGAGGAACAAGTGTCATGGGCAAGAAAACTAGTTCCAAGCGCATGGAACATATTGATGCTTAGTTCTAGGAGACATGTGCATGATAAGGACACTTGGAAAAATTCCTCCATGGGTTAAGGTGTCAGATCGCAAGGGAAAAAAGTGCTACAAGGCTTGCACCTAAGGAATGCTCTAAAGGTTCAATAATAGCAACATGAAGTTGACAATAGGCTAGAGATGCAAGGATGAGACATGCGATGAGATTATAGCATGACAGAACAAGAGTCCTTCCATGTAAAGTTTTACGATCCTAGAGAAGGTAAGCTTGGTGGTTTTTCACTTTTAGAGAGTCTGAAAAACACTAAAAGAAGACTCCAGAGTGATATTTTTCGTAATGTTAGTCTCCAAGGCCCGAAAAAGAATAAAATCATACCAAAGAGAACTCTTCTGGTCAGTAGGGATAGAGTGTTCCTTTTTCATAGTTAGTCCAATGGGTTCAGAAAAGGGTTAAACTTAAACTGAAAGGACGTCTCTTCAAAACCATTTTAACAAGTGTGATAGAGAGAAGATCACTCAGATATATTTTCAATTTTAAGGAGTCTGAAAAGAGATTAACTATGTACTCACCCCCTTTTTCATAATTTTGTCCCCTGACCCCGGAAAAGTATAAAAAATAACTTAGGAGAACTCTCCCAGTGATGTCTCTCGAGGTGTACCTTTTTCTTGGGTAATCTATTGGCCAAAATAAGGGTTAAACTTATGCCAAATAAATATTCCTTCTGGGCCAATTAACAAGTGTGAAAGGAACAATACCACTCGGTGATCTTTTTTTGTTCAGGGAGTCTGAAAAGGGCTTAAAAAAGACTCCAAGGGGTTTCCTTTTTCATAAATAATTTCCAAGTCCCGAAAAAGTGATAAACCAAAACTAGGGAGAATGGCCCTTTTTCACAAATTTAGTCCCTCGAGCCCAAAAAAGGGTTAAACTTACGCTTATGAATAGTCTCCTAGTGAACCCTAGCTCCTAGGGCATACCTTTTTCATAAAATTATTCATCTATACTGAAAAAGGGGTAAACTATCACCGGACAACTGTACCTTCAAATCTTAGTTTGATGAGCATGAAGGGAAACAAGATTGCTCAACAATATTTTTAATTTTAGAGAGTCTGAAAAGGGCTTAAAGAAGACTCCAGCGGGGCTCCTTTTCTTAAGTAGTTTGAACGAGGCTAAAAAGGATTAATAATTTCTCGTTAGATGTCACTTTCATAGTTTAAATGAGCTTGAAAGAATGAGCTTGAAAGGAAGAAAACCATGCTCTAGGGGAGTCCCATGAGTATAGGCTAGAAAATATGATGAATAAAAAAGATAAGGCTTCAACACAAAGTAATGGAGGGACTAAAAGGACTCCCATGCCTATGAAGTACTTCAGCATGGGAATCAAATGGAAAACAATTCTCTAACTAGGATTCCCATGGAAGGAAGGCTCTACCACATAAAGTATGACACACTTATCAGCAAGGAAGGTTAGTTTCGTAATGGTCAATTCTAATGCCAAATGAACCAGGAAATGGATAATATAACAATGAAAGTAGGGAAACTTAATATCACCTAACCTATATGCTAGTTTCAAGGTCAACACCTGTCAAAACAAATCGATATGATGAAAAAGTGTCAAAGAAAAAACGTCTCCAAGATCCTACATATAAGGTCAATAACACTCATCTAGAAGTTAATAAATCCAATATAGATAGAAACTTCAAAAAAATAAGAGGTTCTACTAAATACAAAAATTGAAAATAGAAAACTTGGATTGTACAATATGGTACAAGGAACCACACAACCTTATGACTCATGCATGGTACTAGTTCAAGTAGATTATGTTGCTAGGTTCTGACCAAGAGTCTCTTCGATAGTCAACCTGGAAAGTATCCCAAAAGGGAAGAAAACACAAACTAGGGTGTAAGTCTTCCCATGGTATAGAAACCATATTCATGGCTTCAATGATAGCCTCTTCCTTATGCAATTCAAAATATGATAAATCACATGAACGAGGATGGTCGACAGTCCTAAAAGGAGAAGTAAACTAACCATTTTCCATATGATTATTAATTCTCTAGATAGGACTAGTACAGTCTATCAGCGAAGAATCACAAGGACACGGGCTTGTGGATCTACAAACAATGATATCATACTCAAAATGAGGCTCAAGACCACTCAAACCAAGAGGGGGAAGCTAGAGCTCCCATGCCCCCACTGGATAAAATAACTAATCAATTGCTAAGACCATGTCTCGAGAAGGAAAACAAGATTGCACAGGTTTCTGCTCAGAAGCAATTGAACATCGAGGATAATATGCAATATAATTAACCTGTGGCAGGGTAGAGTCTACATGAATACTAGGAACAAATATAGGGGTAACCTGAACTAAAACCGAATTAAGATGGTGATTATCAGATGCCAATTGGTTGATATTGACAATGCTTCCATTTTGAGGGAAATGCATCACTCGGAAGAGCGTAGACGCCACAACATTCATAGCATATACATAAACATTACCGAGAAGCATATTGAAATCTAACAGGCCTTGCACCACTATAACATCGACAAGTACAGTTTTCCCACCTAACGAGATAGTCAACTAAGGAAGAATCCCCAAATATTCACTAAGACATCTGTCAAAATCCAACAACTCATGAGAAGCAGACAAAATCTTGGGAGAACCCAAATCTCTCCAAGCCAAGGAGGATAAAATACTTGCGAAGGGTCCTTCATCTACAATACATTGGTAAAAAAAAAATGAATTAACTTCAACCCTTATATAAAAGGGTGTAGAAGAAGTAAGGTGAGGTTCAACAAGGTCATTCCAATCAAAGAAACCATCCTAGGACTTGGAGGGGGTGAGCTCGAAGTGAGAAGAATGCCACCTTTTTCTTAAATTATTGAACTAGAAATGCTAAAAACATAGTTGGTAGACACATGAATACCCATGAGAAGAGTGGGATCAGTCAAATATTGCATCGGTGTGACCACTTTGGTAGTCTCGACAGTCTCCAAGAGAATAGAAGGATCAACCGAAGATTGCATCGACATGAGCACTTCCTCAACCAATGGTTGAATAGACTGCTAGACAACATGGTTTGAAGGTGCATCACCCCCCAAAATAAGAGTGAGGTCAGTCGAAGATGGCATCAGCATGACCACTTCATCAACCAAAGGATGAATAGGCTGTGAGGAAACCTCAAAAGACTCAGAATCAGAAGAGCTTGCAGATAGGGACCACAATCTTTGTGACTATGTAAGGCAAAGGCATAAATGAGTAAGGTGATATCCTTTGTAGATATTACAAGGGAACTTAGGCTTATGTCCTATCTATATAGGTTTCTCAACAGAATCAATGGCCCCAACTTGACTAGTAGTGGTTCGTTGCACATATCCAAATTGACTTGTATAGGTTGGTGATTGGTTGATAACATGACTCACAGAGGCTACAGACCTATCGCCATTATGACTAGTAGTAACTAGAATTTTACCCCGAGAATGACTTGGATAGGTTGGGTGTTGGTCTTCAACATGACTTGTAGAGGTTGAGGACCTATCTCCAACATGTCTTGCAAAGGTTGGTGATGTCTTCTTCTTATTCTTCCTCTTTCTATTTTGTTTAGACTTTCGGTTACTAGTAGCTAGACTTTCACCAGAGAAGGAAGAAGGAGGAGGAGAAGAATTTTTTGACGAAGGAACATCAACATGATTCCCATGACATAAGGTTCTTAACTAAGAAGCATCAAGAGAATTCGAGACATTTGGAATGGTACCCAACCAAATCAGTAGTCCCACATTCAACCCAGGAATGTTCAAAATGGCCATCAAAGGGAGACCAAAGTTTCCAAAAAAAGGAAAAGCACAAGAATCCCCTTGTGAAGGGGTTCCTTGGTTCGTATCATACAGAACTTTGGCCATGAATATCTAATGCATAGGATCTTCCCTTGCGGGATTGTTCAAGTCCATAAAAGTATCACACACTGACTCTACTAAATCAGTGGTATAAAAATATACGCCTATAAGGAGGCGGCCCATGTTTCTAAGAATAAGACCAAAAATTCCTCACGACCGACAGAGTGGGCGGTCTACCACCTTAGGTCAGAGACCCAAAGAAATTATTGACTAACTCTCAATTGAAAACTAGGGAGCGGAGAGGACACCACTAAGAAGAAAATCCTAAAAAGATACAAGCCAAACAAACGACCCTTCTGAATGCTTCCAACCCAAGGAGATGAAGTATTGATCATCCAAAGAATTCACAAAGGAAAACAATTGGCCAAGAGAATCATTTTCCTAGGTCTCTAACTGACGGTCCCTTTGGGTGTCGCCCAGACAATACATATTTTGCCTCAGGTACCACAATACACCCATCGCAGTCACCTGTGTGTCAACCTATATAATCGAAACTAGGCAACCAAATTGTAATCAACAACCAGAGGGGGTACATTCAATAGTCAGGAGAGTGTATTGCTAGGGTAACTACGCCCAAATATCCTCCTGAGACTTGAAACACAACAGGGCCATAATCACTCTTAGAGTACCTTGGACGGATCCAAGTGTCTCATAGGTCTGACACAATTTGGGATAGTAACGCTACAAGATTCACCCCCAATACACACTCTCCCAAATGATTTGTCAGTATTAGGAGTGGATATCTCTGTCACCATCCTCCATGCGACCTCATGTTTGAATCCTGTGTTAGTGGAGCTTCTCGAATTGAGTAATTACAAGGTGGATTTTTCACACCCTAGAACAGACACCTAATTTAAGTTTTGTTTGGCCTTGGAGAGTTTACATCTCCAAACCTAATCCAACACCTTATCCTATGCTATTGGTTAACCCTAGAAAAAGTGTTACTAATATATTTTAGATTAGCGCATTCATTTTAGGGGCTTTTCTTACTCAAGGAACAGAAGTGAAACTTATGTTGTTTGAGACTCTTACAAAAAATGAAACTTATAAGAAAACTGGAAAATCAAACTTTATGTCAATCCTTCAAATGAAAAGAGTTTAAATGAATAAAAAGCATGAACAATCCTTCAAACCTAAAGATGCAATCTTTTCTTCTTTCAATGCAAAATACACAATACAACTTTCGAGTGAAACAAAAGAGAAAATGAAAGGATTTTCTTTATTATTTTTTCTTTTGAAATTCTTTCAAGATGAGAAGAAAACGTAACCCTATCCTAATTTATTTTTCTTTTTCAAATAACAATGCAAAGAAATAAAGATACCTAAAAAACTAGGTTTTTTTTGCCATCCAATCAAATCAAAACTAACAAAAGATGCTAAAAGAAACTGCAAAATAAACTATTTTTTTTTAAATGCAACTCATTTTTCTTAAAATTCAAGATAAAAATAAGCCAAATATGCTTGGAAACACAGAGCGACAAGAGGAATTTTTTTTTTTTCATAAACAATCTGAGCCTACAAACTGTATAAACCCCAAAAAACATAAGCTTATGGAACACGGGAACACCTGGGAACCACAAGTTAGTTCCCAGTAGAAGAAGAAAAATCTTTTGAAAAAATTCTCCAAAACCACAGAGAGGCGTGATGTGCACAACCAACCTGCATATGTACCCGGGTTGATTATAAAGAAGTACGCGTATGTACGCGTGTTGTATAGAGAACAAAGTGCGTACACCTCTATAAATTTTCAAAAAAAAGAAAAGTTTGGACAGACAACTTGGGCAAGGGAAGTTGGTAAGCATATGTAAGGTGACCAGAGACCCAACTTGACTCAGAACACTCAGAAACAACTCAAAATCAAACCAAACCAAGATCTCCCACTAATATCTTAGAGAGACTCCCAAGTGGAGTCACCAATTATTCTATGGGGAAAATTCCCCCTAAAATGGGTCTAAGGAATAGGTAGACTGATAACACCCTAAAATAATGACTTATCTCTAATCTACCCCAAAACAATATAGACTAAGTGATAAGAGAGAGGGAAGAGAAGATTAAGAAGAGCACCTTGAATCCTTTATGTTGATGAATACCTCTTCCACTTACTTTTTCCTCTTAGATTACATATCTCCTCCCAAAGTTGACCTTCTTGGGGAAGGGTACAAGGGGTAAAATGGTTAGGAAACCCTTCATAGCCGTAAAATCCACCGAAATACATACAATTGTATATTTTTTGCATTTTTTGGGAGAAAACATGGGCTGACTAGCATGCAGAACGCGTATGTACATGGACAGATTAGCATGAAACACACATATGTACGCAGAATGATAATGCAGAAGGATTCATGCATTATCCAAAAAAAAATTGTTTGAAGGAAACCTCATTAGTATGATTGACAAAGGATGCAAAAGGATGGGCCAATTTCTTGGATGCATAGATGTGGCATTTTTTGACTATAGAAGATTCCCCCTAATGTGTGAGGTCAGAAGAGAAACCAATGGCACAAATATATTACATCATACATATACAGTGGGAAGGCACGGATTTGAGTGAGACCAAGACAAGTATTCATGAGTATGTCATCTGCAAAATAATGATAATCTCTCTGAGGCAGGAATAACCATGCTTAGGATAAACTAAGCATGGATTCCAATAAAGTACAATGCAGATCCATGTCATATAAAATAATCATGACTACGATAAAAATAATAATGTCTATATAGATCGCATCCGCGAATAATGCACAATGGAGATACATCTCAAAATCATCTAAATAGATACAAATAGAATGTGATATGCATATCCAGGAAGCATCAATGCTTGTAGTTGGAGGTGGTAGCCTCATAACTCAAGCAATATCTTCAAGGTCTTCAAAAATCAGGTAGGAGTATAATAAGAGTGTAGGACTCACTACCCTGAGGTCTTCGACAAACCGTCACAGAAATACTGAAAGAACTTGAACAACAAATACCGAACTTCATTGATTTTGAATATTTACTTGACTGGATTCTCATGATGGTCGACTCATGAAGGTCAAGCAACTAACTGCAAAATGGTTGACTCAGGTTCAAGAACTTCCCTTGGACAAAAGCACGACAAAATGATGAGACTCAAAAAACATATTATTGACATAAGTCTTTGACACATGAGGCGCCACAAACTCTCCATACATTTGGAAGAGTAACCAAAGAGAGGAGTACACATCTATATGTAACGAGAATATCTTCCTAAGGTAATACTAGATCCTAATGCTTGCAGAAAAAAAATAAGGATGTGCTTTGTCCAAGGGAGACTATCTTACTGTCGATAAAAGAAAATGTATATCCCATCCCCTCTTTTTGGAATATTTTTTTTTTTTTGTCTTTTTCAAATATTTAACGAGCTTGAAAGAGAATAAAATATTTTTATGTTACAAAGGAGGAACAAGTGTCATGGGCAAGAAAACCAGTTCCAATCGCATGGAACATATTTATTATTAGTGCTAGGAGACATGTGTAGGATAAGGACACTCGAGAAAATTCCTCCATGGGTCAAGGTGTCAGATCGCAAGGGAAAAAAGTACTACAAGGCTTGTAGCTAAGGAATTCTCTAAAGGTTCAATAATAGCAACATGCATCCAAAAACAGGCCAGAGATGCAAGGATGAGACATGCGATGTGATTATAACATGACACAACAATACTCCTTCCATGCAAAGTTTTACGATCCTAGAGAAGGTAAGCTTGGTGTTTTTTCACTTTTAGAGATTCTGAAAAACACTAAAAGAAGACTCTAGAGTGATATTTTTCTTAAGGTTAGTCTCCAGGTCCCAAAAAAGAATAAAATCATACCAAAGAGAACTCTTCTGGTCACTAGGGATAGAGTGTTACTTTTTCATAGTTAGTACAGTCGGTCCAAAAAAGGGTTAAACTTAAACTAAAAGGATGTGTCTTCAAAACCATTTTAACAAGTGTGACAGAGAGAAGATCACTCAGATATATTTTCAATTTTAAGGAGTTTGAAAAGAGATTAACTATGGAGTCACTGCCTTTTTCATAATTTAGTCCCCTCAGCCCGAAAAAGTATAAAAAATAACTTAGGAGAACTCTCCCAGTGAGACATGTCTCCCGAGGTGTACCTTTTTCTTGGGTAATCTATTGCCCGGAAAAAGGGTTAAACTTATGCCAAATAGATATTCTTTCCGGGACAATTAATGAGTGTGAAAGGAACAAGACCACTCGGTGATCATTTTTTTTTTTAGGGAGTCTGAAAAGGGATTAAAGAAGACTCCAAGAGGTTTCCTTTTTCATAAATAATTTCCAAGGCCCGAAAATGTGATAAACCAAAACTAGGGAGAATGGCCCTTTTTCACAATTTTAGTCCCTCAAGCCCAAAAAAGGGTTAAACTTATGCTTGTGAATAGTCGCCTAGCGAACTGTAGTTCCCAAGGCATATATTTTTCATAAAATTATCCATCTAGACAGAAAAAGGGGTAAACTATCACCGAACAGATGTACCTTCAAATTTTAGTTTGACGAGAGTGAAGGGAAACATGATTGCTCGACAATATTTTCAATTTTAGAGAGTCTAAAAAGGACATACATTATGCTTAGTCCCTCAAGCCCAAAAAAGGGTTAAACTTATGCTTGTGAATATTCGCTTAGCGAACCGTAGCTCCTAGGGCATACATTTTTCATAAAATTATCCATCTAGACAGAAAAAGGGGTAAACTATCACCAGACAGATGTACCTTCAAATTTTAGTTTGACGAGCATGAAGGGAAACATGATTGCTCGAAAATATTTTCAATTTTAAAGAAGACTCCAGCGGGGCTCCTTTTCTTAAGTAATTTGAACAAGGCTGAAAAGGATAAATAATTTCTCATTAGATGTCACTTTCATAGTTTAAATGAGCTTGAAAGGAAGGAAACCATGCTCTAGGGGAGTCTCGGGAGTATAGGCCAGAAAAGATTATGAATACAAATGATAAGGCTTCAACACAAAGTCATGGAGGGACTAAAAGGACTCCCATGCCTATGAAGTACTTCAGCATGGGAATCAAATGGAAAACAAATCTCTAACTAGGATTCCCATGGAAGGAAGGCTCTACCACATAAAGTACGACACACTTATCAGCAAGGAAGTTTAGTGTTGTAATTCAGTAGGGTCGATTCTAAGGCCAAATGAACCATGAAATGGATAATAAAACGGTGAAAGTAGGGAAAATTAATATCACCTAACCTATATGCTAGTTTCAAGGTCAAAACCCATCAGAACGTATCAATATGATGACCAAATGTCGAACAAACAACGTCTCCAAGATCCTGCATATAAGGTCAATAACACTCATCCAGAAGTTAATAAATCCAATATAGATAGAAACTTTAAAAAAATAAGAGGTTCTACTGAATACAAAGATTGAAAATAGAAAACTTGGATTGTACAATATGGTACAAGGAACCACACAACCTTATGACTCATGCATGGTACTAGTTCAAGTAGATCCTACTGCTAGGTTCTGACCAAGAATCTCTTCGATAGTCAACCTGGAAAGTATCCCAAAAGGGAATAAAACACAAACCACGGTGTAAGTCTTCCCATGGTATAGAAACCATATTCATGGCTTCAAGGATAGCCTCATCCTAAGGCAATTCAAAATATGATAAATCACACGAACGAGGATGGTCGACAATCCTAAAGGGAGAAGTAAACTAAGCATTTTCAATATGACGATGGATGTTCTGGACAAAACTGGTAGAGTCTATCAACAAAGAATCACAAGAACAAGGGCTTGAGGATCTACAAATAGCGATATCATACTCAAAAGGAGACTCAAGACCACTTGGACCAAGAGGGGGAGGCAAGGGCTCCCATGCCCCCATTGGATAAAAAAACTAATCAATTTCCAAGACCATCTCTCAAGAAGGAAAACAGGATTGCACAGGTTCCTTCTCAGAAGCAATTGAACATCGAGGATAATATGCCATATAATTAACCTATGGCGGGGTAGAGTCTACACGAATACTAGGAACACATATAGGTGTAACCTGAACTAACACTAAATTAGGATGGTGATTATCATATGCCAGTTGGTTGATAGTGGAAATTCTTCCATTATGAGGGAAATGCATCACCCAGAAGAGCGTAGACACCACAACATTCATAGCATATACATAATCATTACCGAGAAGCATATTGAAATCTAACAAGCCTTGCACCACTATAACATCAACAAGTACAGTCTTCCCACCTAACGAGATAGGCAAATAAGGAAGAATCCCCAAATATTCACTAGGAAATCTGTCAAAATCCAACAACTCATGAGAAGCAGACAAAATCTTGGGAGAACCCAAATCTCTCCAAGCCAAGGAGGCTAAAATACTTGCAAAGGGTCCTTCATCTACAATAAATTGGTAAAAAAAATTGAATTAACTTCAACCCTTATTTGAAAGGGTGCAAAAGAAGGAAGGTGAGGTTCAACAAGGTCATTCCAATCAAATAAACCATCCTAGGACTTGGAGGGGGTGAGCTCGAAGTGAGCAGAATGCCCCCTTGTTTTGAAATTACTGAACTAGAAATGCTAAAAATATAGTTGGTAGACACATGACTTCCCATGAGAAGAGTGGGATCAGCTGAATATTACATCGATGTGACCACTTTGGTAGTCTCGACAGTCTCCAAGAGAATAGAGGGATCAACCGAATATTGCATCGACATGACCACTTCCTCAACCACTGGTTGCATAGACTGCTAGACAACATGGTCTGAAGGTGCATCACCCCCCAAAATAAGAGTGAGGTCAGTCGAAGATTGCATCAACACAACCACTTCATCAACCAAAGGATGAATAGGATATGAGGAAACCTTAGAAGACTCAGAATCAGAAGAGCTTGCAGATAGGGACCACAATCTTTGTGCCTATGGAAGGCCAAGGCATAAATGAGTAAGGTGATATCCTTTGCAAATATTACAAGGGAACTTAGGCTTACATCCTATTTGTCTAGGTTTATCAATAGAATCAATGGCCCCAACATGACTAGCAGTGGTTCGTTGCACATATCCAAAATGACTTGTATAGGTTAGTGATTGATTGATAACATGACTCGCAGAGGCTACAAAGGCTGCAAACCTATCGCCAGTATGACTAGAAGTAACTAAAATTTTACCCCCAGCATGACTTGGATAGGCTAGGTGTTTGTCTTCAACATGACTTGCATAGGTTGAGGACCTATCTCCAACATGACTTGCAGAGGTTGGTGATTTCTTCTTCTTATTCTTCCTCTTTCTATTTTGTTTGGACTTTCGGTTACTAGTAGCTAGACTTTCACCAGAGAAGGAAGAAGGAGGAGGAGAAGAGTTTGTTGAAGAAGGAACATAAAAATGATTCCCATGACATAAGTTTCTTAACAGAGAAGCATCAAGAGCATTCAAGACATTTGGAATGGTACCCAACCAAATCGGTAGTCCCACATTCAACCCAGGAATGTTCAAAATGGCCATCAAAGGGAGACCAAAGTTTCCAAAAGAGGAAAAGCACAAGAATCCCCTTGTGAAGGGGTTCCTTGGTTGGTATCGTAAGGAACTTTGGCCATGAATATATTATGCATAGGATATTCCCTTGCGGGATCGTTCAAGTCCATAAAAGTATCACACACTGACTCTGCTAAATCAATGGTATAAAAATATAGGCCTATAAGGAGGCGGCTCCACATTTCTAAGAATAATACCAAAAATTCCTCACGACCGACAGATTGGATGGTCTACCACCTTAGGTCAGAGACCAAAAGAAATGATTGACTAACTCGCAATGGAAAACTAGGGAGTAGAAGGGACACCACTAAGAAGAAAATCCTAAAAAGATACAAGCCAAACAAACAACCCTTCTGAATACTTCCAACCCAAGGAGATGAAGTATTGATCATCCAAAGAATTCACAAAGGAAGACGACTAGCCAGGAGAAGCATTTACCCAGGCCCATGACCGACGGTCCCTTCGGGTGTCACCTAGAGAATACAGATTTTGCCTCAGGTACCATGATAAACCCATCGCAGTCACCTCTGTGTCAACCTATATAATTTAAACTAGGCCACCAAATTGTAATCAACAACCAAGGGGGTACATTCAATAGTCGAGAGAGTGTATTGGCAGGGTAAGTGAGCCCAAATATCCTCTTGAGGATTGAAACACAATAGGGACATAATCACTCTTAAAGTACCTTGGACGGATCCAAGTGTCTAAGAGGTCTGACACAATTCGAGATAGTAATGCCACAAGATTCACCCCCAATACACACTCTCCCAAACGATTTGTTAGGATTAGGAGTGGATATCTCCATTACCATCCTCCACGTGGCCTCATGTTGTAATATTGTGTTAGAGGAGCTTCCCAGATTGAGTAATTACAAGGTATATTTTTCACACCCTAGAACATACACCTAATTTAAGTTTTGTTTGGCCTTGGAGAGTTTACATCTCTACACCTAATCCAAGGCCCTATCCTAATCTATTGGTGAACCCTATAAAAAGTGTTACTAATATATTTTATATTAGTGCATTCGTTTTAGGGGATTTTCTTACTCAAGGAATGGAAGTGAAACTTATGTTGTTTGAGACCCTTACAAAATTTGAAACTTATAAGAACACTGGAAAAACAAACTTTATATCGATCCTTGAAATGAAAAGAGTTTCAAGGAATAAAAAGCATGAACAATCCTTCAAACCTAAAGATGCAATCTTTTCTTCTTTCAATGCAAAATGCACAATTCAACTTTCGAGTGAAACAAAAGAGCAAATGAAAGGATTTTATTTATTATTTTTTCTTTTGAAATTCTTTCAAGATGAGAAGAAAGCGTAACCCTATCCTAATTTCTTTTTCTTTTTCAAATAACAATGCAAAGTAAATGCAAAGAAAGAAAGATACCTAAAAAACTAGGTTTTTTTTGCCTTCCAATCAAATCAAAACTAACAAAAGATGCTAAAAGAAACTGCAGAATAAACCATTTTTTTTAGATGCAACTCATTTCTATTAAAATTCGAGATACAAATAAGCCAAAAATGCTTCGAAACACAGAGAGACAAGAGGATTTTTTTTTTTTCATAAACAATTTGAGCCTGTAAACTATATAAACCCCAAAAAACAAAAGCTTATGGAACTCAGGAACACTTGGGAACCACATGTTCCCAGTAGAAGAAGGAAAATCTTTTGAAAAAAATCTCCAAAACCATAGAGTGCATGATGTGCACAACCAACCTGCATATGTACCCAGGATGAGTATAAATAAGTACATGTATGTACGCGTGTTGTAAAGAGAACAAAGCACGTACAACTCTATAAATTTTCAAAAAAAGAAAAGTTTGGACAGACAACTTGGGCAAGGGAAGTTGGTAAGCACCTATAAGGTGACCAGAGACCCAACCTGACTCAAAACACTCGGAAACAACTAAAAATCAAACCAAACCAAGATCTTCCACTAAGATCTTAGAGAGACTCCCAAGTGGAGTCAACAATTATTCTATGGGAAAAATCCCCCCTAAACTGGGTCTAAGGAATAGGCAGAGTGATAACCCCCTAAAATATTGACTTATCTCTAATCTACCCCAAAACAATATAGACTAAGTGATAAGAGAAAGGGAAGAGAAGATTAAGAAGAGCACCTTGAATCCTTTATGTTGATGAATACCTCTTCCACTTACTTTTTCCTCTTAGATTACATATCTCCTCCCAAAGTTGACCTGAAACAGACCAAGAATGAAAAACAACAACATATACAATCTCTAGTAATCACCTAAAATCCTAAATATAGATGTAGATGATCAAATAGATAAGAACATATACACATAAAGTTTTGGGATAGAGATAATCTCTTTTATTTATAAACAGGATGAAAGGTTACAACCTTTGTTTTTTGACACCTCTCCATGAACCAAGTTCGAGCTCCTTTGTTGTGACTCCAAGTGCACCAATCCCACATAGAATTCTCACAACCAACATGCCAACATGGGAAGAAGAATGGGTTTCATAGGGAGAATGGATGGAAGGGAAAACTATGGATAAAACTCAGAGCAAGATGCAAAACTTGGGAAATGAGAGAGAGAGAATTTTGGCAGAGTTTTCTTGTCTTCTTGTTAATATATTCGAATGATCCCCCTAGACCCCTTTTTATATGAGAAAAATATGGTTATTTAGTTTGGGGAAGGGCTACAGGGGGTAAAATGGTTAGGAAACCCTTCATAGCCCGTAAAATCCACCGAAATATGCACAATTTTATATTTTTTGCATTTTTTGGGAGTAAACGCGGGATGACTAGCATGTAGAACATGTATGTACATGGACAGATTAGCATGCAACACACATATGTATGTGGGATGATAGTGCAGTAGGACTCACGCATTATCCAAAAAAAAAAAAATTGAAGGAAACCTCAATAGTATGATTGACAAAGGATGCAAAAGGATGGGCCAATTTCTTGGATGCATAGATGTGGCATTTTTTGACTATAGAAGATTCCCCCTAATGTGTGAGGTCAGAAGAGAAACCGATGGAATA
>JZKD02S1785025.1:127116-147381 GCA_000966675.3 Picea glauca | reverse complement strand
TATATATATAGCGGGAACACACAGATTTGAGTGAGCCCAAGACAAGTATTCATGAGTGTTTCATCTTCAAAATAATGATAATCTCTCTGAGGCAGGAATAACCATGCTCAGGATAAACTAAGAATGGATGCCAATCAAGTACAATGCAGATCCATGTCACATAAAATAATCATGACTACGAGAAAAATAATAATGTCTATATGGATCGCAGCCGCGAATAATGCACAATGGAGCTACATCTCAAAATCATATGAAGAGATACAAATACAATGTGATATGCATATCCAGGAAGCATCAATGCTTTTAGTTGGAGGTGGTAGCTTCATAACTCAAGCAATATCTTCAAGGTCTTCAAAAATCAGGTAGGAGTATAATAGGAGTGTAGGACTCACTACCCCGAGGTCTTCAACAAACCATCATGGAAAGACTGGAAGAACTTGAACAACAGGTACCGAATTTCGTTGATTCTGAATGTTTACTTGACTGGATTCTCAAAATGTCTGACTCATGAAGGTCAAGACACTAACTGCAAAATGGTTGACTCAGGTTCAAGAACTTCCCTTGGACAAAAGCACGACAAAATGATGAGACTCAGACAACATATTATTGACATAAGTCTTTGACACATGAGGTGCCACAAACTCTCCATATGTTTGGACAACTAGCCAAACAGAGGAGTACATATCTATATGTAACGAGAATAACTTCCTAAGGTAATACTAGATTCCAATGCTTGCAAAAAAAAATAAGGATGTGATTTGTCCAAGGGAGACTATCTTACCGTCGATAAAAGAAAATGTATATCCTGTCCCCTCTTTTTGGAATAATTTTTTTTTTTGTCTTTTTCAAATATTTAACGAGCTTGAAAGAGAATAAAATAATTTTATGTTACAAAGGAGGAACAAGTGTCGTGGGCAAGAAAACTAGTTCCAAGTGCATGGAACATATTTATGCTTAGTGCTAGAAGACATGTGCAAGATAAGGACACTCGGGAAAATTCCTCCATGGGTCAAGGTGTCAGATCGCAAGGGAAAAAATTTCTACAAGGCTTGCACCTAAGGAAAGCTCTAAAGGTTCAATAATAGCAACATGAAGTTGACAATAGGCCATAGATGCAAGGAAGAGACATGCGATTTGATTATAGCATGACACAACAAGACTCCTTCCATGTAAAGTTTTACGAGCCTAGAGAAGGTAAGCTCAGTGGTTTTTCACTTTTAGAGAGTCTGAAAAACACCAAAATAAGACTCCAGAGTGATATTTTTCATAAGGTTAGTCTCCAGGGTCTGAAAAAGAATAAAATCATAACAAAGAGAACTCTTATGGTCACTAGGGATAGAGTGTTCCTCTTGCATAGTTAGTCCAGTCGCTCCGGAAAAGGGTTAAACTTAAACTGAAAGGACATCTCTTCAAAACCAATTTAACAAGTGTGACAGAGAGAAGATCACTTGGATGTCTTTTCAATTTTAAGGAGTCTAAAAAGAGATTAACTATGGACTCATCGCCTTTTTCATAATTTAGTCCCCTGAGCCCAAAAAAGTATAAAAAATAACTTAGGAGAACTCTCTCAATGAGAAACGTCTCCCAAGGTGTACCTTTTTCTTGGGTAATCTATTGGCCTGAAAAAGGGTTAAACTTATGCCAAATAGATATTCCTTTTGGGCCAATTAACGAGTGTGAAAGGAACAAGACCACTCAGTGATCGTTTTTTATTTAGGGAGTCTAAAAAGGGCTTAAAGAAGACTGCAAGGAGTTTCCTTTTTCATAAATAATTTCCAAGGCCCTAAAAAGTGATAAACCAAAACTAGGGAGAATGGCCCTTTTTCACAAATTTAGTCCCTCGAGCCCAAAAAAGGGTTAAACTTACACTTGTGAATAGTCTCCTAGTGAATCGTAGCTCCTAGGGCATACCTTTTTCATAAAATTATCCATCTACACCAAAAAAGGGGTAAACCATCACCGAACAGATGTACCTTCAAATTTTAGTTTGACGAGCGTGAAGGGAAACATGATTGCTCGACAATATTTTCAATTTTAGAGAGTTTTAAAAGGGCTTAAGGAAGACTCCAGCGGGGCTCCTTTTCTTAATTAATTTGAACAAGGTTGAAAAGGATAAATAATTTCTTGTTAGATGTCACTTTCATAGTTTAAATGATCTTGAAAGGAAGAAAACCATGCTCTAGGGGAGTCCCGTGAGTATAGGCCAGAAAAGATCATGAATAAAAAAGATAAGGCTTCAACACAAAGTCATGGAGGGACTAAAAGGAATCCCATGCCTATGAAGTACTTTATCATAGGAATCAAATGGAGAACAAATCTCTAACTAGGATTCCCATGGAAGGGAAGCTCTACCACATAAAGTACGACACACTTATTAGCAAGGAAGGTTAGTGTCATAATTCAGTGGGGTCAATTCTAAGGCCAAATGAACCACGAAATGGATAATGCAACAATGAAAGTAGGGAAAATTAATATCACCTAACCTATATGCTAGTTTCAAGGTCAACACCTATCAGAATGAATCGATATGATGAACAAATGTCAAAGAAAAAACGTCTCCAAGATCCTACATATAATGTCAATAACACTCATCTAGAAGTTAATAAATCCAATATAGATAGAAACTTCAAAAAAATAAGAGGTTCTACTGAATACAAAAATTGAAAATATAAAACTTGGATTGTATAATATGGTAAAAGGCACCACACAACCTTACGACTCACGCATGGTACTAGTTCAAGTAGATCCTGCTGCTAGGTTCTGACCAAGATTCTCTTCGATAGTCAACCTGGAGAGTATCCCAAAAGGGAAGAAAACACAAACCACGGTGTAATTCTTCCCATGGTATAGAAACCATATTCATGGCTTCAAGGTAGTCTCATCCTAAGGCAATTCAAATACAATAAATCACACGAACGAGGATGGTCGAAAGTCCTAAAGGGAGAAGTAAACTAACCATTTTCCATATGATGATGGATGTTCTAGACAGGACTGGTAGAATCTATCAGCGAAGAATCACAAGCACAAGGGGTTGAGAATCTACAAACAGCGATATCGTACTCAAAAGGAGACTCAAGACCACTCGGACCAAGAGGGGAAAGCAAGGGTTCCCATTCCCCCATTGGATAAAAAAACTAATCAATTGATAGGACCATGTCTCACGAAGAAAAACAAGACTGCACAGGTTCCTTCTTAGAAGAAATTGAACATTGAGGATAATATTCCATATAATTAACCTGTGGCGGGGTAGAGTCTACACGAATACTAGGAACACATATAGGGGAAACCTGAACTAACACCGAATTAGGATGGTGATTATCATATGCCAGTTGGTTTATCGTGACAATGCTTCCATTATCAGAGAAATGCATCACTCAGAAGAGCGTAGACACCACAAAATTCATAGCATATACATAATCATTACCGAGAAGCATATTGAAATCTAATAGGCCTTGCACCACTATAACATTGACAAGTACAGTCTTCCCACCTAACTAGATAGGAAAATAAGGAATAATCCCCAAATATTCACTAGGACATCTGTCAAAATCCATCAACTCATGAGAAGTAGACAAAATCATGGGAGAACACAAATCTCTCCAAGCCAGGGAGGATAAAATACTTGCAAAGGTTCCTTCATCTACAATACATTGGTAAAAAAAAATTGAATTAAATTCAACCCTTATTTGAAAGGGTGCAGAAGAAGGAAGGTGAGGTTCAACAAGGTCATTCCAATCAAAGAAACCATCCTAGTACTTGGATGGGGTGAGCTCAAAGTGAGCAAAATGCCCCCTTGTTTTGAAATTACTGAACTAGAAATGCTAAAAACATAGTTGGTAGACACATGAATCCCCATGAGAAGAGTGGGATTAGCCAAAGATGGCATCGGTGTGACCACTTTGGTAGTATCGATAGTCTCCAAGAGAATAGAGGGATCAACCGAAGATTGCATCGACATGACCACTTCCTCAAACACTGGTTGAATAGACTACTAGACAACATGGTCTGAAGGTGCATCACCCCCAAAAATAAGAGTGGGGTCGGTCGAAGATTTCATCAGCATGACCATTTCATCAACCAAAAGTTGAATAGGCTGTGAGGAAACCACAAAAGACTCATAATTAGAAGAGATTGCATATAAGGACCACAATCTTTGTGCCTATGGAAGCCCAACGCATAAATGAGTAAGGTGATATCCTTTGCAAATATTACAAGGAAACTTAGGCTTACATCCTTTCTGTCTAGGTTTCTCAATAGAATCAATGGCCCCAACATGACTAGTAGTGGTTCATTGCACATATCCAAAATGACTTGTATAGGTTGACTATTGGTTGATAACATGACTCGCAGAGGCTACAAAGGCTACGGACCTATCGCCAGTATGATTAGCAGTAACTGGAATTTTAACCTCAACATGACTTGGATAGGCTAGGTGTTGGTCTTCAACATGACTTGCAGAGGTTGAGGACATATCTCCAAGATGACTTGCATAGGTTGGTTATTTCTTCTTCTTATTATTCTTCTTTCTATTTTGTTTAAGCTTTTGGTTACTAGTAACTAGACATTCACCAGAGAAGGAAGAATGAGGAGGAGAAGACTTTGTTCACAAAGGAACATCAACATGATTCCCATAACATAAGGTTCTGAACTGAGAAGCATCAAGAGCATTCAAGACATTTGGAATGGTACCCAACCAAATCAGTAGTCCAACATTCAACCCAAGAATGTTCAAAATGGCCATCAAAGGGAGACCAAAGTTTCCAAAAAAAGGAAAATCACAAGAATCCCCATGTGAAGGGGTTCCTTGGTTAGTATCATAAGGAAATTTGGCCATGACTATCTTATGCATAATATCTTCCCTTGCGGGATTGTTCAAGTCCATAAAAGTATCACACATTGACTCTACTAAATCAGTAGTATAAAAATATATTCCTATAAGGAGGCGGCTCCACGTTTCTAGGAATAAGACCAAATATTCCTCACAATTGATAGAGTGGGCAGTCTACCACTTTAGGTCAGAGACCCAAAGAAATGACTGACTAACTCGCAATGGAAAACTAGGGAGCAGAGAGGACACCACTAAGAAGAAAATCCTAAAAACATGCAAGCCAAAGAAATGACCCTTCTAAATGCTTCCAACCCAAGGAGATGAAGTTTTCATCATTCAAAGAATTCACAAAAGAAAATGACTGGCCAGGAGAAGCATTCACCTTGGCCTCTGAATGACGGTCCCTTCGGGTGTCTCCCATAGAATGCAGATTTTGCCTCAAGTACCACGATACACCCATCGCATTCACCTGTGTGTCAACCTATATAATGGAAACTAGGCCACCAAATTGTAATCAACAACTAGGGGGGTACATTCGATAGTTGGTAGAGTGTATTGGCAGGGTAACTAAGCCCAAATATCCTCCTGAGGCTTGGAACGTAACAGGGCCATAATCACTCTTAGTGTACCTTGGATGGATCCAAGTGTGTCAGAGGTCTGACACAATTCGGGATAGTAATGCTAAAGGATTCACCCCCAATACACACTCTCCCAAACGATTTGTCATGATTAGGAGTGGATATCTTCGTCACCATCCTCCACGTGGCCTCATCTTTGAATCCTATGTTAGAGGAGCTTCTCAAATTGAGTAATTACAAGGTGGATTTTTCACACCCTAGAATGGACACCTAATTTAAGTTTTGTTTGGCCTTGGAGAGTTTACATATCCACACCTAATCTAAGGACCTATCCTAATCTATTGGTGAACCCTAGAAAAAGTGTTACTAATATATTTTAGATTAGTGCATTCGTTTTAGGGGATTTTCCTACTCAAGGAACACAAGTGAAACTTATGTTGTTTGAGACTCTTACAAAAAATGAAACTTATAAGAACACTGGAAAATCAAACTTTTTATCAATCCTTCAAATGAAAAGAGTTTCAAGGAATAAAAAGCATGAACAATCCTTCAAACCTAAAGATGCAATATTTTCTTCTTTCAATGCAAAATGCACAATGCAACTTTCGAGTGAAACAAAAGAGCAAATGAAAGGATTTTCATCATTATTTTTTTCTTTTGAAATGCTTTCAAGATGAGAAAAAAATGTAACCATGTCCTAATTTCTTTTTCTTTTTCAAATAACAATGCAAAGTAAATGCAAAGAAAGAAAGATACCTAAAAAACTATGTTTTTTTTCCTTCCAATCAAATCAAAACTAACAAAAGATGCTAAAAGAAACTGCAGAATACACTATTTTTTTTTTAAATGCAACTCATTTTTCTTAAAGTTCAAAATACAAATAACCCAAAAATGCTTGGAAACATAGAGAGACAAGAGGCTTTTTTTTTTTTCATAAACAATCTGAGCCTACAAACTGTATAAACACCAAAAAACAGAAGCTTATGGAGCTCAGGAACACTTGGGAACCAAAAGTTCCTAGTAGAAGGAAAATCTTTTGAAAAAATTCTCCAAAACCACAGAGACACATGATGTGCACAACCAACCTACATATGTACCCGGGCTGAGTATAAAGAAGTACGTGTATGTACGTGTGTTGTATAGAGAACAAAACGTGTACACCTCTATAAATTTTCAAAAAAAGAAATGCTCGGATAGAAAACTTGGGCAAGGGAAGTTGGTAAGCACCTGTAAGGTGACCAAAGACCCAACCTAACTCAAAACACTCGGAAACAACTAAAAATCAAACCAAACCAAGATCTCCCACTAATATCTTAGAGAGACTCCCGAATGGAGTCACCAATTATTCTATGGGGAAAATTCCCCCTAAACTGGGTCTAAGGAATAGGCAGAGTGATAACCCCCTAAAATATTGACTTATCTCTAATCTACCCCAAAACAATATAGACTAAGTGATAAGAGAGAGGGAAGAGAAGATTAAGAAGAGCACCTTGAATCCTTTACGTTGATGAATACCTCTTCCACTTACGTTTTCCTCTTAGATTACATATCTCCTCCCAAAGTTGACATGAAATAGACCAAGAATGCAACACAACAACATATACAATCTCTAGTAATCACCTAAAATCCTAAATATAGATGTAAGTGATCAAATAGATAAGAACATATACACATAAATTTTTGGGATGAAGATAATCTCTTTTATTCATAAACAGGATGAAAGGTTACAACCTTTTCTAGCTGACACCACTCCATGAACCAAGTCTAGGCTCCTTTGTTGTGACTCCAAGTGCACCAATCCCACATAGAATTCTCACAACCAACATGTCAACATGGGAAGAAGGAAGGATTTCATAGGGAGAATGGATGGAAGGGAAAACTAACGATAGAACTTAGAGCAAGATGAAAAACTTGGGAAATGAGAGAGAGAGGATTTTGGCAGAGTTTTCTTGTCTTCTTGTTAATATATTCGAATGATCCCTCTAGACCCCTTTTTATATGAGAAAAATATGGTTATTCAGTTTGGGGAAGGGATACAGGGGGTGAAGTGGTTAGGAAACCCTTCATAGCCTGTAAAATCCACCGAAATATGCACAATTTTATATTTTTTGCTTTTTTTGGGAGTAAACACGGGCTGACTAGCATGCAGAACACATAAGTACATAGAAAGATTAGCATGCAACACACATATGTATGTGGGATGATAGTGCAGCAGGATGCATGCATTATCCAAAAAGTTTTTTTTTGAAGGAAACATCAGCAGTATGATTGACAAAGGATGCAAAAGGATGGGCCAATTTCCTGGATGCATAGATGTGGCATTTTTTTACTATAGCAGATTCCCCCTAATATGTGAGGTCAGAATAGAAACTGATGGAATAAATATATTACAACATATATATACAGTGAGAAGGCACAGATTTGAGTGATCCCAAGACAAGTATTCATGAGTGTGTCATCTGCAAAATAATGATAATCTCTTTGAGGCAGGAATAACCATGCTCGTGATAAACTAAGTATGGATGCCAATCAAGTACAATGCAGATCCATGTCATATAAAATAATTATGACTACAAGAAAAACAATAATGTCTATATAGATCACAACCACGAATAATGCACAATAGAGATACATCTCAAAATCATCTGAAGAGATACAAATACAATGTGATATGCATATCCAGGAAGCATCAATTCTTGTAGTTGGAGGTGGTAGCTTCATAACTCAAGCAATATCTTCAAGTTCTTCAAAAATCAGGTAGGAGTATAATAGGAGTGTAGGACTCACTACCCTGAGGTCTTTGACAAACCGTCATGGAAATACTGGAAGAACTTGAACAATAGGTACCGAACTTCGTTGATTATGAATATTTACCTCACTGGATTCTCAGGATGGTCGACTCATGAAGGTCAAAACACTAACTGTAAAATGGTTGACTCGTGTTCAAGAACTTCCCTTGGAAAAAATCACGACAAAATGATGAGACTCAGACAACATATTATTGACATAAGTCTGTGACACATGAGGCGCCACAAACTCTCCATATGTTTGAAAGAGTAACCAAATAGAGGAGTACACATCTATATGTAACAAAAATAAGTTCCTAAGGTAATACTAGATCCCAATGCTTGCAGAAAAAAAAATAAGAATGTGCTTTGTCCAAGGGAGACTATCTTACTGTTGATAAAAGAAAATGTATATCCCGTCCCCTCTTTCTGGAATATTTTTTTTTTTTTTTGTCTTTTTCAAATATTTAACGAGCTTGAAAGAGGATAAAATAATTTTATGTTATAAAGGAGGAACAAGTGTCGTGGGCAAGAAAAATAGTTCCAAGCACATGGAACATATTGATGCTTAGTGCTAGGAGACATGTGCAAGATAAGGACACTCAGGAAAATTCCTCCATGGGTCAAGGTGTCAGATCACAAGGGAAAAAAGTGTTACAAGGCTTGCATCTAAGGAATGCTGTAAAGGTTCAATAATAGCAACATGAAGCCGACAATAGGCCAAATATGCAAGGATTAGACATGCGATGAGATTAAAGCATGACACAACAAGACTCCTTCCATTTAATTTTTACGAGCCTAGAGAAGGTAAGATCGGTGGTTTTTCACTTTTAGGGAGTCTGAAAAACACTAAAAGAAGACTCCAAAGTGATATTTTTCATAAGGTTAGTCTCCAGAGCCCGAAAAAGAATAAAATCATACCAAAGAGAACTCTTATGGTCACTAGGGATAGAGTGTTCCTTTTTTGTAGTTAGTCCAGTTGGTCCGGAAAAGGGTTAAACTTAAACTAAAAGGAAGTATCTTCAAAACCATTTTAACAAGTGTGATAGAGAGAAGATCACTCAGATATCTTTTCAATTTTAAGGAGTCTGAAAAGATATTAACTATGGACTCACCGCCTTTTTCAAAATTTAGTCCCATGAGCCCGAAAAAGTACAAAAAATAACTTAGGAGAACTCTCCCGGCGAGAGATGTCTCCCGAGGTGTACCTTTTTCTTGGGTAATCTATTGGCTAGAAAAACGATTAAACTTATGCCAAATAGATATTTCTTCTGGGCCAATTAACGAGTGTGAAAGGAACAAGACCACTCGGTGATCTTTTTTTGTTTAGGGAGTCTGAAAAGGGCTTAAAGAAGACTCCAAGGGGTTTCCTTTTTCATAAATAATTTCCCAGGCCTGAAAAATTGATAAACCAAAACTAGGGAGAATGGCCCTTTTTCACAAATTTAGTCCCTCGAGCCCAAAAAAGGGTTAAACTTACACTTGTGAATAGTCTCCTAGCGAAAAGTAGCTCTTAGGGCATACCTTTTTCATAAAATTATCCATCTAGACCAAAAAAGGGGTAAACTATCACTAGACAAATGTACATTCAAATTTTAGTTTGAGGAGCGTGAAGGGAAACAAGATTGTTCGACAATATTTTCAATTTTAGAGAGTTTGAAAAGGGCTTAAAGAAGATTCCAGCGGGGCTCCTTTTCTTAAGTAATTTGAACGAGGCTGAAAAGGATAAATAAATTCTCGTTAGATGTCACATTCATAGTTTAAATGAGCTTGAAAGGAAGAAAACCATGCTCTAGGGGAGTCCCATGAGTATAGGACAGAAAATTTGATGAATAAAAAAGATAAGGCTTCAACACAAAGTTATGGAGGGACTAAAAGGAATCCCATGCCTATGAAGTACTTCAGCATGGGAATCAAATGGAAAACAATACTCCAACTAGGATTCCCATGGAAGGAAGGCTCTACCACATAAAGTATGACACACTTATCAGCAAGGAAGGTTAGTGTCGTAATTCAGTGGGGTCAGTTCTAAGGCCAAATGAACCAGGAAATGGATAATGCAACAATGAAAGTAGGGAAAATTAATATCACCTAACCTATATGCTAGTTTCAAGGTAAACACATGTCAGAATGAATCGATATGATGAACAAATGTCAAAGAAAAAACTTCTCCAAGATCCTGCATATACGGTCAATAACACTCATCGAGAAGTTAATAAATCCAATATAGATAGAAACTTAAAAAAAAGAGAGGTTCTACTGAATAAAAAAATTGAAAATATAAAACTTGGATTGTACAATATGGTACAAGGCACCACACAACCTGACGACTCATGCATGGTACTAGTTCAAGTAGATCCTGCTGCTAGGTTCTAACCAAGAGTCTCTTCGATAGTCAACCTGGAAAGTATCCCAAAAGGGAAGAAAACACAAACCACGATGTAAGTCTTCCCATGGTATAGAAACCATATTCATGGCTTCAAGGATAGCCTCATCCTAAGGCAATTCAAAATACGATAAATCACACGAACAAGGATGGTCGATAGTCCTAAAGGGAGAAGTAAACTAACCATTTTCCATATGACGATGGATGTTTTGGACAGGACTGGTAGACTCTATCAGCGAAGAATCACAAGCACAAGGGCTTGAGGATATACAAACAACGATATTGTACTCAAAACGAGACTCAAGAACACTTGGACCAAGAGGGGAAAGCAAGGGTTCCCATGCCCCCATTGGATAAAAAAACTAATCAATTAACAAGACCATGTCTCGTGAAGGAAAAAAAGATTGCACATGTTCCTGCTCAGAAGCAATTGAACATCAAGGATAATATGCCATATAATTAACCTTTGGCGCCGTAGAGTTTACACGAATACTAGGAACACATATAGGGGTAACCTGAACTAACACCGAATTAGGATGGTGATTATCAGATGCCAGTTGGTTGATAGTGACAATGCTTCCATTATGAGGGAAATGCATCACCCGAAAGAGTGTAGACACCAATACGTTCATAGCATATAAATAATCATTACCGAGAATCATATTGAAATCTAATAGGCCTTGCACCACTATAACATTGACAAGTACAGTCTTCCCACCTAACGAGATAGGAAACTAAGGAAGAATCCCCAAATATTCACTAGGACATCTATCAAAATCCAACAACTCAAGAGAAGTAGACACAAGCTTGGGAGAACCCAAATCTCTCCAAGCCAAGAATAAAATGCTTGCGAAGGGTCCTTCATCTACAATACATTGGTAAAAAAAAATTGAATTGAATTCAACCCTTGTTTGAAAGGGTGCATAAGAAGGAAGGTGAGGTTCAACAAGGTCATTCCAATCAAAGAAAACATCCTAGGACTTGGAGGGGGTGAGCTTGATGTGAGCAAAATTCCCCCTTGTTATGAAATTACTAAACTAGAAATGCTAAAAACATAGTTGGTAGACACATGAATCCCCATGAGAAGAGTGGGATCAGCCGAAGATTGCATCGGTATGACCACTTTGGTAGTCTCGATAGTCTTCAAGAGAATAGAGGGATCAACCAAAGATTGCATCGACATGACCAGTTCCTCAAACATTGGTTGAATAGACTACTAGACAACATGGTCTGAAGGTGCATCACCCCCCAAAATAAGAGTGGGGTCGGTCGAAGATTGCATCAGCATGACCATTTCATCAACCAAAGGCTGAAGAGGCTATGAGGAAACCACAACAGACTCAGAATCAGAAGAACTTGCAGATAGGGACCACAATCTTTGTGCCTATGGAAGCCCAAGGCATAAATGAGTAAGGTGATATCCTTTGCAAATATTACAAGGGAACTTAGGCTTACGTCCTATCTGTCTAGGTTTCTCAACAAAATCAATGGCCCCAACATGACTAGAAGTGGTTCATTACACATATCCAAAATGACTTGTATAGGTTGGTGATAGGTTGATAACATGACTCGCAGAGGCTACAAAGGCTATAGGCCTATCGCCAGTATGACTAGCCCTAGCTGGAATTTTACCCCCAGCATGACTTTGATAGGCTAGGTGTTGGTCTTCAACATGACTTGCAGAGATTGAGGACCTATCTCCAACATGACTTGCAGAAGTTGGTGATTTCTTCTTCTTATTCTTCCTCTTTCTATTTTGTTTAAACTTTCGGTTACTAGTAGCTAGACTTTCACCAGAGAAGGAAGAATGAGGAGGAGGAGACTTTGTTGATGAAGGAATATCAACATGATTCCCATGACATAAGGTTCTTAACTGAGAAGCATCAAGAGCATTCGAGACATTTGGAGTGGTACCCAACCAAATCGGTAGTCCCGCATTCAACCCAAGAATGTTGAAAATGGTCATAAAAGGGAGACCAAAGTTTCGAAAAAAAGGAAAAGAACAAGAATCCCCTTGTGAAGGGGTTCCTTGGTTGGTATCGTAAGAAAATTTGGCCATGACTATCTTATGCATAAGAACTTCCCTTGCGGGATCGTTCAAGTCCATAAAAGTATCACACACTAACTCTGCTAAATCAGTGGTATAAAAATATATGCCTATACGGAGATAGCTCCACGTTTCTAAGAATAAGACCAAATATTCCTCATGACCGACAGAGTGGGCGGTCTACCACCTTAGGTCAGAGACCCAAAGAAATGATTGACTAACTCGCAATGGAAAACTAGGGAGAAGAGAGGACACCACTAAGAAGAAAATCCTAAAAAGATGCAAGCCAAACAAATGACCCTTCTGAATGCTTCCAACCCAAGGAGATGAAGTATTGATCATCCAAGTAATTCACAAATGAAAATGACTAGCTAGGAGAAGCATTTACCCAGGTCTCTGACCGACGGTCCCTTTGGGTGTCGCCCATAGAATACATATTTTTCCTCAGGTACCATGATACACCCATCGTAGTCACCTGTGTGTCAACCTATATAATGGAAACTAGGCCACCAAATTGTAATCAACAACCAGGGGGGTAAATTCAATAGTCGGGAGAGTGTATTGGTAGGGTAACTAAGCCCAAATATCCTCCTGAGGCTTGAAATGCAACAGGGCCATAATCACTCTTAGAGTACCTTGGATGAATCCAGGTGTGTCAAAGGTCTAACACAATTCGGGATAGTAACGCTACAGGATTCACCCCCAATACACACTCTCCCAAATGATTTGTTAGGATTAGGAGTGGATATCTACATCACCATCCTCCATGTGGCCTCATGTTTGAATCCTGTGTTAGAGGAGCTTCCCGGATTGAGTAATTACAAGGTGGATTTTTCACACCCTAGAACAGACACATAATTGAAGTTTTGTTTGGCATTGGAGAGCTTAAATCTCCACACCTAATCCAAGGCCCTATCCTAAGCTATTGGTGAACCCTAGAAAAAGTGTTACTAATATATTTTAGATTAGTGCATT
Organism: Picea glauca; assembly: GCA_000966675.3. Classification (NCBI taxonomy): domain Eukaryota; kingdom Viridiplantae; phylum Streptophyta; class Pinopsida; order Pinales; family Pinaceae; genus Picea; species Picea glauca. The sequence goes on along the minus strand of JZKD02S1785025.1, from coordinate 133,781 downwards.
CATTTTAGGGGATTTTCTTACTCAAGGAACGAAAATGAAACTTATGTTGTTTGAGACTCTTACAAAAAATGAAACTTATAATAACACTAGAAAATCAAACTTTATATCAATCCTTCAAATGAAAAGAGTTTCAAGGAATAAAAATCATGAACAATCCTTCAAACCTAAAGATGCAATCTTTTCTTCTTTCAATGCAAAATGCACAATGCAACTTTCGAGTGAAACAGAAGAGAAAATGAAAGGATTTTCTTTATTATTTTTTCTTTTGAAATGCTTTCAAGATGAGAAGAAAACGTAACCTTTTTCTTTTTCAAATAACAATGCCAAGTAAATGAAAAGAAAGAAAGATACCTAAAAAACTATGTATTTTTTGCCTTCCAATCAAATCAAAACTAACAAAAGATGCTAAAAGAAACTGCAGAATAAACTATTTTTTTTTTTAAATGCAACTCATTTTTTTTAAAGTTCATGGTAAAAATAAGCCAAAAATGCTTGGAAACATAGAGAGACAAGAGGATTTTTTTTTTTTTCATAAACAATCTGAGCCTGCAAACTGTATAAACCCCAAAAAACATAAGCTTATGGAACTCGGGAACACCTAGGAACAAAAAGTTCCCAGTAGAAGAAGGAAAATATTTTGAAAAAATTCTCCAAAACCACAAAGACACGTGATGTACAAAACCAACCTACATATGTACCCGGGCTGAGTATAAATAAGTACGTGTATGTACGCGTGTTGTATAGAGAACAAAGCGCGTACACCTCTATAAATTTTCAAAAAAAGAAAAGTTTGGACAAAAAAATTGGGCAAGGTAAGTTGGTAAGCACCTGTAAGGTGACCAGAGACCCAACCTGATTCAAAACACTCGGAAACAACTAAAAACCAAACCAAACCAAGATCTCCCACTAATATCTTAGAGGGACTCCTGAGTGGAGTCACCAATTATTCTATGGGGAAAATTCCCCCTAAATTGGGTCTAAGGAATAGGCAGAGTGATAACCCCCTAAAATACTGACTTACTTATAATCTACCCCAAATTAATATAGACTAAGTGATAAGAGAGAGGGAAGAGAAGATTAAGAAGAGCACCTTGAATCCTTTATGTTGATGAATACCTCTTCCACTTACTTTTTCCTCTTAGATTACATATCTCCTCCCAATTTGACCTGCAATAGACCAAGAATGCAACACAACAACAAACACAATCTCTAGTAATCACCTAAAATTCTAAATATAGATGTAAATGATCAAATAGATAAGATCATATACACATAAAGTTTTGGGACAAAGATAATCTCTTTTATTCATAAACAGGATGAAAGGTTACAACCTTTTCTTGCTGACACCGCTCCATGAACCAAGTCTGGGCTCCTTTGTTGTGACTCCAAGTGCACCAATCCCACATAAAATTCTCACAACCAACATGCCAACATGGGAAGAAGGAAGGATTGCATAGGGAGAATGGATGGAGTGGAAAACTAAGGATAAAACTTAGAGCAAGATGCAAAACTTGGGAAATGAGAGAGAAAGAGGATTTTGGCAGAGTTTTCTTGTCTTCTTTTTAATATATTCGAATGATCCCGCTAGACCCCTTTTTATATGAGAAAAATTTTGTTATTCAGTTTGGGGAAGGGCTACAGGGGGTAAAATGGTTAGGAAACCCATCATAGCCTGTAAAATCCACCGAAATATGCACAATTTTATATTTTTTTCATTTTTGGGAGTAAACGCGGGCTGACTAGCATGCAGAATGTGTATGTACATGGAAAGATTAGCACGCAACACACATATGTACATGGGATGATAGTGCAGTAGGACACATGCATTATCCAAAAAGTTTGTTTTTGAAGGAAACGTCAGTAGTATGATTGACAAAGGATGCATAAGGATGGGCAAATTTCTTGGATGCATAGATATGGAATTTTTTTACTATAGCAGATTGCCCCTAATGTGTGAGATCAGAAGAGAAACTAATGGCATAAATATATTAAAACATATATATATATATAGTGGGAAGGCACAGATTTGAGTGAGCCCAAGACAAGTATTCATGAGTTTGTCATCTGCAAAATAATGATAATCTCTCTGAGGAAGGAATAGCCATGCTCGTGATAAACTAAGCATGGATGTTGTTAATGCTCTGTAAATTCCCAGAGGTTGTCAGAGTAGAAGAAATTTACAAGAGGTAACTTTATCCAACCACTTTGAAACTAGAATCTAGCCCTACCAGCTTCAGAGAGGGATCTCTCTGTATGATTTAGCTATGTTTTAACTTTGAGATATTAGGCTAGTTAAACAAAATAAGATTGAATGGTTTGTTTTGTTTTTGTTAAGTTTGTTGAAAATGTTTTTACCCCTTCGTTGGGCTATGGGGTCTATATTATAAAGATAGAGGTCTAAACAGAAATTAAAATATTCTTTTCACGGGGCAAGATAATGCATTCATTGGATTCTTTAGCAATAAAATGATGAATAGCAGAAAACATGAGAATATCAATTAAAGTAAATAAGCATTTAAGAATTTCTTCACTGTAATATCATAAAGATAAACATTAAGATCTTTCAAAGCTAGAAACAGGGTATACAAAGATAATTCCTACAAAATGCACTACTTTTAAAAGATTAGATTAGAAAACAATATGATAACTGAGGGAGAAAAACATTTAACATAGAAAAGAAAACATAACCAATGAATAACACGTGAGAATCCTGTGAAACTTCCCTTTGTATTACTGGAAGATCTCTTGATAAAAATTATAGTCTTTCTAGCTTACATGGTGTAAAGATCAACCCTCGGTACTTCAAAGTTTGAAGTATTTATAATAAAAAATTACATACAATCCTGTCATTAAAGATTAGGACATGGCAATTATAAATTTAGCTAACCAACTCAACAAAATACAAAAATTCAGGAACTGTTTGATGATGTGTTGAAACTTCATGCTGATTTTGGGGTAAACCATTGGTGAGTCCTCTACATGACCTTGTCTGATTAGATAGCTGACTGGGCTTGGACACCTCATCTCCTACTCGATCAGATTGCATAACTCTTCCCATCAAATATTACTGGGAACGATGACTTTGAGCAGTCTTCGGTATACTTCATCCATCTTTGTATACTTGGCAAAAGTTGGCTTGATAATGAAAATTTACTAGATCTCATGTTGTATGTTGATGTCTGACTGGAAAGCTTCTAAGAACGCCTTGCCTGTTATACTACCCTGTATTTCTGATAATTTCGAACTATCTTTAGCCACGGTGGCTAATTTATTTTTATAATCAGAAAGTGTCATTAACTTTTCATTTATGACCCTTAAGCCAAGGAGGCCTTTCTTCTACAGAGCTTCAATTTTGCTAAAAAATATTTGCACTCCTATGTCCATAGCTTGGACTTTTTCCTCTAGTTGTAGCATCAATCCTCTTTTGGTTAGGACCCTCTTGACCTCGAGGATGGTTTCTGTCCTATCTTCAATTTTCAAATCCTCTAACTCTTCTCTGGTTTTTGAATTCAGGAATTTAATAATCACAGTGGCTTCTATAGGCATCTCTCCCAATTCTCCTCTTATTTTCTCAATCGCCTTCTTGCTTTTGTGCACCAGTTCATTATGCTCGAACATGATTTGTACCATAGGCCATATTTCATTTATGGATTTGGTGATATCCATCCAGACATTTTCCTTGACCTCAGCAAGTGTTTTTCCTGCCACTATTTGCTTTTGAAGCTATTGCAATTCCTATTTGAGCTTGTCTGATGTTTGTTTTTCCTTGGAGTAACTGGTTTGGTAAGAAGACTTGAGTTCCTAAAGGTTCTCAACCTCCTTTTTAAGTCTGCTAATATCTGTCTCTTGCAAATTCATCTCTTCCATGGATTTTTCCAGTTCTACTGTCTTCTCTAGAGCTGTCAGTGGAGTTGTTGAGGGAGTTTCTACTGAGGGGATTCTCGTTGTGGATGTTGTTCTTAATCCAATCAGTGGAAATGCGTTGAATGGAATGACTTCCATAGGCTTTGATTGTTCCTTCTCTTTCAATAACCTTTCCAGTTCTACTTCCATCTCTTTCAACTATGCATTATGCTCCATAACAACCTGAGCATCTCATCCTTTTCCCCTTCTGTATCAGCTATCTCCTTTGCCTGTGCATCTTTCGTTGGTGGAAGTTTCAAATTTTTCCTCAGAGATTATATATCAGAATTTTTCTTTTTAAGAATCTCCTCAACTGCTTTCACATTTGAGGGGTCATACCCGATCTTGAGGACCAATTCTTCCAACATATTAATTCTATTATCCTTTGCAAAGGATGATATATTTTCTAATTTCAGCTGTGTCTAGACATTGCTCAGAGATACCTGTAATTTAGTGGCCGTAGTAGAAGAATTTTTCAATGTGGAGAAAATCATTTCCCCAGTTTCAATGTGCATTCTACCCTTTTCTGTATCAAATGCAGACAACAATATGTGTTTTGATGTTGATGTCTTCTTCCAAAACTGAGCATAAGTGTTGTTGGTCAGTTTCTAATTTTTCTTTTTGATCAGGTCATACTCCTCAAAAATACTCAATTTTGGTCCTACTTTACTCGGCTGGTTGACTAGTGGAGTACTCGTGGGCTTCTTAGGCACAATGGTACACATGATTTGTTTGATGCTTGTGCTCAGAAGTGACTGATCATCTTTCATAGTTGCAGTGGATTGGATTTTCTTTTCACCAGTCATGTCAGGTGTAAGATTGGTTTTTGGCCTTTTGGTGTGTAATTGGAAATCTTCAATTGAGACTTCAGTGATGGAAGGTGAAGTATCCTTCCTGGGTCTTTTCCCCTTGGGATCCTATGGTGTAGTAGTCTGTGAGATGATGATCAAAGGGTCCTGTTGTTCTATATCAACCAGAGTGCTCGTCTCCCATTATGTTTGATTCACAAACTTCTCGATCTCAGGCTTGGGTGTATGAACATATGGGAATTTTTTTTTTTTAATCCTCATCTCAGAAATTATCCCGCACGGATCATAGTGCCATATGAAACTAACAAAAAACTTCATTTCTTTCAACATTATGTTTTCTCCCTCCCCGACACCTCGGCTATTGCAGATGAAAGACCATATTTTCCCTTTAATTCTAAGTTATTGTTTCTTTTTCAGAGACACAAAATGTATGTCATATATAAGTTAATCATTTTCCTTATATACTCTAGGGCAAATATCCTCACGTGTAGATACTTGGGCAATTTGTATGGAGCCAACTCGCATCCATATACTCTGATCTCGGTGTGATTTTGGTAAAGATACCAGTCTCTAGTCTTTGCAAGGTCTGAGAGGTGTAAAATCCTCTAAATCTCCTCATTTATTCTTGGTTCAGGTCGGCCACTGAGCATGCTCACCACAAGATGGTAGAACTTCTCGATAAACTGTTTGAAATTGAACTCTATCGAATTTTGTCTGAGTAGTGAAGTCCAAGCTATTACCACCTGTGGTCTCCCATCCTTGTCCATTTTCTACATTGAAAAGGAGAACCTATAGGCCAGTATTGAGAAATACTGGAACATGCCTTCTGAGGTGAAATTTAAGAACTGATCATGAATACTATCCACCAGGAAAGTGTTGTAGTCGAACTGCATGGTGGGCCTTTCTTCCGTGGATAAGATGGATAGAAAACCCAATATGGGTTCATCCACCCATTGGTCAGAAAAATAACCCAGCAGAGCATAGAGCGACGAAATGATTTGGTTTCCCTTTACTGAGAACAGGGAGGAAGGGTACGGGGGATTTGTCTTGGGGAGATGAGAAACCTGAGGGAGGAAAATCTCGAAAATATGGGATTTCTGAGGGAATGTAGTTTTTGGTATAGCTTCGTGATTATTTTTAGGTTAAAAGGAGAGACGGATTCGGTTCTTGGTATCTGCATCATTTGATCAATGGCCTCTGGTGTGATGAAGAACAGGGTTTCTCCTGATGAAGATACTATGGCTCTCTGGTCGGGGAGGTAATGAGCCTGGCACTTGAGGGTGAATTCAGGGAAATGGTGGACCTGGGGGAAAAGATACAGAGGAAGGTTGGACTCCCAGAGCCCAATTTCATCGCTCTGATCTAAGAAAACATCCTTTAGCCATGACTGCAAATATGCAAAGTCAAATTCGCACTTGGTGTCTACGATTAAATGATCTTTGTCATCCAAATGGATCTTGTCAAGGTTGAAAGGAGGCGGGAGGAAAAGATTTTCCTCAGCTTCTTCTTTCTTTTATTTTGGTGCCATCACTATGAAAATACCTGCAAGTCAAACAAAATGTTAGTGGGGATGACTATGGTTTTGGATAGTTGACTCAAACGGAGAGGAGACATGGAAAAATTCTCTGGTGTGATGGAGAAAGTAAACAGTGGGAGAATGAACAGAAAGAGTGGTTTTGAGCAAACGGATACTCATTGGGCGCGGGGGACAGATCAGCAAGCTAATGAATAAGTTAGCCAGTAATAAATGGCCAACGGGTCCTTTAGAGTGTGAGATGGAAGGTAACAATGAATGACGAATACGACCGGGTGACATGGTGGGTGTTGATTGGGAAATGACCATGGTGAAGGAACTTGTAATGGGCGGATAGGGGGAATGGACTGACAGAGTTAAGAGACATGACCCTTAGGGGAGAAAATGGAAAATGATGTCATGGGGTGATGGGGGGTATG
>JZKD02S1785025.1:108438-127066 GCA_000966675.3 Picea glauca | reverse complement strand
TTAAAAGAAGAACGTTCGAGGGGGTCCAAAATTCAATCTCAACCGTGGATCTAGGCATCAATGCCTCAGCCAATCAGATGCGCACCTTCGTTATACATGATTTCGGACCCCACCCCTTACCATTAAAGGTAAAATGGTTGGGGGGGTCCGGAAAAACTTATCAACCATAGATCTGAGTGCTAGCACCTCAGTCGTTCATCTATGTGTTGTCTTTAATCTATGAACACAAACTCATTTTTTTCTTTGAAAACTTAGGATAAGCACTGTAAGTGGGTTTGTCCAAGATTTCCATGTTTTTATCACCATGGGGTTAGACATTCAACTTTCAAACATCAAAAATAGGGTTCAACATTGATCATCATGCCTGTTTTATTGAGATAAAGAAAACTACCCTATGCTCTAACCTAATTACCTATGACATTTAGCCCAGATTAAACTATTGGAATAAGAAATTACTCTATCATGGGGTTATTTGACCAAGATTAGGCAGTTTGGTCAAATTTATTCACTTGCTAGCCTAATTTACTTGGCTAAGATTAAACAGTTTAGCCAAGCTTATTCACTACTCCTATCAACATCAATTTAAAAGGACTTGTCCATGTTTAAATTGTATGAACCAAGTCACTGTTATTGCATGGGGCTCTATCCAATTTCTTTTATGCCCTCTTTTATTCTTTTTCTTTATTTTCTTTTCCTTTTTCTTTTTATTTTTTCTCAATTTATTTGCAGAATCAAAAATCATTTGAAAACCAAAACAATAAAAGGATAAAAATTTTCAGTCACCAATTGATTCTATAAATTATAGGGTTATAACAGATGCCAATCAAGTACAATGCATATCCATGTCATATAAAATAATCATGACTACGAAAAAAATAATAATGTCTATATAGATCACAGCCATGAATAATGCACAATGGAGCTACATCTCAAAATCATCTGAAGAGATACAAATAAAATGTGATATACATATCCAGGAAGCATCAATTCTTGTAGTTGGAGGTGGTAGCTTCATAACTCAAGCAATATCTTCAAGTTATTCAAAAAGCAGGTAGGGGTATAATAGGAGTGCGGGACTCACTACCCTGAGGTCTTCGACAAACCATCATGGAAAGACTGGAAGAACTTTAACAACAGGTACCGAACTTCGTTGATTCTAAATATTTACTTCACTGGATTCTCAGGATGGTCGAATCATGAAGGTCAAGACACTAACTGTAAAATGGCTGACTCAGGTTCAAGAACTTCCCTTGGACAAAAGAACGACAAAATGATGAGACTCAAACAACATATTATTGACATAAGTCTGTGACACATGAGGCTCCAAAAACTCTCCATATGTTTGGAAGAGTAAACAAATAGAGGAGTACACATCTATATGTAACGAAAATAACTTCCTAAGGTAATACTAGATCCCAATGCTTGCAGAAAAAAAATAAGGATGTGCTTTGTCCAAGGAAGACTATCTTACTGTCGATAAAAGAAAATGTATATCCTATCCCCTCTTTCTGGAATATTTTTGTTTTTTATCTTTTTCAAATATTTAACGAGCTTGAAAGAGGATAAAATAATTTTATGTTACAAAGGAGGAAGAAGTGTCGTGGGCAAGAAAAATAGTTCCAAGCACATGGAACATATTGATGCTTAGTGCTAGGAGACATGTGCAGGATAAGGACACTCGGGAAAATTCCTCCATGGGTCAAGGTGTTAGATCGCAAGGGAAAAAAGTGCTACAAGGTTTGCATCTAAGGAATGCTCTAAAGGTTCAATAATAGCAACATGAAGCTGACAATAGGCCAAAGATGCAAGGCTGAGTGATGCAATGTGATTAAAGCATGACACAACAAGACTCCTTCCATGTAATTTTTACAAGCCTAGAGAAGGTAAGATTGGTGGTTTTTCACTTTTAGGGAGTCTAAAAAACACTAAAAGAAGACTCCAGAGGGATATTTTTCATATGGTTAGTCTCCAGAGCCTGAAAAAGAATAAAATCATAACAAAGAGAACTCTTCTGGTCACTAGGGACAGACTGTTCCTTTTTCATAGTTAGTCCAGTCAGTCCGGAAAAGGGTTAAACTTAAACTAAAAGGACGTCTTTTCAAAACAATTTTAACAAGTGTATCAGAGAGAAGATCACTCATATATCTTTTCAATTTTAAGGAATCTGAAAAGAGATTAACTATGGACTCATCGCCTTTTTCATAATTTAGTCCCATGAGCCTGAAAAAGTATAAAAAATAACTTAGGAGAACTCTCCCAGTGAGACATGTCTCCGGAGGTGTACCTTTTTCTTGGGTAATCTATTGGCCAGAAAAAGGGTTAAACTTATGCCAAATACTTATTCCTTCTGGCCCAATTAACGAGTGTGAAAGGAACAAGACAACTCAGTGATCTTTTTTTGTTTAGGGAGTCTAAAAAGGGCTTAGAGAAGACTCCAAGGGGTTTCCTTTTTCATAAATAATTTCCAAGGCTCGAAAAAGTGATAAACCAAAACTAGGGAGAATGGCCCGTTTTCACAAATTTAGTCCCTCGAGCCCAAAAAAATGTTAAACTTATGCTTGTGAATAGTCTCCTAACGAACGGTAGCTCCTAGGGCATACCCTTTTCATAAAATTATCCATCTAGACCGAAAAAGGGGTAAACTATCACTGGACAGATGTACCTTCAAATTTTAGTTTGACGAGCGTGAAGCGAAAAAAGATTGCTCAACAATATTTTCAATTTTTAGAGAGTTTGAAAAGGGCTTAAAGAAGACTCCAACGGGACTCCTTTTCTTAAGTAATTTGAACGAGGCTGAAAAGGATAAATAATTTCTCGTTAGATGTCACTTTCATAGTTTAAATGAGCTTGAAAGCAAGAAAACCATGCTCTAGGGGAGTCCCATGAGTATAGGCCAGAAAATATGATGAATAAAAAAGATAAGGCTTCAACACAAGTCATAGAGGGACTAAAAGGACTCCCATGCCTATGAAGTACTTTATCATGGGAATCAAATGGAAAACAAATCTCTAACTAGGTTTCCCATGGAAGGAAGGCTCTACCACATAAAGTATGACACACTTATCAGCAAGGAAGGTTAGTGTCGTAATTCAGTGGGGTCGATTCTAAGGCCAAATGAACCAGGAAATGGATAATGCAACAATGAAAGTAGGGAAACTTAATATAACCTAACCTATATGCTAGTTTCAAGGTCAACACCTATCATAATGAATCGATATGATGAACAAATGTCAAAGAAAAAACGTCTCCAAGATCCTGCATATAAGGTCAATAACACTCATCCAGAAGTTACTAAATCCAATATAGATAGAAACTTCAAAAAAATAAGAGGTTCTACTGAATACAAAAATTTAAAATAGAAAACCTGGATTTTACAATATGGTACAAGTCACCACACAACCTTACGACTCATGCATGGTACTAGTTCAAGTAGATCTAGCTGCTAGGTTCTATCCAAGAGTATCTTCCATAGTCAACCTAGAAAGTATCCCAAAAGGGAAGAAAACACAAACCACGGTGTAAGTATTCCCATGGTATAGAAACCATACTCATGGCTTCAAGGATAGCCTCATCCTAAGGAAATTCAAAATACGATAAATCACACGAACGAGGATGGTAGACAGTCTTAAAGGGAGAAGTAAACTAACCATTTTCCATATGACGATGGATGTTCTGAATAGGACTAGTAGAGTCTATCAGTGAAGAATCACAAGAACAAGGGCTTAAGAATCTACAACCAGTGATATCATACTAAAAATGAGACTCAAGATGACTCGGACCAAGAGGGGGAAGCAAGGGCTCCCATGCCCTCATTGGATAAAAAAACTAATCAATTGCCAAGACCATGTCTCGAGAAGGAAAACAAGATTGCACAGGTTCCTACTCAAAAGAAATTGAACATTGAGGATAATATGCCATATAATTAAGCTGTGGCAGGGTAGAGTCTACATGAATACTAGGAACACATATAGGGGTAACCTGAACTAACACCGAATTAGGATGGCAGTTATCAGATGCCAGTTGGTTGATAGTGACAATGCTTCCATTATGAGGGAAATGCATCACCTAGAAGAGTGTAGACACGACAACATTCATAGCATATACATAATCATTACCAAGAAGCATATTGAAATCTAACAGGCCTTGCACCACTATAACATCGACAAGTAAAGTCTTCCCACCTAATGAGGTAGGAAACTAAGGAAGAATCCCTAAATATTTACTAGGACATCTGTCAAAATCCAACAACTCATGAGAAGCAAACACAAGCTTGGGAGAACCCAAATATCTCCAAGCCAAGGAGGATAAAATACTTGCGAAGGGTCCTTCATGTACAATACATTGGTAAAAAAAAAATGAATTAACTTCAACCCTTATTTGAAAGGGTGCAGAAGAAGGAAGGTGAGGTTCAACAAGGTCATTCCAATCAAAGAAACCATCCTAAGACATGGAGGGGGTGAGCTCAAAGTGAGCAGAATGCCCCCTTGTTCTGAAATTACTGAACTAGAAATGCTAAAAACATAGTTGGTAGACACATGACTCCCCATGAGAAGACTGGGATCAGTCGAAGATTGCATAGGTGTGACCACTTTGGTAGTCTCGACAGTCTCCAAGATAATAGAGGGATCAACCAAATATTGCATCGACATGACCACTTTCTCAAACAATAGTTGAATAGACTGCTAGAAAACATGGTCTAAAGGTGCATCACCCCCCAAAATAAGAGTGGGGTCGGTCAAAGATTGCATCAGCACAACCACTTAATCAACCAAAGGCTGAATAGGTTGTGAGGAAACCTCATAAGACTCAGAATTAGAAGATCTTGCAAATAGGGACCAAAATCTTTGTGACTATGGAAGGCCAAGGTATAAATGAGTAAGGTGATATCCTTTGCAAATATTACAAGGGAACTTAGGCATATGTCCTATCTATCTAGGTTTCTCAATAGAATCAATGACCCAACATGACTAGCAGTGGTTCATTGAACATATCCAAAATGACTTGTATAGGTTGGTGATTGGTTGATAACATGACTCGCAGAGGCTACAGAGGCTACAGACCTATCGCCGGTATGACTAGTAGTAACTGGAATTTTACCCCCAACATGACTTGGATAGGCTACGTGTTGGTCTTCAACATGACTTGTAGAGGTTGACCTATCTCCAACATGACTTGCAAAGGTTGGTGATTTCTTCTTCTTATTCTTCCTCTTTCTATTTTGTTTAGACTTTCGGTTAGTAGTAGCTAGAATTTCACTAGAGAAGGAAGAAGGAGGAGGAGAAGACTTTGTTAACAAAGGAACATTAACATGATTCCCATGACATAAGGTTATTAACTAAGAAGCATCAAGAGCATTCAAGACATTTGGAATCGTATCCAACCAAATCGGTAGTACCACATTCAACCCAGGAATGTTCAAAATGGCTATCAAAGGGAGACCAAAGTTTCCAAGAAAAGGAAAAGCACAAGAATCCACTTGTGAAGGGGTTCCTTGGTTAGTATCGTACAGAACTTTGTCCATGAATATCTTATGCATAGGATTCTCCATTGCGGTATTGTTCAAGTAAATAAAAGTATTACTCATTGACTCTGCTAAATCAGTGGTATAAAAATATACACCTATAAGGAGGTGGACCCACATTTTTAAGAATAAGACCAAAAATTCCTCATCACCGACAGAGTGGATGGTCTACCACCTTAGGTCAGAGACCCAAAAAAATGATTGACTAACTCGCAATGGAAAAATAGGGAGCAGAGAGGACACAACTAAAAATAAAATCCCAAAAAGATGCAAGCCAAACAAACGACCCTTCTGAATGCTTCCAACCCAAGGAGATGAAGTATTGATCCTCCAAAGAATTCACAAAGGAAAATGACTGGCTAGGAGAAGCATTTACCCAGGCCTCTGACCGACGGTCCCTTCGGGTGTCGCCTAGAGAATACAGATTTTGCCTCTGGTACCGCGATACACCCATCGCAGTCACCCTATATAATGGAAACTAGGCCACCAAATTGTAATCAACAACCAGGGGGGTACATTCGATAGTCAGGAGAGTGTATTGGTAGGGTAACTAAGCCCAAATATCCTCCTCAGGATTGAAACACAATAGGGCCAGAATCACTCTTAGAGTACCATGGACGGATCCAAGTGTCTCAGAGGTCTGAAACAATTCAAGATAGTAACACTACAAGATTCACCCAAAATACACACTCTCCCAAATGATTTTTCATGATTAGGATTGGATATCTTTGTCACCATCCTCAACATGGCCTCATGTTTGAATCATGTGTTAGATAATCTTCCCGGATTGAGTAATTACAAGGTGGATTTTTCACACCCTAGAATAGACACCTAATTTAAGTTTTGTTTGGCCTTGGAGAGTTTACATCTCCACACCTAATCCAAGGCCTTATCCTAAGCTATTGGTGAACCCTAGAAAAAGTGTTACTAATGTATTTTAGATTAGCGCATTCGTTTTAGGGGCTTTTCTTACTCAAGGAACGAAAGTGAAACTTATGTTGTTTGAGACTCTTACAAAAAATGAAACTTATAAGAACACTAGAAAATCAAACTTTATATCAATCATTCAAATGAAAAGAGTTTCAAGGAATAAAAAGAATGAACAATCCTTCAAACCTAAAGATGCAATATTTTCTTCTTTCCATGCAAAATGCACAATGCAACTTTTGAGTGAAACAAAAGAGCAAATGAAAGTATTTTCTTTATTATTTTTTCTTTTGAAATGCTTTCAAGATGAGAAGAAAACGTAACCCTATCCTAATTTCTTTTTCTTTTTCAAATAACAATGCAAAGTAAATGCAAAGAAAGAAAGATACCTAAAAAAGTAGTTTTTTTCCCTTCCAATCAAATCAAAACTAACAAAAGATGCTAAAATAAACTGCAGAATAAACTATTTTTTTTTAAATGCGACTCATTTTTCTTAAAACTCAAGATAAAAATAAGCCAAAAATGCTTGGAAACATAGAGAGACAAGAGGATTTTTTTTTTTCATAAACAATCTGAGCCTGTAAACTGTATAAACCCCAACAAACAGAAGCTTATGGAACTCAAGAACACCTGGGAACCACAAGTTCCCAGTAGAAGAAGGAAAATCTTCTGAAAAAATTCTCCAAAACCACAGAGATGTGTGATGTGCACAACCAACCTGCATATGTACCTGGCATGATTATAAAGAAGTACGCATATGTACGCGTGTTGTATAGAGAACAAAGCATGTACACCTCTATAAATTTTCAAAAAAAGAAAAGTTTGGACAAACAACTTGGGCAAGGGAAGTTGGTAAGCACTTATAAGGTGACCAGAGTCCCAACATGACTCAGAACACTCAGAAACAACTAAAAATCAAACCAAACCAAGATCTCCCACTAATATCTTATAGAGACTCCTAAGTGGAGTAGCCAATTATTCTATGGGGAAAATTCCCCCTAAACTGGGTCTAAGGAATAGGCAGAGTGATAACCCCCTAAAATATTGACTTATCTCTAATCTACCGCAAAACAATATAGACTAAGTGATAAGAGAGAGTTGAGAGAAGATTAAGAAGAGCACCTTGAATCATTTATGTTGATGAATACCTCTTCCACTTACTTTTTCCTCTTAGATTACATATCTCCTCCCAAATTTGACCTGCAACAGACCAAGAATGAAACACAACATCATATACAATCTCTAGTAATCACCAAAAATCCTAAATATAGATGTAAATGATCAAATAGATAAAAACATATACACATAAAGTTTTGGGACAAAGATAATCTCTTTTATTCATAAACAATATGAAAGGTAACAACCTTTGCTTGCTAACACCACTCCACGAACCAAGTCTGAGCTCCTTTGTTGTGACTCCAAGTGCACCAATCCCACATAGAATTCTCACAACCAACATGCCAACATGGGAAGAAGGAAGGGTTGCATAGGGAGAATGTATGGAAAGGAAAACTAAGGATAAAACTTAGAGCAAGATGTAATACTTGGGAAATGAGAGAGAGAGGATTTTGGCAGAGTTTTCTTGTCTTCTTTTTAATATATTCGAATGATCCCTCTAGACCCATTTTTATATGAGAAAAATATGGTTATTCATTTTGGGGAGGGCTATAGGGGTTAAAATGGTTAGGAAACCCTTCATAGGAAACCCTTGACTAGCATGCATAACTCGTATGTACACGTACAAATTATCTTGCAACACACATATGTACGCAGGATGATAGTGCAGTAGGACACATGCATTATCCAAAAAGTTTTTTTTTTAAGGAAACCTTAGTAGTATGATTGACAAAGGATGCAAAAGGATGGGCCAATTTATTGGATGCATAGATGTGGCATTTTTTTACTATAGGAGATTCCCCCTAATGTGTGAGGTCAGAAGATAAACCGATGGCATAAATATATTACAACATATATATACAGTGGGAAGGCACGGATTTGAGTGATCCCAAGACAAGTATTCATGAGTGTGTCATCTGCAAAATAACGATAATCTATTTGACGAAGGCATAACCATGCTCAGGATAAACTAAGCATGGATGCCAATCAAGTACAATGCAAATCCATGTCATATAAAATAATCATGACTACGAGAAAAATAATAATGTCTATATAGATCGTAGCCACAAATAATGCACAATGGAGCTACATCTAAAAATCATCTGAAGAGATACAAATACAATGTGATATGCATATCCAGGAAGCATCAATGCTTGTAGTTGGAGGTGGTAGCTTCATAACTCAAGCAATATCTTCAAGGTCTTCAAGAATCAATAAAGTACGGTACTGAACTTCATTGATTCTGAATATTTACTTGACTGGATTCTCAGGATCGCTGACTCATGAAGGTCGATACACTAACTGCAGAATGGTTGACTCTGGTTCGAGAAATTCCCTTGGAAAAAAGCACAACAAAATGATGAGACTCAGACAACATATTATTGACAAAATTCTGTGACACATGAGGTGTCGCAGACTCTCCATATGTTTGGAAGAGTAACCAAACAGTGGAGTACACATCTATATGTATCGAGAATAACTTCCTAGATTAATACTAGATCCCAATGCTTGCAGAAAAAAAATAAGGATGTGATTTGTCCAAGGGAGACTATCTTACTGTCGATAAAAGAAAATGTATATCCCGTCCCCTCTTTTTGGAATATTTTTTTTTTGTCGTTTTCAAATATTTAATGAGCTTGAAAGAGAATAAAATAATTTTATGTTACAAAGGAGGAACAAGTGTCGTGGGCAAGAAAACTAGTTCCAAGCGCATGGAACATATTGATGCTTAGTGCTAGGAGACATGTGCAGGATAAGGACACTCGGGAAAATTCCTCCATGGGTCAAGGTGTCAGATCGCAAGGGAAAAAAATGCTAGAAGGATTTTACCTAAGGAATGCGCTAAAGGTTCAATAATAGCAACATGAAGTCGACAATAGGATAGAGATGCAAGGATGAGACATGCGATGTGATTATAGCATGACACAACAAGACTCCTTCCATGTAAAGTTTTACGAGCCTAGAGAAGGTAAGCTCGGTGGTTTTTCACTTTTAGAGAGTCTCAAAAACTCTAAAAGAAGACTCCAAAGTGATATTTTTTGTAAGGTTAGTCTCTAGGGCTTGAAAAAGAATAAAATCATACCAAAGAGAACTCTTGTGGTCACTAGGATAGAGTGTTCCTTTTTCATAGTTAGTACAGTCGGTCCGGAAAAGGGTTAAACTTAAACTGAAAGGACGTCTCTTCAAAACCATTTTAGCAAGTGTGACAGACAGAATATCACTCGGATATATTTTCAATTTTAAGTAGTCTGAAAAGAGATTAACTATGGACTCACCGCCTTTTTCATAATTTAGTCCCCTTAGCCCAAAAAAAGTATAAAAAATAACTTGGGAGAACTCTCCTAGCGAGACATGTCTTGTAATCTATTGGCCAGAAAAAGGGTTAAACTTATGCCAAATAGATATTCCTTCTGGGCCAATTAACGAGTGTGAAAGGAACAAGACCACTCGGTAATCTTTTTTGGTTTAGGGAGTCTGAAAAGGGATTAAAGAGGACTCCAAGGGGTTTCCTTTTTCATAAATAATTTCCATGGCCTAAAAAAGTGATAAACCAAAACTAGTGAGAATGGCCCTTTTTCACAAATTTAGTCCCTCGAGCCCAAAAAAGGGTTAAACTTACACTCGTGAATAGTCTCCTAGCGAACCGTAGCTCCTAGGGGATACCTTTTTCATAAAAATATCTATCTAGATTGAAAAAGGGGTAAACTATCACTGGACAAATGTACCTTCCAATTTTAGTTGGATCAGTGTGAAGGGAAACAAGATTGCTCGACAATATTTTCAATTTTAGAGAGTCTGAAAAAGGTTTAAAGAAGACTCCAGCAGGGCTCCTTTTCTTAAGTAATTTGAACGAGTCTTAAAAGGATAAACAATTTCTTGTTAGATGTCACTTTCATAGTTTAAATGAGCTTGAAAGGAAGAAAACCATGCTCTAGGGGAGTCCTGTGAGTATAGGCCAGAAAAGATGATGAATAAAAAAGATAAGGCTTCAACACAAAGTCATAGAGGGACTAAAAAGACTCCCATGCCTATGAACTACTTCAGTATGGGAATCAAACGGAAAACAAATCTCTAACTAGGATTCCCATGGAAGGAAGGCTCTACCACATAAAGTACGACACACTTATCAGCAAGGAAGGTTAGTGTCATAATTCAGTGGGGTCAATTCTAAGGCCAAATGAACCAAGAAATGGATAATGCAACAATGAAAGTAAGGAAACTTAATATCACCTAACCTATATGCTAGTTTCAAGGTCAACACCTGTCAGAATGAATCGATCTGACGAACAAATCTCAAAGAAAACACATCTCTAAGATCCTACATATTAGGTCAATAACATTCATCTAGAATTTAATAAATCCAATATAGATAGAAACTTCAAAAAAATAAGAGGTTCTATTGAATACAACAATTGAAAATAGAAAACTTGGATTGTACAATATGCTACAAGGCACCACACAACCTTATGACTCATGCATGGTACTAGTTCAAGTAGATCTTGCTGCTAGGTTCTGACCAAGAGTCTCTTCGATAGTCAACCTAGAAAGTATCCCAAAAGGTAAGAAAACACAAACCATGGTGTAACTCTTCCCATGGTATAGAAACCATATTCATGGCTTCAAGGATAGCCTCATCCTAAGGAAATTCAAAATACAATAAATCACACGAACGAGGATGGTCGACAGTCCTAAAGGGAGAAGCAAACTAACCATTTTCCATATGATGATGGATGTTCTGGACAGGACTGGTAGAGTCTATCAATGAAGAATCACAAGCACAACGGCTTGAGGATCTACAAATAGTGATATCATACTCAAAAGGAGACTCAAGACCACTCGGACCAAGAGGGGAAAACAAACACTCCCATGCCCCCATTGGATAAAAAAACTAATCAATTGCCAACACCATGTCTCTAGAAGGAAAATAAGATTGCACATGTTCCTGCTCAGAAGCAATTGAACATCGAGGATAATATGCCATATAATTAACCTGTGGTGGGGTAGAGTCTACACGAATAATAGGAACACATATAGAAGTAACCTAAACTAACACCGAATTAGGATGGTGATTATCTAATGCCAGTTGGTTGATAGTGAAAATGCTTCCATTATGAGGGAAATTCATCACCTGGAAGAGCGTAGACACCACAACATTCATAGCATATACATAATCATTACCAAGAAGCATATTGAAATCTAAGAAGCCTTGCACCACTATAACATCAACAAGTATAGTCTTCCCACCTAACGAGATAGGAAACTAAGGAAGAATCCCCAAATATTCACTAGGACATTTGTCAAAATCCAACAACTCATGAGAAGCAAACACAAGATTGGGAGAACCCAAAACTCTCCAAGCCAAGGAGGATAAAATACTTGTGTAGGGTCCTTCATCTACAATACATTGGTAAAAAAAAAATTGAATTAACTTCAACCCTTATTTGAAAGGGTGCAAAAGAAGGAAGGTGACGTTCAAAAAGGTCATTCCAATCAAAGAAACCATCTTAGGACTTGGAGGGGGTGAGATCAAAGTGAGAAAAATGCCCCCTTGTTCTGAAATTACTGAACTAAAAATGCTAAAAACATAGTTGGTAGACACATGATTTCCCATGAGAAGAGTGGGATCAGCCAAAGATTGCATCGGTGTGACCACTTTGGTAGTCTCGACAGTGTCCAAGAGAATAGAGGGATCAACCGAAGATTGCATTGACATGACCACTTCCTCAAACACTAGTTGAATAGACTGCTAGACAACATGGTCTGAAGGTACATCACCTCCCAAAATAAGAGTGGGGTCGGTCGAAGATTGCATCATCATGACCATGTCATCAACCAAAGGCTGAATAGGCTATGAGGAAACCTCAAAAGACTCAAAAACAAAAGAGCTTGCAGATAGGGAACACAATATTTGTGCCTATGGAAGGCCAAGGCATAAATGAGTAAGGTGATATCCTTTGCAAATATTACAAGGGAACTTAGGCTTACATCCTAGTTGTCTAGGTTTCTCAACAGAATCAATGGCCCCAACATGACTAGCAGTGTTTTGTTGCACACATCCAAAATGACTTGTATAAGTTGGTGATTGGTTGATAACATGACTCGCAGAGGCTACAAAGGCTACAGACCTATCGCCAGTATGACTAGCAGTAACTGAAATTTTACCCCCAACATGACTTGGATAGGTTGTGTGTTGGTCTTCAACATGACTTGCAAAGGTTAAGGACCTATCTCCAACATGACTTGCAGAGGTTGGTGATTTCTTCTTCTTATTCTTCTTCTTTCTATTTTGTTTAGACTTTCGGTTACTAGTAGCTTGACTTTCACCAGAGAAGGAAGAAGGAGGAGGAGAAGACTTTGTTGATGAATGAACATCAACATGATTCCCGTGACATAAGGTTCTTAACTGAGAAGCATCAAGAGCATTCAAGACATTTGGAATGGTACCCAACCAAATCAGTAGTCCCACATTCAATCTAGGAATGTGTTAGCACTCTATAAATTTCCTAGAGGTTGACAACAGAAGAAATCTACAAAAGGCAACTTTATCCAACCACTTTTGAAGATGGGATCTAGCCCTTCCAACTTCAGAGAGGGATCTCTCTATATAATTTAGCTATGTTTCCAATTTTAAATATTAGGCTAGGTAAAGAAATAGGTCAATTTTGTTGTCAAAGTATTTTTTCGAAATTGGTTGAGACAGTCTACACATCCATTGGGCTATGGGGTCTGTGTTTTAATAAAATATGAAATCCGAACTAGAAACGCAAAGGAAAACTTTCACAGGAAGAGATAATATAATCACTGGATTCTTTAATAGCATAAATGATGAATAGCAGAAAAGATGAGAAAGATAATTTCAACAAAGAAGCAGTTAAGAATTTCTTTATTGAAAACACCAGAAGATAAAACACTAAGATATTTCGAGTCAGAAACAGGGTATACGAGATAAATCCTGCAACATTCACTACTCTTAAAGATTAGATTTCAGAAAATAGTATGATAACAAAGCAAGAATAACATTCAACTTAGAGAGAGAAAAATCACCAGTGAATACACGCAAGAATCCTGTAAAAGTGCCTCCCTTTTATTAATGGAAGATCTCTTCAAAAATATTACAGTCTGTTAGCGTCGGGGTGTGAATATCAACAACCCTCAATACTTCGAAAGATGAAGTATTTATAACTCAAATTACAAATGTTCCTGTCATTAATGACCAGGACGTGCTAAATCTATTTTTAGCCTAACTAACTTAACAAATTCCCTAAATCTAGGAAATGCTTGATGATGTGGTGTAACTGCACGCTGATTTCTGGGTGGACCGTTGATGAAGCCTCTGCATGACCTCATCTAACTGGACAAATGACTAGACTGGGATAGCTCATCTGCTACTCGATCAGATCACAAAGCTCCTCCCATCAGAGATGACTGGGCACGTTGACTTTGAGTAGCCTTCGATACACTTCGTCCATTTCTGTGTACTTGGCGAAGGTAGGCTTGGTGAGGAAGATGTATTGAATCTCATGTTGGATACTAATGTCCCACTGAAGAGAATCTAGAAACTCTTTGCCAGTGATGCTCCCTTGAATGCCTGCAAACTTTGAATTGTCCTTAGCCACATCGGCCAACCTCTTCTTGTAGTCTGGGAGTGTCATCAATTTATCATTGATTACCTTCAGACCAGGCAGACCTTTCTTCTGTAGAGCCTCAATCTTACTGAAGAATCTTTGTACCCCTAGGCCCATGGCCTGAACCTTTTCTTCCAGCTAAAGCATTAATCCTCTCTTGGTCAAAACTCTTTTGACCTCAAGGATGGTCTTTGTTCTGTCTTCAATTTTCAGCTCTTCCCTGGTCTTAGAATTGAGGAACTTGATGATCTTGTTCGCCTGTGTTGGCATGTCTCCCAATTCTACTCTGATCTTCTCGATGGCCTGTTTGCTTCTCTGTACCAATTCATTCTGCTCAAACATGATCTAGATCATGGGCCATATCTCGTTCATGGACCTAGTGATGTCTGTCCATACACTCTCTTTAACCTCGGCCAAAGTCTTTCCTACCACTGTTTGCTTCCAGAGCTGTTGTAGCTCCTGCTTGAGCTTCTCTGTCACCTGCTTTTCCTTGGAGAGGCTGGTCTGGAAGGAAGATTTGAATTCCTGAAGGTTTTCAATCTCCTTTTTTATCCTGTTGATCTCTGTTTCCTGCAGGTTCATCTTTTCCATAGACTTAGCCAGGTCGACTATCTTCTCTTGGGATGTCAATGGAGTCACGTATGGGACTTCTGTCATTGATGCTGCTCACTCCTAAAATTGGAATGAAACTCAATGGAATGACTTCCATTGGCTTTAGTTACTCTTTCTCTTTTAGCAGCTTCTCCATCTCAGCTTCCATCTCCTTAAGTCGTGCATTCTACTCCATGAGAAACTTGAGCATTTCATCCTTCTCTCCTTCTTTCTCTGCTATCTCCTTCGCTTGCGAATCCTCTGTGGGCGGGAGCTTCAGTTGCTTCCTCGAGGAGGCTATGTCAACATTCTTCTTCTTTATCATTTCCTCAGCTACTTTCATGTTTGAAGGATCGTAACCGATCTTGAGGACCAGCTCCTCCAAAGTCTTGATCCTATTATCCTTTGCAAAGGATGATATATTCTCCAGCTTGAGTTGTGTTTGAACATTGTTCAGGGACACCTGCAGTTTGGATGCAGCGATGGAAGCATGCGCCAGCATGTAAAAGACCATTTCCCTTGTCTGCTTGTGCAGATCCATCTGATCGCCCGGATGCATGTCCTTCATCTGGAATTCAAAGGTGGCCCTTTTATAGTCAGTGATCACCTTGGGATTTGGTACCTGTTCCTGGAGGAATGCCATATGCATTCTACCCTTCTCGGTGTCGAATGCATATAACAACCTATGTTGCACAGTCGACGTCTGCTTCCAGAACTGGGCGCAAGTACTGCTGGTCAGGGTTTGGTTCCTTTTCTTGATCAGCTCATATTTTTCAAAAATGCTCAACTTGGGTCCCACCTTGCCTGGCTGAGTGTTCAAGGGGGAGTCTATGGATTTCTTCGACAATGCTGGGGTAATGACCTTATGGAGGCTTGAACCGAAGGGTGGAATACCAACCTTGGTCACTGTGGTAGATGGGGCTTCTTTTTCCCCGGTCGTGCTAGGGACTGACAAAGTCTTAGGCCTCTTGGTGTGCTAGAATTCCTCGGAAGATACCTCAGTGATAGGCGGAGATAAGTCTTTCCTAGGCCTCTTCTCTTTTGGGACCTATGGTGTGGTCGTTTATGACATAGTGGCTGGGGGATCTTGCTATTCTACTTCAACCAATGTGTTAGGCTCCCACACTATCTGATTTGCAAATTTTTCCACTTCGGGCCTAGCTTCGTGAACATACGTGATGTTCTTGTTCTTCACTCTTATATCTAAGATGATCCCACATGGATCATAATGCCATGGGAAGATCATAAAGAACTTCATTTCCCTTAGCATTCTGTCTGCTTCTTCCCCAGCACCATGATTTTTGCAGATGAAGGAGCCAATATGCCCCTTGATTATAAGCTGCTTCTTTTTCTTCAATGATACAAAATGGATATCATCTAAATTTATAATCTGCCTTATATATTCCAACACGAAAATTCTGGCAGGCAGGTACTTGGGCAGCTTATACGGTGCCAACTCGCACCCGTATACTCTGATCTCAGTATAATTTTGATACAAGTACCAATCCTCGGTATTTGTGTTGTCAGAGAGATGCAGGATCCTCTGAACTTCATCGTTTATCTGAGGCTCGGGCCTGCCGCCTAGCATACTTACCACAGGGTGTTAGAATTGGTCGATGAACTCCTTGAAACTAAAATCAATGGAGTTGTGCTTGAGCAAGGAGGTCCATGCTGTGACTGCCTGAGTTCTTCCATCTTCATCCATCTTCTGCATGGAAAAGCTAAATTTATCTGCCTGGAAGAAGACAAACAAGTATGCTAGTATCGATGAGTATCTGAACATGCCTTCCATGCTAGAATTCATGAACTGTTCATGAATATTGTCTGCCCAGAATGTGCCGAAGTAAAACTAGGTGGTGGGATTTTCGTCGGTAGAGAAGATGGATAGAAAACCCAGAATGGGTTCATCTACCCATTGATCAGAATAGTATCCTAAGAAAGCACAAAGGGATGAGATGACCTGGTTTCCTTTAGTCGAGAACATGGAAGACAGATAAGGATGATTTGTGGAGGGAAATTGAGCAGATGGGGGAAGGAAGAGCTCGAATATTTGAGCTCTTTGGGGGAATGTCATTTTCTGGTATAATTCTGTAAGAATTTCCAGGTTGAAAGGTGACGCAGAGTCAGCTCGGGGAATTTGCATCATCTGGTCTATGGATTCGGGCGTGATGGGGAACAGGATCTCTTCGGACAAGGAGACAATGGC
Organism: Picea glauca; assembly: GCA_000966675.3. Taxonomy (NCBI): domain Eukaryota; kingdom Viridiplantae; phylum Streptophyta; class Pinopsida; order Pinales; family Pinaceae; genus Picea; species Picea glauca. Next base: position 110,079 of record JZKD02S1785025.1, on the reverse strand, counting down.
TCTTTGCTCAGGAATGTAATGGAATTGACACTTGAGAGTGAATTCGGGAAAATGGTGGATCTGAGGGAAGAGGTAGAGGGGTAAATTGGACTCCCAGAGTCCAATTTCATCACTCTGGTCCAAGAAAACTTCCCTGAGCCATGACTGAAGGTCTGAGAAGTCAAAATCGCATTTTGTATCTGCGATTAATCGATCTTTATCGACCAGTGGGATCCTGTCCAGGTCGACAGGGGGCGGGAGAAATGGATTCTCCTCTTCTTCTGCTTGTTTGGACTTTGGCGCCATTTCTGCAACAGTACCTGCAATAAAACACAACGTTAGTGGGGGTGACTGACTGTGGATGAGGGCAATTGACTATAACGGAGGAGTAAACGGTGAATTTCTCTGGTGCAATGGGTGAATAGTGAAATTAAGGAGAATGACGGTAGTTAAGTAAATGGGGGTCAGTTGGGTGTGGGAGATAGGTTAGTTGGATAACAGATAGGTTATCCAGTAATAAATGGCCAACGAATCATTTTGAGGGTGAGATGGCGGACAACGATGGCTGAAGGATATATATGGGTGATGTGGCGGCTATCGATTGGAGGTAAAATTCATAGTAAGGGGATTTCCATGAGCGAATGGGGGGGAAGGACTGACAACAGTTATGGGACATGACCATTTCAGGAAAGGTGGATGGTGATGTCCAGAGATGACGACGGTAGGTCAGATAGAAGGAGATGATGGGACTTGGGACTGGTAGATTGATGCCACGTATAGGTAGGGGCCCGCCATAGGAAAGATTCCATTCTGGACCCCCCCCCTCAGTTAAAAGCAGATCATCCGAGGGGTCCGAAATCCATTTTGGGCCGCTGATTTGCGTGCCTGTTTCTAAGCCACAGATCTATGCGCTCTGTTTATGACACATTCTGGACCCCCCCCCTCCATTAAAGGCAGAATGGACGGGGGGGTTTGAAATCCAATACTGATCATAGATATGAGTGCTTGATCTTGAGCCGTCTAGATGGGTGCGGGTCTTATCATCGATTCCGGACCCCCCACCCCCCCCACATTTAAAAGAAGAATGGTCGGGGGGGTCTAGAATGATCTGTCCACCATATATATGGGCGCGATCAACTAGACCATTGAAACATGATCGGAGCATAAGTGAGGGCGTGGACAAAACATGCTCCTAGAAAAATTTGGATAAATGCTTTTTATGGGCTTTTCCAAGGTTTTTGAAGTAGACACCACCATAGGGCTTGACCAAACGATCTTTTTAAGCATCTGAAAACATGGTGCAACACTTACATCAAGCTGGTTTTATTAAAATGAAGCAACAAAGCAAATATCCTATATTCTAACCTAGCTTCCTATGACAATTAACCCAGATTAGACTATTGGGTTAAGAAATTACTCTACCCTGGGGCTATCTGACCAAGATTAGACAGTTTGGCCAAATTTATTCACTAATCTAACCTAGATAATTTGGCTAAGATTAAACTTTATAGCCAAACTCATTCACTACCCTATCAACATCAATTTAAAAAGAACTTGGCCATGCTTGAAAGGTATGGACCAAGTTGCTATTATTGCATGGGGCTTTTATTGAAATTCTTTTATGCCCTCTTTTTCTTTCTTTCTTTTTTCTTTCTCCTTTTT
>JZKD02S1785025.1:89487-108388 GCA_000966675.3 Picea glauca | reverse complement strand
TTTTCTTTTCAAATTATTTGCAGAATGAAAAATCATTTGTCAACAAAAACACTAGAGACAGATAATATCCCAGTCACCAGTTGATCCTATAACTTATAGGATGATAACAGAATGTTCAAAATGGCCATCAAAGGCAGACCAAAGTTTCCAAAAAAAGGAAAAGAACAAGAATCCCCTTGTGAAGGGGTTCCTTGGTTGGTGTCATAAGGAACTTTGGCCATGAATATCTTATGCATAGAATCTTCCCTTGCGATATCGTTCAAGTCCATAAAAGTATCACAGACTGACTCTGCTAAATCAGTGGTATAAAAATATACGCCTATAAGGAGGCGACTCCACGTTTCTAAGAATAAGGCCAAAATTTCCTCACAATCGACAAAGTGGGTGGTCTACCACCTTAGGTCAGAGACCGAAAGAAATGATTGGCTAACTCTCAATGGAAAACTAGGGAGCAGAGAGGACACCACTAAGAAGAAAATCCTAAAAAGATACAAGCCAAAGAAACGACCCTTATGAATTCAAAAAGGAAAATGATTGGCCAAGAGAAGCATTTACCCAAGCCTCTGACCGACGGTCCCTTCAGGTGTTTCCTAGAGAATACAGATTTTGCCTCAGTTATCGTGATACACCCATCGCAGTCACCTGTGTGTCAACCTATATAATGGAAACTAGGCCACCAAATTGTAATCAACAACCAACGGGGTACATTCAATAGTCGGGAGAGTGTATTGGCAGGGTAACTAAGCCCAAATATCCTCCTGAGGCTTGAAACCCAACAGGGCCAGAATCACTCTTAGAGTACCTTGGACGGATCCAAGAGTCTCAAAGGTCTAACACAATTTAGGATACTAATTCTACAGGATTCACCCCCAATACACACTCTCCCAAATGGTTTGTCAGGATTAGGAGTGAATATCTCCGTCACCATTCTTCATGCAGCCTCATGTTTGAATCCTTTGTTAGAGGAGCTTCCCGGATTGAGTAATTACAAGGTGGATTTTTCACACCCTAGAACAGACACCTAATTTAAGTTTTGTTTGACCTTGGAGAGTTTACTTCTCCCCACCTAATCCAAGGCCCTATCCTAAGCTATTGGTGAACCTAGAAAAAGTGTTACTAATATATTTTAGATTAGTGCATTCGTTTTAAGGGCTTTTCTTACTCAAGGAACGGAAGTGAAATTTATGTTGTTTGAGACTCTTACAAAAAATGAAACTTATAAGAACACTAGAAAATCAAACTTTATATCAATCCTTCAAATGAAAAAAGTTTCAAGGAATAAAAAGTATGAACAATCCTTCAAACCTAAAGATGCAATCTTTTCTTCTTTCAATGCAAAATGCACAATGCAACTTTCGAGTGAAACAAAAGAGAAAATGAAAGAATTTTATTTATTTTTTTTTCTTTTGAAATGCTTTCAAGATGAGAAGAAAATGTAACCCTTTCCTAATTTATTTTTCTTTTTCAAATAACAATGCAAAGTAAATCCAAAGAAAGAAAGATACCTAAAAAAATAGGTTTTTTTTGCATTCCAATCAAATCAAAACTAACAAAAGATGTTAAAAGGAACTGTAGAATAAACTATTTTTTTTTTAAATGCAACTCATTTTTATTAAAATTCAAGATAAAAATAAGACAAAAATGGTTGGAAACACAGAGAGACAACAGAATTTTTATTTTTTCATAAACAATCTGATCCTACAAACTGTATAAAACCCAAAAACCAGAGGCTTATGGAACTCAGGAACACCTCGGAACCACAAGCTCCCAGTAGAAGAAGGAAAATCTTTTGAAAAAATTCTCCAAAACCACAGAGATGCGTGATGTGCACAACCAACCTACATATGTACCCTATTTTAGTATAAAGAAGTACGTGTATGTACGTGTGTTGTATAGAGAAAAAAGAGTGTACACCTCTATAAATTTTCAAAAAAAGAAAAGTTTGGACAGGCAACTTGGGCAAGGGAAGTTGGTAAGCACCTATAAGGTGACCAGAGACCCAACCTGACACAGAACACTTAGAAACAACTAAAATTCAAACCAAACAAAGATCTCCCACTAAGATCTTAGAGAGACTCCCAAGTGGAGTCGCCAATTATTCTATGGGGAAAATTCCCCCTAAACTGGGTCTAAGGAATAGGCAGAGTGATAACCCCCTAAAATACTGACTTATCTCTAATCTACCCCAAAACAATAAAGACTAAGTGATAAGAGAGAGGGATGAGAAGATTAAGAAGAGCACCTTGAATCCTTTATGTTGATGAATACATCTTCCACTTACGTTTTCCTCTTAGATTACATATCTCCTCCCAAAGTTGACCTGCAACAGACCAAGAATGCAACACAACAACATATACAATCTCTAGTAATCACATAAAATCCCAAATATAGATGTAAATGTTCAAAAAGATAAGAACATATACACATAAAGTTTTGGGACAAATATAATCTCTTTTATTCATAAACAGGATGAAAGGTTACAACCTTTGCTTGTTGACACCGCTCCATGAACCAATTCTGGGCTCCTTTGTTGTGACTCCAAGTGCACCTATCCCACATAGAATTCTCACAACCAACATGCCAACATGGGAAGAAGGAAGGGTTTCATAGGTAGAATGGATGGAACGGAAAACTAAGGATAAAACTCAGAGCAAGATCCAAAACTTGGGAAATGAGAGAGAGAGGATTTTGGCAGAGTTTTCTTGTCTTCTTGTTAATATATTCGAATGATCCCCCTAGACCCCTTTTTATATGAGAAAGATATGGTTATTCGGTTTGGGGAAGGGCTACAGGGGGTAAAATGGTTAGGAAACCCTTCATAGCCCGTAAAATCCACTGAAATACGCACAATTTTATATTTTTTGCATTTTTTGGGAGTAAACGCGAGCTGACTAGCATGCAAAATGTGTATGTACATGGATAGATTAGCATGCAGCACACATATATATGTCGGATGATAGTGCAATAGGACACATGCGTTATCCAAAAAGTTTTTTTTTGAAGGAAACCTCTGCAGTATGATTGACAAAGGATGCAAAAGCATGGGCCAATTTCTTGGATGCGTAGATGTGGCATTTTTTTACTATAGCAGATTCCCACTAATGTGTGAGGTCAGAAGATAAACCAATGACATAAATATATTACAACATATATATACAGTGGGAAGGCATGGATTTGAGTGAGCCCAAGACAAGCATTCATGAGTGTGTCATCTACAAAATAATGATAATCTCTTAGAGGCAGGAATAACCATGCTCAGGATAAACTAAGCATGGATGTCAATCAAGTACAATGCAGATCCATGTCATATAAAATAATCATGACTACGATAAAAATAATAATGTCTATATAGATCGCAATTGTGAATAATGCACAATGGAGCTACATCTCAAAATCATCTGAAGAGATACAAACACAACGTGATATGCATATCCAGGAAGCATCAATGCTTGTAGTTGGAGGTGGTAGCTTCATAACTCAAGCAATATCTTCAAGGTCTTCAAAAATCAAGTAGGAGTATAATAGGAGTGTAGGACTCACTACCCTGAGGTCTTTGTTAAATCGTCATGGAAAGACTAGAAGAACTTGAACAACAGGTACTGAACTTCCTTGATTCTGAATATTTACTTGACTGGATTCTCAAGATGGCCGACTCATGAAGGTCAAGACACTAACTACAAAATGGTTGACTCAGGTTCAAGAACTTCCCCAAGACAAAAGCACGACAAAATGATGAGGCTCAGACAACATATTATTGACATAAGCCTGTGACACATGAGCCGCCACAAACTCTCCATATGTTTGGAAGAGTAACCAAATAGAGTAGTACACATCTATATGTAACGAGAATAAATTCCTAGGGTAATACTAGATCCCAATGCTTGTAAAAAAAAATAAGGATGTGCTTTGTCCAAGGGAGACTATCTTACTGTCGATAAAAAAAAATGTATATCCCGTCCCCTCTTTTTGGAATATATATTTTTTTTTGTCTTTTTCTAATATATAACGAGCTTGAAAGAGAATAAAATAATTTTATGTTATAAAGGAGGAACAAGTGTAGTGGGCAAGAAAACTAGTTCCAAGCGCATGGAACATATTGATGCTTAGTGCTAGGAGACATGTGCAAGATAAGGACACTCAGGAAAATTCCTCCATGGTTCAAGGTGTCAGATCGCAAGGGAAAAAAGTGCTACAAGGCTTGCACATAAGGAATGCTCTAAAGGTTCAATAATAAAAACATGAAGCCGACAATAGGCTAGAGATGCAAGGATGAGACATGCGATGTGATTATAGCATGACACAACAAGACTACTTCCATGTAAAGTTTTACGAGCCTAGAGAAGGTAAGCTCGATGGTTTTTCACTTTTAGAGAGTCTCAAAAACACTAAAAGAAGACTCCAGAGTGATATTTTTCGTAAGGTTAGTCTCCAGGGCCCGACAAAGAATAAAATCATACCAAAGAGAACTCTTCTAGTCACTATGGATAGAGTGTTCATTTTTCATAGTTAGTCTAGTCGGTCCAGAAGAGGGTTAAACTTAAATTTAGTCCCTTGAGCCCAAAAAAGTATAAAAAATAACTTAGGAGAACTCTCCTAGCAAGACATGTCTCCCGAGGTGTACCTTTTTCTTGGGTAATCTATTGACCAAAAAAAGGGTTAAACTTATGCCAAATAGATATTCATTCTGGGCCAATTAACAAGTGTGAAAGGAACAAGACCACTTGGTGATCTTTTTTTGTTTAGGGAGTCTAAAAAGGGCTTAAAGAAGACTCCAAGGGGTTTCCTTTTTCATAAATAATTTCCAAGGCCCCAAAAAGTGATAAACCAAAACTAGGGAGAATGGCCTTTTTTCACAAATTTAGTCCCTCGATCCCAAAAAAGGGTTAAACTTACACTTGTGAATAGTCTCCTAGTGAACCATAGCTCCTAGGGCATACCTTTTTCATAAAATTATCCATATAGACCAAAAAAGGGGTAAACTATCACCAGACAAATGTACCTTCAAATTTTAGTTTGACGATCATGAAGGGAAACAAGTTTGCTCGACAATATTTTCAATTTTAGAGAGTATGAAAAGGGCTTAAAGAAGACTCCAGCGGGGCCCCTTTTCTTAAGTAATTTGAATGAGGCTGAAAAGGATAAATAATTTCTCGTTAGATGTCACTTTCATAGTTTAAATGAGCTTGAAAGGAAGAAAACCATGCTCTAGGAGAGTCCTGTGAGTATAGACTAGAAAAGATGATGAATAAAAAAGATAAGGCTTCAACACAAAGTCATGGAGGGACTAAAAGGACTCCCATGCCTATGAAGTACTTCAACATGGGAATCAAATGGAAAACAAATCTCTAACTAGGATTCCCTTGGAAGGAAGGCTCTACCACATAAAGTACGACACACTTATCAGCAAGGAAGGTTAAAGTCGTAATTCAGTGGGGTTGATTCTAAGGCCAAATGAACCAGGAAATGGATAATGCAACAATGAAAGTAGGGAAACTCAATATCACCTAACCTATATGCTAGTTTCAAGGTCAACACCGGTCAGAATGAATCAATATGATGAACAAATGTCAAAGAAAAAACGTCTCCAAGATCCTGCATATAAGGTCAATAACACTCATCCAGAAGTTAATAAATCCAATATAGATAGAAACTTAAAAAAAAAAGAGGTTCTACTGAATACAAAAATTGAAAATAGAAAACTTGGATTGTACAATATGGTACACAGCACCACATAACCTTACAACTCATGCATGGTACTAGTTCAAGTAGATCTTACTGCTAGGTTCTGACCAAGAGTCTCTTCGATAGTCAACCTGGAAAGTATCCCAAAAGGGAAGAAAACAAAAACCATGGTGTACGTCTTCCCATGATAAAGAAACCATATTCTTGGCTTCAAGGATATCCTCATGCTAAGGCAATTCAAAATACGATAAATCACACAAACGAGGATGGTCGATAGTCCTAAAGGGAAAAGGAAACTAACCATTTTCCATATGACATTGGATGTTCTGGATAGGACTGGTAGAGTCTATCAGTGAAGAATCACAAGCACAAGGGCTTGAGGATCTACAAACAACAATATCATACTCAAAAGGAGACTCAAGATGATTCGGACCAAGAGGGGGAAGCAAGGGCTCCCATGCCCTCATTGGATAAAAAAACTAATCAATTGCCAAGACCATGTCTCGAGAAGAAAAACAATATTGCACATATTCCTGCTCAGAAGCAATTGAACATCGAGGATTATATGCCATATAATTAACCTGTGGTGGGGTAGAGTCTACATGAATACTAGGAACACATATAGGGGTAACCTGAACTAACACCGAATTAGGATGGTGATTATCAGACTCCAGTTGGTTGATAGTGACAATGCTTCCATTATGAGGGAAATGTATCACCTGGAAGAGCATAGACACCACAACATTCATAGCATATACATAATCATTACCGAGAAGCATATTGAAATCTAACAGGCCTTGCACCACCATAACAATGATAAGTACAGTCTTCCCACATAACGAGATAGGCAACCAAGGAAGAATCCCCAAATATTTACTAAGACATCTGTCAAAATCTAGCAACTCATGAGAAGCAGACACAAGCTTGGGAGAACCCAAATATCTCCAAGCCAAGGAGGATAAAATACTTGCGAAGGGTCCTTCATCTAAAATACATTTGTAAAACAAAATTGAATTAACTTCAACCCTTATTTGAAAGGGTGCAGAAGAAGGAAGGTGAGATTCAACAAGGTCATTCCAATCAAAGAAACCATCCTAGGACTTGCAGGGAGTGAGCTCGAAGTGAGCATAATGCCCCCATGTTCTGAAATTACTGAACTAGAAATGCCAAAAAAATAGTTGGTAGACACATGACTCCCCATGCGAAGAGTGGGATCAGCCGAAGATTGCATCGATGTGACCACTTTGGTAGTCTCAATAGTCTCCAAGAGAATAGAGGGATCAACCAAAGATTGCATCGACATGACCACTTCCTCAAACACTGGTTGAATAGACTGCTAGACAAAATGTTTTGAAGGTGCATCACCCCCCAAAATAAGAGTGGGGTCGGTCGAAGAGTGCATCAGCATGACCACTTCATCAACCAAAGGCTGAATACGGTGTGAGGAAACCTCAAAAGACTCAGAATCAGAAGAGCTTGCAGAAAGGGACCACAATCTTTGTGCCTATCTAAGGCCAAGGAATAAATGAGTAAGGTGATATCCTTTGCAAATATTACAAGGGAACTTAGGCTTATGTCCTATCTATCTAGGTTTCTCAATAGAATCAATGGCCCTAACATGACTAGCAGTGTTTTGTTGCACATATCCAAAATGACTTGTATAGGTTGGTGATTGGTTGATAACATGACTCGCAGAGGCTATATAGGCTATAGACCTATCGACAGTATGACTAGAAATAACTAGTATTTTACCCCTAGCATGACTTGCAGAGGTTGGTGATTTCTTCTTCTTCTTCTTCCTCTTTCTATTTTGTTTAGACTTTCGGTTACTAGTAGCTGGACTTTCACCAGAGAAGGAAGGAGGAGGAGAATACTTTGTTGATGAAGGAACATCAACATGATTCCTGTGACATAAGGTTCTTAACTGAGAAGCATCAAGAGCATTTGAGACATTTGGAATGGTACCCAACCAAATCGATAGTCTCACATTCAACCCAGGAATGGTCAAAATGACCATCAAAGGGAGACCAAAGTTTCCAAAAAAAGGGAAAATCACAAGAATCCCCTTGTGAAGGTGTTCCTTGGTTGTTATCGTAAGGAAATTTGGCCATGAATATCTTATGCATAGGATGCTCCCTTGTGGGATCGTTTAAGTCCATAAAAGTATCACACACTAACTACTAAATCACTAGTAGAAAAATATATGCATATAAGGAGGTGGCTCCACGTTTCTAAGAATAAGAAAAAAAATTCCTCATGACTAACAGAGTGGGTGTTCTACCACCTTAGGTCAGAGACCCAAAGAAATGATTGACTAACTCACAATGGAGAACTAGGGAATAGAGAGGACACCACTAAGAAGAAAATCCTAAAATGATACAAGCCAAACAAACGACCCTTCTGAATGCTTCCAACCCAAGGAGATGAAGTATTGATCGTGCAAAGAATTCAAAAAGGAAAACGACTAGCTAAGAGAAGAATTTACCCAGTTCATCGACTGACAGTCCCTTCGAGTGTCGCCCAGAGAATACAGATTTTGCCTCAGGTACCGCGATACACCCATCGCAATCACCTATGTGTCAACCTAAATATTGAAACTAGGCCACCGAATTGTAATCAACAACCAGGGGGGTACATTCGATAGTCGAGAGAGTGTATTAGCAGGGTAACTAAACCCAAATATCCTCCTATGTCTTGAAATGCAATAGGGCCAAAATCACTCTTAGAGTACCTTGGACGGATCCAAGTGTCTCAGAGGTCTAACACAATTCGATATAGTAACGCTACAGGATTCACCCCTAATACACACTCTCCAAATGATTTGTCAGTATTAGGAGTGGATATCTCCGTCACCATCCTCCACGTGGCCTCATGTTTGAATCCTATGCTAGAGGAGCTTCCCGGATTGAGTAATTACAAGGTGGATTTTTCACACCCTAGAACAGACACCTAATTTAAGTTTTGTTTGGCCTTGGAGAGTTTACATCTCCACACCTAATCCAAGGCCCTATCCTAAGCTATTGGTGAACCCTAGAAAAAGTGTTACTAATATATTTTAGAATAGCACATTCGTTTTAGGGGATTTTCTTACTCAAGGAATGGAAGTGAAACTTATGTTATTTGAGACTCTTACAAAAAATGAAACTTATAAGAACACTGGAAAATCAAACTTTATGTCAATCCTTCAAATGAAAAGAGTTTCAATGAATAAAAATCATGAACAAACCTTCAAACCTAAATATGTAATCTTTTCTTCTTTCAATGCAAAATGCACAATGCAACTTTCGAGTGAAACAAAAGAGAAAACGAAAGGATTTTCTTTATTATTTTTTCTTTTGAAATGCTTTCAAGATCAGAAGAAAATGTAACCCTATCCTAATTTCTTTTTCTTTTTCAAATAACAATGCAAAGTAAATGCATAGAAAGAAATATACCTAAAAAACTAGGTTTTTTTTTCCTTCTAGTCAAATCAAAACTAACAAAATATACTAAAAGAAACTGCAAAATAAACTATTTTTTTTTTTAAATGCAACTCATTTTTATTAAAATTCAAGATAAAAATAAGCCAAAAATGCTTGGAAACACAGAGAGACAAGAGGATTTTTTTTTTTTCAAAAAAAACCGGACCCAACAACCCGTAAAAACCCCAAAAAACATAACATTATGGAACTCAGGAACACCTGGGAACAAAAAGTTCCCAGTAGAAGAAGGAAAATCTTTTGAAAAAATTCTCCAAAACCACAAAGATGTGTGATGTGCACAACCAACCTGCATATGTACCTGGGCTGAGTATAAAGAAGTACACATATGTATGCTTGTTGTATAGAGAACAAAGCGCGTACACCTCTATAAATTTTCAAAAAAAGAAAAGATTGAATTGACAACTTGGGCAAGGGAAGTTGGTAAGCACCTATAAGGTGACCAGAGACCCAACCTGACTCGGAACACTCAGAAACAACTAAAAATCAAACCAATCCAATATCTCCCACTAAGATCTTAGAGAGACTCCCGAGTGGAGTCACCAATTATTCTATGGGGAAAATTCCCCCTAAACTGGGTCTAAGAAATAGGGAGAGTGATAACCCCCTAAAACACTGACTTATCTCTAACCTACCCCAAAACAATATAGAATAAGTAATAAGAGAGAGCGAAGAGAAGATTAAGAGGAGAACCTTGAATCCTTTATGTTGATGAATACCTCTTCCACTTACTTTTTTCTCTTAGATTACATATCTCCTCCCAATGTTGACCTACAATAGACCAAGAATGCCACACAACAACATATACAATCTCTAGTAATCATCTAAAATCCTAAATATAGATGTAAATGATCAAATAGATAAGAACAAATACACATAAAGTTTTGGGACAAAGATAATTTCTTTTATTCATAAACAAGATGAAAGGTTACAACCTTTGCTTGCTAACACCACTCCACGAACCAAGTCCGGTCTCCTTTGTTGTGACTCCAAGTGCACCAATCCCACATAGAATTCTCACAACCAACATGCCAACATCGGAAGAAGGAAGGGTTGCATAGGGAAAATGGATGGAAGGGAAAACTAAGGATAAAACTCAAAGCAAGATGCAAAACTTGGGAAATGAGAGAGAGAGGATTTTGGCAGAGTTTTCTTGTCTTCTTGTTAATATATTTAAATGATCCCCCTAGACCCCTTTTTATATGCGAAAAATATGGTTATTCAATTTAGGGAAGGGCTACCGGGGGTAAAATGGTTAGGAAACCCTTCATAACCCGTAAAATCCACCAAAATACGCACAATTTTATGTTTTTTGCAGTTTTTGGGAGTAAACGCGGGCTGACTAACATGCAGAACACGTATGTACATGGAAATATTAGCATGCAACACACATATGTACATGGGATGATGGTGCAGCAGGATGCATGCATTATCCAAAATGTTTTTTTTTTAAGGAAACCTCAGTAGTATGATTGATAAAGGATGCAAAAGGATGGGCCAATTTCTTGGTTGCACAGATGTGGCATTTTTTTTACTATAGCAGATTCCCCCTAATGTGTGAGGTCATAAGATAAACCGATGGCATAAAAATATTACAACATATATATACAGTGGGAATGCACAGATTTGAGTGAGCCCAAGACAAGTATTCATGAGTGTGTCATATGAAAAATAATGATAATCTCTCTGAGGCAGGAATAACCATGCTCAAGATAAACTAAGCAGGGATGCCAATCAAGTACAATGCTGATCCATGTCATATAAAATAATCATGACTATGAGAAAAATAATAATGTCTATATAGATCCCAGCCGCGAATAATGCACAATGGAGCTACATCTCAAAATCATCTGAAGAGATACAAATACAATGTGATATGCATATCCAGGAAGCATCAATTGTTGTAGTTGGAGTTGGTCGCTTCATAACTCAAGAAATATCTTCAAGGTCTTCAAAAATCAGGTAGGAGTATAATAGGAGTGTAGGACGCACTACCTTGAGGTCTTCGACAAACCGTCATGGAAAGACTAGAAGAACTTGAACAACAGGTACCAAACTTCGTTGATTCTGAATATTTACTTGACTGGATTCTTAGGATGGCCGACTCATGAAGGTCAAGACACTAACTTCAAAATGGCTGACTCAGGTCCAAGAATTTCCCTTGGACAAAACCATGACAAAATTATGAGACTCAGACAATGTATTATTGACATAATTATGTGATACATGAGGCGCCACAAACTCTCCATATGTTTGGAAGAGTAACCAAACAAAGGAATACACATCTATATGTGACGAGAATAACTTCATAATGTAATACTAGATCGCAATGCTTGCAGAAAAAAAATAAGGATGTGCTTTGTCCAAGGGAGACTATCTTACTGTCGATAAAATAAAATGTATATACCATTCCCTCTTTTTGCAATTTTTTTTTTTTTTGGTCTTTTTCAAATATTTAATGAGCTTGAAAGAGAATAAAATAATTTTATGTTACAAAGGAGGAACAAGTGTCGTGGGCAAGAAAACTAGTTCCAAGTGCATGGAACATATTGATTCTTAGTGCTAGGAGACATGTGCAGGATAAGGACACTCGGGAAAATTCCTCCATGGGTCAAGGTGTTACATCGCAAGGGAAAAAACTGTTGCAAGGCTTTCACCTAAGGAATGCTCTAAAGGTTCAATAATAGCAACATGAAGCCGACAATAGGCTAGATATGCAAGGATGAAACATGCGATGTGATTATAGCATGACACAACAAGACTCCTTCCATGTAAAGTTTTACGAGCCTAGAGAAGGTAAGCTTGGTGGTTTTTCACTTTAATAGAGTCTGAAAAACACTAAAAGAAGACTCCAGAGTGATATTTTTTGTAAGGTTAGTCTCCAGGGCCTGAAAAAGAATAAAATCATACCAAAGAGAACTCTTTTGGTCACTAGGGATAGAGTGTTCCTTTTTCATATTTAGTCCAGTCGGTCCGGAAAAGGGTTAAACTTAAACTAAAAGGATGTCTCTTCAAAACCATTTTAACAAGTGTGACAGAGAGAAGATCAATCGGATATCTTTTCAATTTTAAGGAGTTTGAAAAGAGATTAACTATGGACTCACCGCCTTTTTCATAATTTAGTCCCCTTAGCCCGAAAAAGTATAAAAAATAACTTAGGAGAACTCTCTCAGCGAGACATGTGTCCTGAGGTGTACCTTTTTCTTGGGTAATCTATTGGCCAGAAAAAGGATTAAACTTATGCCAAATAGATATCCCTTCTGGGACAATTAACGAGTGTGAAAGGAACAAGGCCACTCGGTGATATTTTTTTCATTTAGGGAGTCTGAAAAGGGCTTAAAGAAGACTCCAAGAGGTTTCCTTTTTCATAAATAATTTCCAAGGCCCGAAAAAGTGATAAACCAAAACTAGGGAGAATGGCCCTTTTTCACAAATTTATTCCCTCGAGCCCAAAAAAGGATTAAACTTATGCTTGTGAATAGTCTCCTAGTGCACCGTAGCTCCTATGGCATAAGTTTTTTCATAAAATTATCCATCTAGACCGAAAAAGGGGTAAACTATCACCAGACAGATGTACCTTCAAATTTTAGTTTGATGAGCGTGAAGGGAAACAAGATTGCTCGATAATATTTTCAATTTTAGAGAGTCTGAAAAGGGATTTAAAAAGACTCCAGTGGGGCTCCTTTTCTTAAGTAATTTGAACGAGGCTGAAAAGGATAAATAATTTCTCATTAGATGTCGCTTTCATAGTTTAAGTGAGATTTAAAGGAAGAAAACCATGCTCTAGGGGAGTCCCGTGAGTATAGGCCAGAAAATATGATGAATAAAAAAGATAAGGCTTCAACACAAAGTCATGGAGAGACTAAAAGGACTCCCATACCTATGAAGTACTTCAACATGGGAATCAAATGGAAAACAAATCTCTAACTAGAATTCCCATGGAAGGAAGGCTCTACCACATAAAGTACGACACACTTATCAGCAAGGAAGGTTAGTGTCGTAATTCAGTGGGGTCGATTTTAATGGCAAATGAACCAGGAAATGGATAATGCAACAATGAACAAATGTCAAAGAAAAAACGTCTCCAAGATCTAGCATATAAGGTCAATAACACTCATCCAGAAGTTAATAAATCCAATATAGATAGAAACTTCAAAAAAATAAGAGGTTCTACTGAATACAAAAATTGAAAATAGAAAACTTGGATTGTACAATATGCTACAAGGCACCACACAACATTACGACTCATGCATGGTACTAGTTCAAGTAGATCCTATTGCTAGGTTCTGACCAAGAGTCTCTTTGATAGTCAACCTGGAAAGTATCCCAAAAGGGAAGAAAACACAAACCACGGTGTAAGTCTTTCCATGGTATAGAAACCATATTCATGGCCTCAAGGATATCCTCATCCTAAGGCAATTCAAAATACGATAAATCACATGAACGAGGATGGTCGATAGTCCTAAAGGGGGAAGTAAACTAACCATTTTCCATATGATGATGGATATTCTGGATAGGACCGATAGAGTCTATTAGTGAAGAATTACAAGCACAAGGGCTTGAGGATCTACAAAGAGCGATAGCATACTCAAAAGGAGACTCAAGATGACTCGGACCAGGAGGGGGAAGCAAGGGCTCCCATGCCCTCATTGGATAAAAAAACTAATCAATTGCTAAGACCATGTCTTGAGAAGGAAAACAATACTGAGCTGATCCTTTCTCGGAAGAAATTGAAGATCCAGGATAATATGCCATATAATTAAGTTGTGGCGGGGTAGAGTCTACATGAATACTAGGAACACATATAGGGGTAACTTGAACTAACACTGAATTAGGATGGTGATTATCAAATGTCAGTTGGTTGATAGTGACAATGCTTCCATTATGAGGGAAATGCATCACC
This sequence comes from Picea glauca, assembly GCA_000966675.3. Taxonomy (NCBI): domain Eukaryota; kingdom Viridiplantae; phylum Streptophyta; class Pinopsida; order Pinales; family Pinaceae; genus Picea; species Picea glauca. The sequence continues at coordinate 94,324 of JZKD02S1785025.1, read as the reverse complement.
CAGAAGAGCGTAGACACCACAACATTCATAGCATATACATAATCATTACCAAGAAGCGTATTGAAATCTAACAGGCCTTGCACCACTATAACAATGACAAGTACAATCTTCCCACCTAACGAGATAGGAAACTAAGGAAGAATCCCCAAATATTTACTAGGACATCTGTCAAAATCCAACAACACATGAGAAGTAGAAACAAGCTTGGGAGAACCCAAATCTCTCCAAGCCAAGGAGGATAAAATACTTGCGAAGGGTCCTTCATCTACAATACATTGGTAACAAAAAATTGAATTAACTTCAACCCTTATTTGAAAGGGTGAAGAAGAAGGAAGGTGAGGTTCAACAAGGTCATTCCAATCAAAGAAACCATCCTAGGACTTGGATGGGCTGAGCTCGAAGTGAGCAGAATGCCCCCTTGTTCTGAAATTACTGAACTAGAAATGCTAAAAACATAGTTGGTAGACACATGAATCCCTATGAGAAGAGTGGGATCAGACAAAGATGGCATCGGTGTGACCACTTTGGTAGTCTCAACAGTCTCCAAGAGAATAGAGGGATCAACCGAAGATTGCATAGACATGACCACTTCCTCAAACAATGGTTGAATAGACTGCTAGACAACATGGTTTGAAGGTGCATCATCCCCCAAAATAAGAGTGGGGTCAGTCAAATATTGCATTAGCACGACCACTTCATCAACCAAAGGCTGAATAGGTTTTGAGGAAACCATAAAAGACTCAAAATCAGAAGAGCTTGCAGATAGGGACCACAATCTTTGTGCCTATGGAAGGTTAAGGCAGAAATGAGTAAGGTGATATGCTTTGCAAATATTAGAAGGGAACTTAGGCTTACATCCGATCTATCTAGGTTTCTCAACAGAATCAATGGCCCCAACATGACTAGCAGTGGTTCATTGCACATATCCAAAATTACTTGTATAGGTTGGTGATTGGTTGATAACATGACTTACAGAGGCAACAAAGGCTACAGACCTATCGCCAGTATGACTAGCAGTAACTGGAATTTTACCCCCAGCATGACTTGGATAGGCTAGGTGTTGGTCTTCAATATGACTTGCAGAGGTTGAGGACCTACCTCCAACATGACTTGCAGAGGTTGGTGATTTCTTCTTCTTATTCTTCCTCTTTCTATTTTGCTTAGAATTTCGGTTACTAGTAGCTATACTTTCACCAGAGAAGGAAGAAGGAGGAGGAGAAGACTTTGTTGGTGAAGGAACATCAACATGATTCCCATGACATAAGTTTCTTACCTGAGAAGAATCAAGAGAATTTGAGACATTTGAAATGGTACCCAACCAAATCGGTAGTCCCATATTCAACCCAGGAATGTTCAAAATGGCCATCAAAGGGAGACCAAAGTTTCCAAAAAAAAGAAAAGCACAAGAATCCCCTTGTGAAGGGGTTACTTGGTTGGTATTGTAAGTAACTTTGGCCATGAATATCTTATGCACAAGATCCTCCCTTGTGGGATTGTTCAAGTCCATAAACATATCACACGCCGACTCTACTAAATCAGTGGAAGAAAAATATACACCTATGAGGAGGCGGCTCCACGTTTCTAAGAATAACGCCAAAAATTCCTCACAACTGACAGGGTGGGTGGTCTACCACCTTAGGTCAAAGACCTAAAGAAATGATTGACTAACTGGAAATGGAAAACTAGGGAGCAGAGATGACACCACTAAGAAGAAAATCCTAAAATGATACAAGCCAAACAAACGACCCTTATGAATGCTTCCAACCCAAGGAGATGAAGTATTGATCATCCAAAGAATTCACAAAGGAGAATTACTGGCTAGGAGAAGCATTTACATAGTCCGTCGATCGACGGTCCCTTTGGGTGTCGCCCAGAGAATACAGATTTTGTCTCAGGTAACGCGATACACCCATCGCAGTCACCTATGTGTCAACCTATATAATGGAAACTAGGCCACCAAATTGTAATAAAAAACTAGGGGGGTACATTCGATAGTCGAGAGAGTGTATTGGCAGGGTAACTAAGTCCAAATATCCTCCCCAGGATTGAAACACAACATGGACAGAATCACTCTTAGAGTACCTTGGATGGATCCAAGTGTCTCAGAGGTCTGACACAATTCGAGATAGTAATGCTATAGGATCCACCCACAATACACACTCTCCCAAATGATTTTTCAAGATTAGGAGTGGATATCTCCATCACCATTCTCCACGCGGCCTCATGTTTGAATCCCATGTTAGAGGAGCTTCCCGGATTGAGTAATTACAAGGTGGATTTTTCACACCCTAGAACAGACACAGAATTTAAGTTTTGTTTGGCCTTGGAGAGTTTACATCTCCAAACCTAATCCAAGGCCCTATCCTAAGCTATTGGTGAACCCTAGAAAAAGTGTTACTAATATATTTTAGATTGTCGCATTCATTTTAGGGGCTTTTCTTACTCAAGGAATGGAAGTGAAACTTATGTTGTTTGAGACTCTTACAAAAAATGAAACTTATAAGAACACTGGAAAATCAAACTTTATATCAATCCTTCAAATGAAAAGAGTTTCAAGGAATAAAAAGCATGAACAATCCTTCAAACCTAAAGATGCAATCTTTTCTTCTTTCAGTGCAAAATGCACAATGCAACTTTCGAGTGAAACAAAAGAGCAATTGAAAGGATTTTCTTTATTATTTTTTCTTTTGAAATTCTTTCAAGATGAGAAGAAAACGTAACCCTATCCTAATTTATTTTTCTTTTTCAAATAAAAATGCAAAGTAAATGCAAAGAAAGAAATATACCTAAAAAACTAGGGTTTTTTTGCCTTCCAGTCAAATCAAAACTAACAAAAGATGCCAAAAGAAACTGCAGAATAAACTATTTTTTTTTTAAATGCAACTCATTTTTCTTAAAATTCAAGATAAAAATAAGCCAAAAATAATGATGACTACGCGAAAAATAATCAAGTACAATGTAGATCCATGTCATATAAAATAATAATGACTACGCGAAAAATAATAATGTCTATATAGATCGCAGCCGCGAATAATACACAACAGAGCTACATCTCAAAATCATTTGAAGAGATACAAATACAATGTGATATGCATATCCATGAAGCATCAATGCTTGTAGTTGGAGGTGGTATCTTCATAACTCAAGCAATATCTTCAAGGTCTTCAAAAATTAGGTAGGAGTATAATAGGAGTGTAGGACTCACTACCCTGAGGTCTTCGACAAACCGTCACGGAAAGACTAGAAGAACTTGAACAACAAGTATCGAACTTCGTTGATTCTAAATATTTACTTGACTGGATTCTTAGGACGGCTGACTCATAAAGGTCAAGACACTAACTGAAAAATGGATGACTCGGGTTCAAGAAATTCCCTTGGACAAAATCACGACAAAATTATGAGACTCAGACAACCTATTATTGACATAAGTCTGTGATACATGAGGCACCACAAACTCTCCATATGTTTGTAAGAGTAACTAAATAGAGGAATACACATCTATATGTAATGAGAATAACTTCCTAAGGTAATACTAGATCCCAATGCTTGCAGAAAAAAAATAAGGATGTGCTTTTTCCAAGGGAGACTATCTTATTGTCAATAAAAGAAAATGTATATACTGTCCCCTTTTTTTGGAATATTTTTTTTTTTGTCTTTTTCAAATATTTAATGAGCTTGAAAGAGAATAAAATAATTTTATGTTACAAACGAGGAACAAGTGTTGTGGGAAAGAAAACTAGTTCCAAGCGCATGGAACATATTGATGCTTAGTGCTAGAAGACATGTGCAGGATAAGGACACTCGAGAAAATTCCTCCATGGGTCAAGGTGTTAGATCGCAAGGGAAAAAAGTGCTACAAGGCTTTCACCTAAGGAATGCTATAAAGGTTCAACAATAGCAACATGAAGCTAACAATAGGCCATAGATGCAAGGATGAGACATGTGATGCGATTATAGCATGACACAACAAGACTCCTTCCATGTAAAGTTTACGAGCCTAGAGAAGGTAATCTTGGTGGTTTTTCACTTTGATAGAGTCTAAAAAACACTAAAAGAAGACTTCAGAGTGATATTTTTCATAAGGTTATTCTCGAGGGCCCGAAAAAGAATAAAATCATACCAAAGAGAACTCTTCAAGTCACTAGGGACAGAGTGTTCCTTCTTCATAGTTAGTCCAGTCGGTCTGGAAAACCATTAAACTTAAACTGAAAGGACATCTCTTCAAAACCATTTTAACAAGTGTGAAAGAGAGAAGATCACTCGGATATCTTTTCAATTTTAATGATTCTAAAAAGAGATTAACTATGGACTCAGCTCCTTTTTCATAATTTAGTCCCCTAAGCCCGAAAAAGTATAAAAATTAACATAGGAGAACTCTCCTAGCGAGACATGTCTCCTGAGGTGTACCTTTTTCTTGGGTAATCTATTGTCCAGAAAAAGGGTTAAACTTATGTCAAATAGATATTCCTTCTGGGCCAATTAACGAGTGTGAAAGGAACAAGGCCACTCGGTGATCTTTTTTCGTTTAGGGAGTCTGAAAAGGGCTTAAATAAGACTCCAAGGGGTTTCCTTTTTGATAACTAATTTCCAAGGCCCGAAAAAGTGATAAACCAAAACTAGGGAGAATGGCCCTTTTTCATAAATTTAGTCCCACGAGCCCAAAAAAGGGTTAAACTTACGCTAATGAATAGTCTCCTAGCGAACCATAGCTCCTAGGGCATACCTTTTGTTGTAGGAAAATCTGCCTGCGGACAAGTAGATCGACCTCTAAGGTTTGACCTTAACCCTAGACAGAAAAGTGCTTATCATGGACACTGAATTTCTTTCGAATCTATCT
>JZKD02S1785025.1:74944-85804 GCA_000966675.3 Picea glauca | reverse complement strand
GAGCGTTCCCCTTCCAAAACCTTGATTATGAAGCCTTCTAAGGTAAAAAGAGATTTTTGACTTCAGTAGACCAGTCTCCTTCCTTCAAATTGAGTAAATGAGATGTTCCAAGTGCCTCTGTGATGTCGTCATTGAGGTAACATGATTCAACAGTATTTACGACACTCTTATGACCAACTTGCGACATTTGCGACAAGTTGTACAGGAGTTGCGACACTTGTGACAAGTGAGAGGTATGTGTGACACTTATCCAGTTGAGTGATTTGGATGTGTAACACCTTTTTCATAAAATTATCCATCTAGACCGAAAAAGGGGTAAACTATCACCGGACAGATGTACCTTCAAATTTTAGTTTGACGAGTGTGAAGGGAAAAAAGATTGCTCGACAATATTTTCAATTTTAGAGAGTCTGAAAAGGGATTAAAGAGGACTCCAACAGGTCTCCTTTTCTTAAGTAATTTGAACGAGGCTGAAAAGGATAAATAATTTCTTGTTAGATGTCACTTTCATAGTTTAAATGAGATTGAAAGGAAGAAAACCATGCTCTAGGGGAGTCCCGTGAGTATAGGCTAGAAAATGTGATGAATAAAAAAGATAAGGCTTCAACACAAAGTCATGGAGGGACTAAAAGGACTCCCATGCCTATGAATTACTTCAGCATGGGAATCAAATGGAAAACAAATCTCTAACTAGGATTCCCATGGAAGGAAGGCTCTACCACATAAAGTACGACACACTTATCAGCAAGGAATGTTAGTGTCGTAATTCAGTGGGGTCAATTCTAAGGCCAAATGAACCAGGAAATGGATAATGCAACAATGAAAGTAGGGAAACTTAATATCACCTAACCTATATGATAGTTTCAATGTCAATAGCTGTCAGAACGATTCGATATGATGAACAAATGTCAAAGAAAAAACATCTCCAAGATCTTGCATATAAGGTCAATAACACTCATCCAGAAGTTAATAAATCCAATATAGATAGAAACTTCAAAACAATACGAGGTTCTACTGAATACAAAAATTGAAAATAGAAAACTTGGATTGTACAATATGGTACAAGGCACCACACAACCTTACGACTCATGCATGGTACTAGTTCAAGTAAATCATGTTGCTAGGTTTTGACCAAGAGTCTCTTCGATAGTCAACCTGGAAAGTATCCCAAAAGGGAAGAAAACAAAAACCACGGTGTAAGTCTTCCCATGGTATAGAAACCATATTCATGGCTTCAAGGATAGCCTAATCCTAAGTAAATTCAAAATACGATAAATCACATGAATGAGGATGGTCGACAGTCTTAAAGGGAGAAGTAAACTAAATATTTTCCATATGACGATGGATGTTCTGGACAGGACTAGTAATACATTGGTAACAAAAAATTGAATTAACTTCAACCCTTATTTGAAAGGGTGCAGAAGAAGGAAGGTGAGGTTCAACAAGGTTATTCCAATCAAAGAAACCATCCTAGGACTTGGAGGGGGTGAGCTCGAAGTGAGCATAATGCCCCCTTGTTCTGAAATTATTGAACTAGAAATGCTAAAAACATAGTTGGTAGACACATGACTCCCCATGCGAAGAGTGAGATCAGTCGAAGATTGCATCAGTGTGACCACTTTGCTAGTCTCGACAGTCTCCAAGAGAACAGAGGGATCAACCGAAGATTGCATCGACATGACCACTTCCTCAAACACTGGTTGAATAGACTGCTAGAAAACATGGTCTGAAGGTGCATCACCCCCCAAAATAAGAGTGGGATCGGTTGAAGATTGCATTAGCATGACCACTTAATCAACCAAAGGTTGAATAGGCTGTGAGGAAACCTCAAAAGACTAAGAATCAGAAGAGCTTGCAGATAGGGACCACAATCTTTGTGCCTATGGAAGGCCAAGGCATAAATGAGTAAGGTGATATCCTTTACAAATATTATAAGGGAACTTAGGCTTACATCCTATCTGTCTAGGTTTCTCAACAGAATCAATGGCCCCAACATGACGAGCAATGGTTCGTTGCACATATCCAAAATGACTTGTATAGGTTGGTTATTGGTTGATAACATGACTCGCAGAGGCTACAGAGGCTACATACCTATCGCTAGTATGACTAGTAGTAACTGGAATTTTACCCCCAGCATGACTTGGATAGGCTAGGTGTTGGTATTCAACATGACTTGCAGAGGTTAAGGACCTATCTCTAACATGAATTACAGAGGCTGATGATTTCTTCTTCTTATTCTTCCTCTTTCTATTTTGTTTAGAATTTCAGTTACTATTAGCTAGACTTTCACCAGAGAAGGAAGAAGGAGGAGGAGAAGACTTTGTTGATGAAGGAACATAAACATGACTCCCGTGACATAAGGTTCTTAACTGAGAAGCATCAAGAGAATTCGAGACATTTGGAATGGTACCCAACCAAATCGGTAGTGCCACTTTCAACCCAGGAATGTTCAAAATGACCATAAAAGGGAGAGAAAAGTTTTTGAAAAAAGGAAAAGCACATGAATTCCCTTGTGAAGGGGTTCCTCAGTTGGTATATTAAGGAACTTTGGCCATGAATATCTTATGCATAGGATATTCCCTTGCAGGATCGTTCAATTCCATAAAAGTATCACACACTAACTCTGCTAAATCAGTGGTATAAAAATATGCCCCTATAAGGAGGCGGCTCCACATTTCTAAGAATAAGACCAAAAATTCCTCATGACTGACAGAGTGGGCGGTCTACCACCTTAGGACAAAGACCCAAAGAAATGATTGACTAACTCACAATGGAAAACTAGGGAGCAGAGAGGACACCACTAAGATGAAAATCCTAAAAAGATAAAAGCCAAACAAACGACCCTTCTGAATGATTCCAACCCAAGGAGATGAAGCATTGATCGTCCAAAGAATTCATAAAGGAAAATGACTGGCCAAGAGAAGCATTTACCTAAGCCTCTGATCGACGGTCCCTTCGGGTGTTGCCCAGAGAATATAGATTTTTCGTCAGGTACCGCGATACACCCATCGCAGTCACCTATGTGTCAACCTATATAATGGAAACTAGGCCACCAAATTGTAATCAACAACAAGGGGGTACATTCGATAGTCAGAAGAGTGTATTGGCAGGGTAAATAAGCCCAAATATCCTACTGAGACTTGAAACACAACAGGGCCAGAATCACTCTTAGAGTACCTTGGACGGAGCCAAGTGTCTCAGAGGTCTGACGCAATTTGGGATAGTAACGCTATAGGATTCACCCCCAATACACACTCTCCCAAACGATTTGTCAGGATTAGGAGTGGATATCTTCATCACCATCCTCCACGTGGCCTCATGTTTGAATCCTATGTTAGAGGAGCTTCTTCGATTGAGTAATTACAAGGTGGATTTTTCACACCCTAGAACAAACACCTAATTTAAGTTTTGTTTGGCCTTGGAGAGTTTACATCTCCACACCTAATCCAAGGCCCTATCCTAAGCTATTGGTAAACCCTAAAAAAAGTGTTACTAATATATTTTAGATTAGCGCATTCATTTTAGGGGCTTTTCTTACTCAAGGAATGGAAGTGAAACTTATGTTGTTTGAGACTCTTACAAAAAATGAAACTTACAAGAACACTGGAAAATCAAACTTTATATCAATCCTTCAAATGAAAAGAGTTTCAAGGAATAAAAAGCATGAACAATCCTTCAAATCTAAAAATGCAATATTTTCTTCTTTCAATGCAAAATGCACAATGCAACTTTCGAGTGAAACAAAAGAGCAAATGAAAGGATTCTCTTTATTATTTTTTCTTTTGAAATGCTTTCAATATGAGAAGAAAACGTAACCCTATCCTAATTTCTTTTTCTTTTTCAAATAACAATGCAAACTAAATGCAAAGAAAGAAAGATACCTAAAAAAATAGGTTTTTTTTTTCTTCCAATCAAATCAAAACTAACAAAAGATGCTAAAAGAAACTCCAGAATAAACTATTTTTTTTTTAAATGCAACTTATTTTTCTTAAAATTCAAGATACAAATAGGCCAAAAATGCTTGGAAACAGAGAGAGACAAGAGGAATTTTTTTTTTCATAAACAATCTGAACCTGCAAACTGCATAAACCCCAAAAAATAGAAGCTTATGGAACTCAGGAACACCTGGGAACCACAAGTTCCCAGTAGAAGAAAGAAAATATTTGAAAAAAATTCTCCAAAACCACAGAGACGCGTGATGTACACAACCAACCAGCATATGTACCTAGGCTGAGTATAAATAACTACGCATATGTACACGTGTTGTATAGAGAACAAAGCGCGTACACCTCTATAAATTTTCAAAAAAAAAAAAGTTTGGACAGACAAATTGGGCAAGGGAAGTTGGTAAGCACCTGTAAGGTGACTAGAGACACAACCTGACTCAGAACACTAAAAAAAAACTAAAAATCAAACCAAACCAAGATCTCCCACTAAGATCTTAGAGAGACTCTCGAGTGGAGTCGCCAATTATTCTATGGAGAAAATTCCCCCTAAACTGGGTCTAAGGAATAGGCAGAGTGATAACCCTCTAAAATACTGACTTATCTCTAATCTACCCCAAAACAATATAAATTAAGTGATAAGAGAGAGGCAAGAGAATATTAAGAAGAGCACCTTGAATCCTTTATGTTGATGAATACCTCTTCCACTTAATTTTTTCTCTTAGATTACATATCTCCTCCCAAAGTTGACCTGCAACAGACCAAGAATGCAACACAACAACATATACAATCTCTAGAAATCACCTAAAATCCTAAATATAGATGTAAATGATCAAATAGATAAGAACATATACACATAAATTTTTTGGACAAAGATAATCTATTTTATTCATAAACACGATGAAAGGTTACAACCTTTGCTTGTTGATACCGCTCCACGAACCAAGTCCGGGCTCCTTTGTTGTGACTCCAAGTGCACCAATCCCACATAGAATTCTCACAACCAACATGCCAACATGGGAAGAAGGAAGGGTTGCATAGGGAGAATGGATGGAATGGAAAACTAAGGATAAAACTCATAGCAAGATGCAAAACTTGGGAAATGAGAGAGAGAGGATTTTGGCAGAGTTTTCTTGTCTTCTTGTTAATGTATTTGAATAATCCCCCTAGACCCCTTTTTATATGAGAAAAATATGGTTATTCGGTTTGGGGAAGGGATACAGGGGGTAAAATGGTTAGGAAACCTTTGATATCACGTAAACTCCACTGAAATACGTGCAATTTTATATTTTTTCATTTTTTTGTAGTAAACGCGGGTTGAATAGCATGTAACACACATATGTAAGTGGGTGGATTAGCATGTATCATGCATATGTACACAGGATGATAGTGCAGCAGGATGCGTACATTATCCAAAAAATCATTTTCTAAGGAAACCTCAACAGTATGATTGGAAAATGATGCAAATGAATGGCCCAATGTCTTGGATACATAGATGTGGCATTTTTGGACTCTAACACCTATTGTCTGACCATTATGGGAAGATTAATGTTTTGTTTTGGCCCTCTTTTGGCCATTATTCTCTCTTGTACTATCATGGCTATAAATGATGTGGGAGGATTGAGCCATGATGTCTTGAATAGTCCTTCCTTCCTCTCCCTATACTCTTTTCATACTTGTCATGTTATTCGTCATCTGTGCGTAATTTATTCCAATACGTACGATGTATCAGGCACCTAAAATCGTGAGAGTATTTGTCAGCGAGATTGTGAGATTACATGGTGCACCAAGAAGAACATATACGATCAAGGATCGGTGTTTACGGGATGATTTTGGACCAGTTTACAAGAGGCTTTGGGAACACAACTGAACTTTAGTACAACATATCATCCCGAGATAGACGAAAAAATGGAAAGAACGAACCAAATATTGGATGATATGGTGCGTATGTATTTAATGGACCAATAGAACATTGGGAATATTTCTTTCCACTAGTAAAGTTTGCATACAACAACATCCATTAGAGTATGAATAATATAGCATTGTTCGAGTTTCTCTACGTATGACCGTGTCAAATTCCATTGAGTTGGGATCAAATTGAGGATAGGATCCTGGTAGGACCAAAAGTGATTCAAGAAATGAAAGAACAGATGCAATCGACAATACAGAGGATTAAAGAAGCACAAGATAAGGAGAAGAGTTATGTTGATGTGCATCACATTGACCACAGTTATGAAGTTGGTTCTAGAGTTTTCTTGTGGGTGAAACCGCACAAGAGTTCAATCAAGTTTGGAAAGGGTGATAAAATATCTCTTAGGTTTGTGGGACCTTTCAAAGTTGTGGAAAATAAAGGACTCGTGGCTTATCAACTATCTTTTCCTGATTCTTTGAGGCGTATGCATGATGTGTTTCATGTATTTGTTTTGAGACATTATATTTGTGATCCTTCACATGTAATTGACATGAGTTCTTTGCAGGTGTCAGACGAGGGTTCTCTCATGGCGAAGATAATCCACATTCTGGACCATCGATTCAATAGCTACGACATCGAATAATCGATCAGGTCAAGGTCAAGTGGGACAATTATAGTCCACATTCGGCTACTTGGGAGGACGCATATGAGATGCGTCAACAATTTCCTTACTTGTTTGATAGATTGGATATATAGATCTATGTCAAATATTTTTATTTACTTGCATTATATACTGTAAAAACTTCAAGATGAAGTTTAAAACAAGAGGGGGTGTATGTAAAATCCATCTCTACTGAGCACACTTTTATTGACTTATTCTTTGAGGACACTTACGTGCAAGTGATCCGGTTATGGTACATTGTGATTTAGTTTTGATTATGTATTATACATGATGATGATGATGTGTTGTGACTTATTGTAATCAATGTATATATATATTGACAAGTGTTATTGACGAGTTTTCCCGAGTGTGTAGGACACATGACAGATTATGGATGATGGTGGCATCAATGGAATTCCTTGGACTCCGAATTGAGTCAGTGAATGGATTGTATTTTGTTTGAGTATTCATTTTACGCACATGTGACATATGATTGATTATAGTATGATATATGTATATGGATCATTGACAGTGTTTTTTCCAATGATGTAGGCTGATAATGCTTGCTAATTTGACTCACATAAGGAGTAGAGGGGCCATGCACATAAACCATATATTGAGGGAGAGGTGTGGCAGCGTCCCTGTCACAGCCTACTAACACTCCCTCCATGGCTCAAATGGTAGTTTAAAAATTACCTATTTTGAGGTGTCTACGATGTCATGAGGGTGGACTTAGACAATCGCTCACGAAGATTTCTAAGGAGCGCACAATAAGGAAGAGTCTTTATTCCTTAGAAGCCCTTAGTCTATCACAAGGTCGATCAAATGGAGTGTTGACTCCAAGGGTCGGACAACTTCCAACACCATTCAAAAGGAAAGTGGCACCCTTGGAACATGGAGGTGCATCTTGAAGGGCACGTCATGTAATTAAAAACTTGAGTCAATAAATCTAGGTGGCCTAGAAAATATTAAATAGACTAGACCCTATCGGATTAACTTATTTATTTAAACAATGAATTTATTAATTATAAAACCCAATAAAATCCTAAGCTCGACTCTAGGACTAAGCCTAAGTCTAAGTTAGTTAGGGTACTAAATTAAATATTAAATAAATTTAAAGAATAGAGATAAATCAAATCAAGGAAAAATGTGAATATAATTCTAAAGACTAAATAAATTGCACATGTGTGCATGAAATTAATAATTTGGATTTTTAAATTAGAAGAAATAATAATATGAGAAAATAGGAGTACACATGGAAAACAATATTGAGTCAACCTACCACTAGTCTAACTAGAAGAAGACTCCTAATCCAACTCTAACTAAGAACTAGTTAGGAGACACACATTAAATGAGAATCTCGGGAATAAAGGGACAACTAAGAGAAAAAAATAGGTACACATAGAGGGTGTGAGGGAAATTAACTTTTTAAATAAAATAAAATGTGTAATTACTTGTGCAACTTGCAGAGAGTATGACAAGTGTGTGGGTGAATAATCCTAATTTATTAATTAAAAAGTTAATTAAATTATGCATGTGGACATGTGTCAATGAAAAAAATTCTATAAAACAAATGGTATAGAGGAGAAAGGGATATCTCTCTTGCTTTTGGTAAGGTTATGCTGCCAAAATTTGTTTGATTGGGTTTTACTTATGAGAGTTGGGATACCAAGATTTAAGGAGTGGAAACTATTCCTTGTGAGGCAAGCTTGGAGCTATTGCATTTTGATTTTTGTGTGTGGCTCCTTTGCGGTTCAGAGGGCTAAGGCGGAAGAAGAGTACCCCTAACGTTGGCTGGGAGGTACCAGTGAAGTCTCTGTGATTTGAAAGAGGAAGGAAAAGGGAGAGCAAGATGTTGATAACATCAACAAATTCCCATCGTCATTAATTTCATCATTTTAAATTGTGAAATATCACATAGCTTGAGTAAAAATTTGTATATCTGCATTGTTGAATCGCTGTCAATTTGATGTAAACGTTGGTTTGATTACTACGGAAACTACTTATAATTTCCAAAGACTGATTGATGTTAGTGCTACTAATTGAGTTGCATCCAATGTATACAATCAAAATTCGAACCAGAACTTCACCCCTTTTGTTACTGCAATGAAGGATATATATAAGTTTAGAATCTATTTAATTGTGTTAATTTAGTTTCTTACATGATGTGTGATTTCTCGTGGTCACCATCATTGGTTTCTTTTCGAAATTTATAAGTTGTTGTACGTTAAACCTCCCTTCGAAAATTGTAGATATTCTTATGGTCAAATCATCTCTATCAACATTGGATTTTAACTTGTTAGATTCGCTGAGATTATATATATCACGCAGTGCTTTACTTTGTAACAATTTGTTGAATTGATAAGATAGTATGTGATAGAATCTATGTATTAAATCTTAGTGGCCATGATTCTGTATTCAATTTTTAGCCATCTTAGTCTCTGGAAGTTATCTGTAACCTCTGGTAAAGATAAGAAAGAAAATCCCATTTTATCACCATAGTAATTGATGACCATTCCGGACGTTAGTACGTCCGTAGGTAGTTGCAAAATGGGTAACATCTCCGCTAGTTTGGGTGCTTGATTATTGTTGATCGTAAACAATTCTGGACGTCGCGAAAAATCCAAATTTACCCAATTTCGAATTTACCTTTTGAGGGATAAACATTTACTTGGATCTTGATTATCGACGGGTCAACTCTTACTCAATGAATTTCAATTTATTTAATTCTGATCTTGTAACTTATTTAATGACAATGTCTTCAGATCGCGTTTCAGCGAAGTATCGTTTATGCGTTAAAATTGGGAGTCGCCACAATCTTGATAAAATCCTGAGTTGTTGATTGGTCGATTTTCTAAAACTTAAGAATTGGAGTCTAAAACTTCAACAACCTTAATTTGCGTTATGACAATAATGCTTGTTAAGGGATAATTTACATTGTAGACAATAGAGATTAATTTTCTCAATCCAAGACAGAGTTCAAGAAGTCATTTTAGATATGCAAGATTAATTGTTTTATTTTAATTTCGTGAATTATCTTTTTCCCAGTTGAGAATTGATGTTGATTTATGATAGAGTTATGAATTAAATAGAATTGTGAATTCTTCTTGACATGAAGTTTTCAATAGGATCCTAAGTGTATAACATTTAAAAGTGTAATACTTATATAGAGAGAATTTATGTTGGATGCACTGCATGCATACTAAGTGGAAGATATTGTTATGTTATATGATGAGCGTTATGACTGTTATTGCTTAACATACGGAAAATTTGCTTAATGGTTTTTAATTATAGAAGAATTATTTTGTGATAAGAAAATTATGAAAGGGAATGTTGTTGTTTAGTCATGAAATTTTAGAGTATAATTGAGGTTAAGGGAACTAGATATATCCTTGTTCTTCAGAACGGTCGTCAGCCCTGAGACCTTAAGTGGTCAAAATCAATCGGATGAATCCTGGGCTTGAGTGTTGATTACGTGTCTTGGAGGTCCTAACCTTGTAGGATAGGATGGACAGGTAGTTTCCTTATATTATCTTTATGTGATGTAGTCATTTGGTTAATAGTGATGTTGCATTCAGATTGTTTGTGTGATTATTAATGTATGTTGTGATGCATATCACTTGTTCTAACAGTTGTCTTCAAAAAAAAAAAATTACCTCTTTTGTACTCAGTCTTTTTCTTGTCGTAACGGAGTGGACGTTACAAAAGCATTGTTATTCTGATCATGTATCTTTCGAGCAAGGGTTGGACAAGGAGGACTTGCGGAGGCTGCTGCAATATCATCTGAAGATTGTAAGTGTCTCTTTAAAGTTCTCATAAATATACTTGGCCTATTTATTTCTAATATGTGTTTACATGTATTTGTCTATGCTTGTTTTAATCCTTCATAGATAGATTGGTTTTTTCTAATCCATTAGAGTAAGAGATAGTTGTTTTTCTTTTGTGATCCATTGCAGGTGTTGGTTGGAACTTGTGGACTGGAGCAGTGAGGACAAACTTCGAAAGTGAGGTACATCATACTATCCCTCTTACTCTATTTTTTGATGGGCATGATTAGTCTAATATTAATCCCTGAACTGATTCAGAATTCATGAAAACTAATTCAGGGTCCTCTAGAGTTTACTGGTCCACTTGTCCTCAGTTCTCTTGAAGGATTTTAGACTTGATATCCTGCCCATACGTTTGGACTCGACTGTCGAATGTACCCACCCAAAGACTGACTGTGAGTTGGTATCCTTAGTAGCCATAATATTTAGGGTCCTTACATGAGGTGACGGTGAAGGGAAGTCTTCATTGTACCTGGAACAAACATTGGTCAAACTCACTCAGGCTCCTTGGAGGGT
>JZKD02S1785025.1:56949-73036 GCA_000966675.3 Picea glauca | reverse complement strand
GATGTTGGGCATTCACGGTGTGCTGATGGGAGCGAGACTAACCACAGTTGGAACACTCATAGTATCTGTGTGATGGTCCATTTCAATAGGAATGGTAAAGTGATAGGCGGTAGTAAATGGTACTGTCTCTGGACTAGAGATTTTGGAAATCACAGGTGGGTTGATTTCGAAAATCACAGGTGAGCCTGGACCAAAAAGGTCCCGTCGAAAAATGCTTGTAGACCAAAAAAGATGTTGGCCTTCAATGCCTGGAAAGGGTCCAACTGGTGATCCAGAAGATGTAACAACTAAGTCTCCGAAAGAATTTAGTCGCATAAATGGTCACTCAGAATTAGGGTGAAGTCGAAAGTCCTCTCGAGTATTGGTGATTCAGAAATGTTCGAGAGAGTCAGTTCGTTCCACTTGTGGCATGGTGACGACTGGGACTTCACTTTGCCAAGGAGAGCTCTCGGGTGTACTTGTAGGCAAGGGTTGAGAACCGTCCAGATGCTCTGGAGATAAACCTTGCATTCTACGTGAATGACGTGGAGGAGCTATTGTAAACGAGTGACAAACTTCACGAAGAAAATCGTATGGTCAACTTTGGTAAATAAACAACATGTGCTAGTAAACAAAATCTAGGAAGCAACACCAAGCAAACAAGACCTTCTAATTCTGAAGTCACTAGTTGGTGATGAAATCCAACATCGCAACAACGAGACGAGAAGGGGCTGGGCTAGGGTGGAAAAGTTATGATGGTGACCTGCTTAACGGACTTACACCCTGGTGCAAGCTCCCACACATAATCATGGGTATACCCTCCAAGGAGCCCGAGTGAGTTTGGTCAACATTGATTCCAGGTACCGTGAAGACTTTCCCCTTCACAGTCACCTTGTGTAAGACCCTAGAAAGATAGGCCACTAAAGTTACCACCAACAACAATAAAGCCTGGGGGGACAGTCGATAGTCCGATCCACACACAAGGGCAAGGTAACTAGCCCTAAATCAACTCAAAAGGCTTCCACTCATCATTGTGGGTATACCTCCAAGTGATCCCCATAATACATTCAATCTCTACATCTATATCAATAAAGTAGGATGAGTAACTCTGTCGATATCAATGCGACCTCGTGTTTGACCCTTATGTGAGAAGGGCTTCCTAGGACAAGATGTTGTAAATGGAATTTAACACTCCTTAACACAAGATGTTATTGTGTGTTTTTTGCTTTGGAGAGTGTATCTCTCTTCCTATTCAAAATCACTAGCCTAGCTAAATGTTGGTGTAATAGAGCCCTAGAAAAGAGTTACTAGTTAAATTTTATGATTGTGCAGTGTTATTAAGAGTTGTTGTTACTCAAAGGAAACGGAGATGAAACTGATGTTGTATAAGACTCTGACCCAACAATGCATGGATAAGAATGAAATATATCAAGTTTCGTTCAATGAATCCTATGTATGGGAGGGAAAGAGAATTTTTCTGGATCAACCTTAAACTACAATACACAATTTCCTTTAAAATGCAATTGCAACAAATCACGCAAAAAATAACAATTCTCTATTGTTCCTTTTTCAATAATTTCAACAATTGATTTTCAATACTTTCGAAAACGAAAATTCTTTTGAAAGAAAAACTTTGTTCACTTTTCAAAAAGGACCCACACCATGATGGTGAGAGTGCAGAAAATAAAAAACCAATGAACAAGCAATAGATAAAAAACCCAAACCACTCTTTCAATGGAAACAAAAATAACAAGCAAACCAAACTAGTCTTCTCAATTGCATGAGAAAGATGATCTTTCAAACAATAAGCAAATGATAAAGACAAAGAAGCTCAACTTTCAACCAATCGTCGGTCCTTAACCAAACAAGAACACTCAGATTCCGAAATCAGAGAGTATATCTTTGCCAAGAAAAGTCAAGAAACGAATGTCAAGAAAAAAGTGACAAGAAGATCCTTTGAAAACCTAAGACTATTCGTGCACAAAAAACAGAGACAAGAGAACATCAATCAATGGTCCAAGAAACTCTTTTGATGCACCTAAACTGATCTAGGCAGTTGATCATGTCAAAGTCTTAAAGCAAAAATTTTGAAAAAATGGGTTCGTAGGCTGAGAGTATTACATAGTGCGAGAATAGGTGATTCTCGTAGGTGAGCTTTGAGCAGAGTGCGAGAACCTCACACTGAACCTAAAAGTAGGGTGCGAACTCTATATATTCTCACAGGCTACTGTGGAGTGCAGTGTGAGAATGTCTGAAACTAATCAATTTTTTGGAAAAAGACACAAAATTTGAAGAGGCCTCTGGACCCAAAGGGTCTACTAGGGTATCCTAAAGACTTAGAGATTGATATGAATGGAGAAAGGTAAGGCAACAGAAAATGGCCAAGGAAAAATATCAAAAACCAAAAAGAAAATGGGTTATATCCTCAGTGGAGTCGCCAATTTTGTTATCGGACTAATCGGTAGGTGTAGACACTAACAGATCTCCCTAGATCCACCTAGATCTAGAACAAAATAGGACAGGACATGACTCTTTTCCTAAGTTTTGACCATTGAATTAGCTAGTAGGGAGGAACAAGTAACATACCTTTGTATCGCTTCCTAGGGTCTCTATTGCTCTCGCTTCACTCTGGTGCTCTCGTGAGGTCAAGACCAAGACAACACAAACTAACCAAAGTGAAGATAGAAAAATATATTCAACTGTCAACTTATGTGTATGATCAAGGAATTACACAATAAAGTGAGAATAGCTTTATGGGAAAGGGACATGCCACTGTATCATATTAATTGAAAGTAGAAGATTACAACCTGATCGCCTTGATGTCGCAAGCTTCCTTTTGGTGGATCTTGGCTCCAACACACACACTTGCTCAATTCTTGCATGAAGAAGATCAAAACCTCTTGATAGACTTGCTAGGGTCTCCAAGCTCCTGTTCAAGCTAAGTCCTTCACACAATTCTTTCACCAATTCTCCAATGAATCTTGCTTAACCTTTTCCATGAGAATTCCATCAATATATAGGAGAGAATGAGATGGTTACTTAGATAAGAATGATTCCACAATATCAGGGAATCCAGTACAAGGATAACCATTCGAATGCCAACCCATTCTTCTACAAGATTCCCTTCTAGAACCAACAATAATCCATCTTTTTCCAAGATTTAGAGAAGGTTCTCACCCTAGCTATGTAACACAGTGTGAGAAGTTTGCACCCTAGCTTAAGTCAGCCTGCAAGAATGGGTCATTCTCGCACCCTGGGATACTAGCAACCTGCGAACTCTCTTCAAAAGTATGTTTTCTGGGAAAAGATGAATGTCAATTTTCTCAGGAGAAAGTTCTTATGAGGAGCCTAAGTACACCATCATCAATACACCATCATGATGACCAAAATCATGGGTAACAAGACCGAAAAAGGGGTAAAATATCACCGGACAGATGTACCTTCAAATTTTAGTTTGATCAGCATGAAGGGAAACAAGATTGCTCGACAATATTTTCAAGTTGAGAGAGTCTGAAAATGGCTTAAAGAAGACTCCAGCGGGGCTCCTTTTCTTAAGTAATTTGAACGAGGCTGAAAAGGATAAATAATTTCTCATTAGATGTCACTTTCATAGTTTAAATGACATTGAAAGGAAGAAAATTATGCTCTAGGAGAGTCCTGTGAGTATAGGCTAAAAAAGATGATGAATAAAAAAGATAAGGCTTCAACACAAATTCGTGGAGCGACAAAAAGGACTCCCATGCGTATGAAGTACTCCAGCATGGGAATCAAATGGAAAACAAATCTCTAACTAGGATTCCCATGGAAGGAAGGCTCTACCACATAAAGTTCGACACACTTATCAGCAAGGAAGGTTAGTGTCGTACTTCAGTGGGGTCGATTCTAAGGCCAAATGAACCAGGAAATGGATAATGCAACAATGAAAGTAGAGAAACTTAATATCACCTAACCTATATGCTAGTTTCAAGGTCAACACATGTTAGAATGAATCGATATGATGAACAAATGTCAAAGAAAAAACGTCTCCAACATCTTGCATATAAGGTCAATAACACTTATCTAGAAGTTAATAAATCCAATATAGATAGAAACTTCAAAAAAATAAGAGGTTCTACTAAATACAAAAATTGAAAATAGAAAAAAATGATTGTACAATATGGTACAAGTCACCACACAACCTTACAACTCATGCATGGTACTAGTTCAAGTAGATCCTGCTGCTAGGTTCTGACCAAGAGTCTCTTCGATAGTCAACCTGGAATGTATCCCAAAAGGGAAGAAAACACAAACCACGGTGTAAGTCTTCCTATGGTATAGAAACCATATTCATGGCTTCAAGGATGGCCTCATCCTAAGGCAATTCAAAATATGATAAATCACACGAACGAGGATGGTCGACAGTCCTAAAGGGAGAAGTAAACTAACCATTTTCCATATGATGATGGATGTTCTGGACAAGACTGGTAGAGTCTATCAGTGAAGAATCACAAGCACAATGGCTTCAGGATCTACAAACAACGATATCATACTCAAAAGGAGACTAAAGACCACTCGAACCAAGAGGGGGATGAAGCAAGGGCTCCCATGCCCCCATTGGATAAAAAAACTAATCAATTGCCAAGACCATGTCTCGAGAAGGATAACAAGATTGCACAGATTCCTGCTCAGAAGCAATCGAACATCAAGGATAATATGCCATATAATTAACCTCAGGCAAGGTAGAGTCTACATGAATATTAGGAACACATATAGGGGTAACCCGAACTAACACCGAATTAGGATGGTAATTATAAAATGCCAATTGGTTGATAGTGACAATGCTTCCATTATGAGGGAAATTCATCACCCAAAAGAGCGTAGACACCACAACATTCATAGCATGTACATAATCATTACCCAGAATCATATTGAAATCTAAAAGGCCTTGCACCACTATAACATCGACAAGTACAGTCTTCCCACCTAACGAGATAGGAAACTAAGGAAGAATCCCCAAATATTCACTAGGACATCTGTCAAAATCCAACAACTCATGAGAAGCAGACACAAACTTGGGAGAACCCAAATCTCTCCAAGCCAAGGAGGATAAATTACTTGCGAAGGGTCCTTCATCTACAATACATTGGTAAAACAAAAATGAATTAACTTCAACCCTTATTTGAAAGGGTGCAGAAGAAGGAAGGTGAGGTTCAACAAGGTTATTCCAATCAAAGAAACCATCTTAGGACTTGCAGGGGGTGAGCTCGAAGTGAGCAGAATGCCCCCTTGTTCTGAAATTACTGAACTAGAAATGCTAAAAACATAGTTGGTAGACACATGACTCCCCATGAGAAGAGTGGGATCAGCTGAATATTGCAGCAGTGTGACCACTTTGGTAGTCTCGACAGTCTCCAAGAGAATAGAGGGATCAACTGAATATTTCATCGACATGACCACTTCCTCAAACACTGGTTGAATAGACTGCTAGACAACATGGTTTGAAGGTGCATCAGCCCCCAAAATAAGAGTGGGGTTAGTCAAAGATTGCATCATCATGACCACTTCATCAACCAAAGGCTGAATAGGCTATGAGGAAACCTCAAAAGACTCAAAATTAGAAGAGCTTGCAGATAGGGACCACAATCTTTGTTCCTATGGAAGGCCAAGGCATAAATGAGTAAGGTGACATCCTTTGAAAATATTACAAGGGAACATAGGCTTATGTCCTATCTGTCTAGGTTTCTCAACAGAATCAATGCCCCCAACATGACTAGGGAATACCTTTTTCATAAAAGTATCCATCTAGACCGAAAAAGAAGGAAACTATCACCGGACAGATGTACCTTCAAATTTTAGTTTGACGAGCGTGAAGGGAAACAAGATTGCTCGACAATATTTTCAATTTTAGAGAGTCTGAAAAGGGCTCAAAGAAGACTCCAGTGGGGCTCCTTTTCTTGAGTAATTTGAACGAGGCTGAAAAGGATAAAAAATTTCTCGTTGGATGTCACTTTCATAGTCTAAATGAGCTTGAAAGGAAGAAAACCATGCTTTAGGGGAGTCCCGTGAGTATAGGCCAGAAAAGATGATGAATAAAAAAGATAAGGCTTCAACACAAAGTCATGGAGGGACTAAAAGGACTCCCATGCCTATGAAGTACTTCAGCATGGGAATCAAATGGAAAACAAATCTCTAACTAGGATTCCCATGGAAGGAAGGCTCTACCACATAAAGTCCGACACACTTATCAGCAAGGAAGGTTATTGTCATAATTCAGTGGGGTCGATTCTAAGGCCAAATGAACCAGGAAATGGATAATGCAACAATGAAAGTAGGGAAACTTAATATCACCTAACCTATATGCTAGTTTCAAGGTCAACACCTGTCAGAACGAATCGATATGATGAACAAATGTCAAAGAAAAAACGTCCCCAAGATTCTACATATAAGGTCAATAACACTCATCTAGAAGTTAATAAATCCAATATAGATAGAAACTTCAAAAAAATAAGAGGTTCTACTGAATACAAAAATTGAAAATAGAAAACTTGGATTGTACAATATGGTACAAGGCACCACACAACCTTACGACTCATGCATGGTACTAGTTCAAGTAGATACTGTTGTTAGGTTCTGACCAAGAGTCTCTTCGATAGTCAACTTGGAAAGTATCCCAAAAGGGAAGAAAACACAAACCACAGTGTAAGTCTTCCCATGGTATAGAAACCATATTCATGGCTTCAAGGATAGCCTCATCCTAAGGCAATTCAAAATACGATAAATCACACGAACGAGGATGATCAAAAGTCCTAAAGAGAGAAGTAAACTAACCATTTTCCATATGACGAAGGATGTTCTGGACAGGACTGGTAGAGTTTATCAGCAAAGAATCACAAGCACAAGGGCTTGAGGATCTACAAACAGTGATATCATACTCAAAAGGAGACTAAAGACCACTTGGACCAAGAGGCGGAAGCAAGGGCTCCCATGCCCCAATTGGATAAAAAAAATAATCAATTGCCAAGACCATGTCTCAAGAAGGAAAACAATCTTGCACAGGTTCCTGCTCAGAAGCAATTGAACATCGAGAATAATATGCCATATAATTAACATGTGGCGATCTAGAGTCTACACGAATACTAGGAACACATATAGGGGTAAAATGAACTAACATCGAATTAGGATGGTGATTATCAGATGCTGGTTGGTTGATAGTGACAATGCTTCCATTATGAGGGAAATTCATCACCCGGAAGAGCGTAGACGCCACAACATTCATAGCATATACATAATCATTACCGAGAAGCATATTGAAATATAACAAGCCCTGCACCACTATAACATCGACAAGTATAGTCTTCCCACCTAAGGAGAGAGGAAACTTAGGAAAAATCCCCAAATATTCACTAGGACATATATCAAAATCCGACAACTCATGAGAAGAAGACACAAGCTTGGGAGAACCCAAATCTCTCCAAGCCAAGGAGGATAAAATATTTGCAAAGGGTCCTTCATCTACAATACATTGGTAAAAAAAATATTGAATTAACTTCAACCCTTATTTGAAAACATGCATAAGAAGGAAGGTTAAGTTCAACAAGGTCATTCAAATCAAAGAAACCATCTTAGGACTTGGAGGGGGTGAGCTCGAAGTGAGTAGAATGCCCCCTTGTTCTGAAATTACTGAACTAGAAATCCTAAGAACATAGTTGGTAGACACATGACTCCCCATGAGAAGAGTGGGATCAGTCGAATATTGCATCGGTGTGACCACTTTGGTAGTCTCGACAGTCTCCAAGAGAATAGAGGGATCAACCGAAGATTGCATCGACATGACCACTTCCTTAAACACTGGTTGAATAGACTGCTAGACAACATGGTCTGAAGGTGCATCACCCCCCAAAATAAGAGTGGGGTTGGTCAAATATTGCATCATCATGACCACTTCATCAACCAAAGGATGAATAGGCTATCAGGAAACCTTAAAAGACTCAGAATCAAAAGAGCTTGCAAATAGGGACAACAATCTTTGTGCCTATGGAAGGCCAAGGCATAAATGAGTAACGTGATATCCTTTGAAAATATTACAAGGGAACTTAGGCTTACATCCTCTCTGTCTAGGTTTCTTAACAGAATCAATGGCCCCAACATGACTAGTAGTGGTTCGTTGCACATATCCAAAATGACTTGTATAGGTTTGTGATTGGTTGATAACATGACTCGCAGAGGCTACAGAGGCTACATACCTATTGCCAATATAACTAGCAGTAACTAGAATTTTACTCCCAACATAACTTGGATAGGTTGGGTGTTGGTATTCAACATGACTTGCAGAGGTTAAGGACCTATCTGCAACATGACTTGCAGAGGTTGGTGATTTCTTCTTCTTATTCTTCCTCTTTCTATTTTTTTTAGACTTTTAGTTACTAGTAGCTAGACTTTCACCAGAGAAGGAAGAAGGAGGAGGAGAAGACTTTGTTGATGAAGGAACATCAACATGATTCCCGTGACATAAGGTTCTTAACTAAGAAGCAGCAAGAGAATTCGAGACATTTGGAATGGTACCCAAACAAATTGGTAGTCCCACATTCAACCCAGGAATGTTCAAAATGGCCATCAAAGGGAGACCAAATTTTCCAAAAAAAGGAAAAGCATAAGAATCCCCTTATGAAGGGGTTCCTTGGTTGGTATCGTAAGGAACTTTGGCCATGAATATCTTATGCACAAGATCTTCCCTTGTGGGATTGTTCAAGTCCATAAAAGTATCACACACTGACTCTGCTAAATCAGTGGTATGAAAATATACGCCTATAAGGAGGTGGCTCCACGTTTCTAAGAATAAGACCAAAAGTTCCTCACGACCGACAAAGTGGGAAGTCTACCACCTTAGGTCAGAGACCCAAATAAATGATTGACTAAGTTGCAATGGAAAACTAGGGAGCAGAGAGGACACCACCAAGAAGAAAATCCTAAAAAGATACAATCCAAACAAACGACCCTTCTGAATGCTTCCAACCCAAGGAGATGAAGTATTGATCGTCCAAATAATTCAAAAAGGAAAATGACTAGCCAGTAGAAGCATTTACCCAGGCCTCTAACCGACAGTCACTTTGGGTGTCACCCAGAGAATACAGATTTTGCCTCAAGTACCACGATACACCCATCGCAGTCACTTGTGTGTCAACGTATATAATGGAAACTAGGCCACCAAATTGTAATAAACAAATTGGGGGGTACATTCAATAGTCAGGAGAGTGTATTGGAAGGGTAACTAAGCCCAAATATCCTCCTGAGGCTTGAAACGCAACAGGGCCAGAATCACTCTTAGAGTACCTTGGACGGATCCAAGTGTCTCAGAGGTATGACACAATTCGGGATAATAATGCTACAAGATTCACCCCCAATACACACTCTCCCAAACGATTTGTCAGGATTAGGAGTGGATATCTCCATCACCATCCTCCATGTGACCTCATGTTTGAATCCTATGTTAGAGGAGCTTCCCGGATTGAGTAATTACAAGGTGGATTTTTCACACCCTAGAACAAACATCTAATTTAAGTTTTGTTTGGCCTTGGAGAGTTTACATCTCCACACCTAATCCAAGGCCCTATCCTAAGCTATTAGTGAACCCTAGAAAAAGTGTTGCTAATATATTTTAGATTAGCGCATTCGTTTTAGGGGCTTTTCTTACTCAAGGAACGGAAGTGAAACTTATGTTGTTTGAGACTCTTACAAAAAATGAAACTTATAAGAACACTAGAAAATCAAACTTTACATCAATCCTTCAAATGAAAAGAGTTTCAAGGAATAAAAAGCATGAACAATCCTTCAAAGCTAAAGATGCAATCTTTTCTTCTTTAAATGCAAAATGCACAATGCAACTTTCGAGTGAAACAAAAGAGCAAATGAAAGGATTTTCTTTATTATTTTTTCTCTTGAAATGCTTTCAAGATGAGAAGAAAATGTAACCCTATCGTAATTTCTTTTTCTTTTTCAAATAACAATTCAAAGTAAATGCAAAGAAAGAAAGATACCTAAAAAACTCGGTTTTTTTTCCTTCCAATCAAATCAAAACTAACAAAAGATGCTAAAAGGAACTGCAGAATAAACTATTTTTTTTTTAAATGCAACTCATTTTTCTTAAAATTCAAGATAAAAATAAGCCAAAAATGCTTGGAAACACAGAGAGACAAGAGTATTTTTTTTTTTTATAAAAAATCTAAGCTTGCAAACTGTATAAACCCCAAAAAACAGAGGCTTATGGAACTCAGGAACACCTGGGAACCACAAGTGCCCAGTAGAAGAAGGAAAATCTTTTGAAAAAATTCTCCAAAACCACAGAGATGCATGATCTGCACAACCAACCTACATATGTACCTGGGCTGAGTATAAAGAAGTACGTGTATATATGCGTGTTGTATAGAGTAAAAAGCGCGTACACCTCTATAAATTTTCAAAAAAATAAAAGTTTGGACAAACAACTTGGGCAAGGGAAGTTGGTAAGCACCTGTAAGGTGACCAGAGACCCAACCTGACTCAGAACACTTAGAAACAACTAAAATTCAAACCAAACCAAGATCTCCCACTAAGATCTTAGAGAGACTCCCAAGTGGAGTCGCCAATTATTATATGGAGAAAATTCCCCCTAAACTGGGTCTAAGGAATAGGCAAAGTGATAACCCCCTAAAATACTAACTTATCTCTAATCTACCCCAAAACAATATAGACTAAGTGATAAGAGAGAGGGAAGAGAATATTAAGAAGAGCACCTTGAATCCTTTATGTTGATGAATACCTCTTCCACTTACTTTTCCCTCTTAGATTACATATCTCCTCCCAAAGTGGACCTGCAACAGACCAAGAATGCAACACAACAACATATACAATCTCTAGTAATCACCTAAAATACTAAATATAGATGTAAATGATCAAATAGATAAGAACATATACACATAAATTTTTGGGACAAAGATAATCTCTTTTATTCATAAACAGGATGAAAGGTTACAACCTTTGCTTGCTGACACCGCTCCACGAACCAAGTCCAGGCTCCTTTGTTGTGACTCCAAGTGCACCAATCCCACATAGAATTCTCACAACCAACATGCCAACATGGGAAGAAGGAAGGGTTGCATAGGGAGAATGGATGGAATGGAAAACTAAGGATAAAACTCAGAGCAAGATGCAAAACTTGGGAAATGAGAGAGAGAGGATTTTGGTAGAGTTTTCTTGTGTTCTTGTTAATATATTTGAATGATCCCCCTAGACCCCTTTTTATATGATAAAAATATGGTTATTTAGTTTGGGGAAGGGATATAGGGAGTAAAATGGTTAGGAAACCCTTCATAGCCCATAAAATCCACCGAAATACGCACAATTTTATATTTTTTGCATTTTTTGGGAGTAAACGCGGGCTGACTAGCATGCAGAACACGTATGTACAAAGATAGATTACCATGCAACACACATATGTACACAGGGTGATAGTGCAACAAGGCGCATGCATTATCCAAAAAGTTGTTTTTTGAAGGAAACCTTAGCAGTATGATTGACAAAGGATGCAAAAGGATGGGGCAATTTCTTGGATGCTTAGATGTGGCATTTTTTTACTATAGCAGATTCCCCCTAATGTGTGAGGTCAGAAGATAAACCGATGGCATAGATATATTACAACATATATATACAGTGGGAAGGTACGGTGATCTATATGGATATCGGTGGCCACCCACCTTTTCCAACTAGCTCAAGACAGTTTTCTAATAATTTTGGCAATTTACTATTTTTAGCAGTTTTAACTTTCGGGGCCATTTTGAGGGCCTAAATGAAGGTTTTTCAGGATCGAGATCCTCAATTATGTCCAAAAGAATGATTGATCCCCCAAAATGAATCCCCTCGATGATACCTTTCCAACGGGCTATCACACGCCTAAAACGGAGATCGTATGCAAAAGTTACGACCCCAAGAAGTTGATGTACTAACTTACCCAAACGGGGCCCACATGACTTTTGGCGCTTCATATCCTGGGGTTAGATTTTTGGATGTCTAGGGTTTTTGGCATTCTTTCTTATTGTAAAAGGGCCTTCAGAGCCTCATTGTAACCTTCTTCTTGCAAATGTGCATAGTCGTCACATCTCTTCTCAGAGATAAGCCGCCACCATTCCAGCAAGCTTGTTTCCGCTGCATTTTACAGTTTCAGCTTATTTCATTATTGAATAGAAAACCAGTTTTACTGTATCTCTGTTATTTTGTGCTAAGAATCTGTTAATAATCTATATTCATTTTGTTCTACTCATAAAATCTGGATCAGTGATATCAGAGCAGTCTGCTCCTTGTCATCTTAATGCATGTCCCCAACGAGGTTAGAGTACAAAGAGATGGGTCTTAAGCTTATTTCTATTGAGGAAAAAATATTTCGCATGCCCAAGCGACCTCTCATGGTAGGAGAAAAGAAAGATGATGAGATAGGAGATCCTTTCAAATTGTTGATTGAGGAAGCCCTCATGCAAGAGAGGAACAAGATGATGGATAGTTTCACGCAAATCCTTTGGTGGCTACCAACAAGCGACACATCTTCTTCGAACGGAGGCACCAGCCCCTTCAAGGTACAAATAAACTTTGACATTCCTATATTTTAAGGTCAAATAGACGCAGATGTTGTAGACAAGTGGTTGAATCTGCCTCATTCTTGCTTATTGTAAAAATGCCTTCAGAGCCTCATTGTAACCTTCTTCTTGTGAATGCACGCAGCTGTCACATCTCTTCTTAGAGATAAGCCGCCACCATTATAGAAGGCTTGTTTCTGTTGCATTTTACATTTTCATCTTATTTCATTATTGAATAGAAAACTAGTTTTACTGTATCTCTGTTATTTTGTGCTAAGAATCTGTTAATAATCTGTATTCATTTTGTTCAGCTCATAAAATTTGGATCATACATATTTGAGTTAGCCCAAGACAAGTATTCATGAGTGTGTCATCTGCAAAATAATGATACTCTCTCTGAGGAAGGAATAACCATGCTCAGGATAAACTAAGCATGGATGCCAATCAAGTACAATGCAGATCCATGTCATATAAAATAATCATGACTACGAGAAAAATAATAATGCATATATAGATCGCAGTCGCGAATAATGCACAACGGAGCTACATCTCAAAATCATATAAAGAGATACAAATACAATTTGATATGCATATCTAGGAAGCATCAATGATTGTACTTGGAGGTGGTAGATTCATAACTCAATCAATATCTTCAAGGTCTTCAAAAATTAGGTAGGAGTATAATAGGAGTGTAGGACTCACTACCCTGAGGTCTTCGACAAACCATCATGGAAAGACTGGAAGAACTGGAACAATAGGTACCGAACTTCATTGATTCTGAATATTTACTTGACTGGATTCTCAGGATGGCCGACTCATGAAGGTCAAGACACTAACTGCAAAATGCCTGACT
This sequence comes from Picea glauca, assembly GCA_000966675.3. Classification (NCBI taxonomy): domain Eukaryota; kingdom Viridiplantae; phylum Streptophyta; class Pinopsida; order Pinales; family Pinaceae; genus Picea; species Picea glauca. Next base: position 59,623 of record JZKD02S1785025.1, on the reverse strand, counting down.
CAGGTTCAAGAACTTCCCTTGGACAAAAGCATGACAAAATGATGAGACTTAGACAACATATTATTGACATAAGTCTGTGACACATGACGTGCCACAAATTCTCCATATGTTTGGAAGAGTAACCAAACAGAGGAGTACACATCTATATGTAATGAGAATAACTTCCTAAGGTAATACTAGATCCCAATTCTTGCAGAAAAAAAATAAGGATGTGCTTTGTCCAAGGGAGACTATCTTACTATCGATAAAAAAAAATGTATATCCCGTCCCCTCTTTTTGGAAATTTATTTTTTTTGTCTTTTTCAAATATTTAACGAGCTTGAAAGAGAATAAAATAATTTTATGTTACAAAGGAGGAACAAATGTCGTGGCCAAGAAAACTAGTTCCAAGCGCATGGAACATATTGATGCTTAGTGCTAGGAGACATGTGCAGGATAAGGACAATCAGGAAAATTCCTCCATGGGTCAAGGTGCCAGATCGCAAGGGAAAAAATTGCTACAAGGCTTGCACCTAAGGAATGCTCTAAAGGTTCAATAATAGCAACATGAAGCTGACAATAGGCCAGAGATGCAAGGATGAGACATGCGATGCGATTATAGCATGAAACAACAATACTCCTTCCATTCAAATCTTTACAAGCCTAGAGAAGGTAAGCTCGGTGGTTTTTCACTTTTAGAGAGTCAGAAAAACACTAAAAGAAGACTCTATAGTAATATTTTTCGTAAGGTTAGCCTCCAGGGCCTGAAAAAGAATAAAATCATACCAAAAAGAACTCTCCTGGTCACTAGGGACAGAGTGTTCCTTTTTCATTATTAGTCCAGTCGGTCCGAAAGAGGGTTAAACTTAAACTGAAAGAACGTCTCTTCAAAACCATTTTAACAAGTTTGACAGGGAGAATATCACTCAGATATCTTTTCAATTTTAAGGAGTCTAAAACGAGATTAACTATAGACTCACCGCCTTTTTCATAATTTAGTCCCCTGAGCCTGAAAAAGTATAAAAAATAACTTAGGAGAACTCTCCCAGCGAGACATGTCTCCCGAGGTGTACCTTTTTCTAGGGTAATATATTGGCCAGAAAAAGGGTTAAACTTATGCCAAATAGATATTCCTTCTGGACCAATTAATGAGTGTGAAAGGAACAAGACCACTTGATGATCTTTTTTTGTTTAGGGAGTCTGAAAAGGGCTTAAAAAAGACTGCAAGGGGTTTCCTTTTTCATAAATAATTTCCAAGGCTCGAAAAAGTGATAAACCAAAACTAGGGAGAATGGCCCTTTTTCACAAATTTAGTCCCTCGAGCCCAAAAAAGGGTTAAACTTACGCTTGTCAATCATCTCCCTGAGAACCATAGCTCCTAGGGCATACCTTTTTCATAAAATTATCCATCTAGACCAAAAAAGGGGTAAACTATCACCGAACAGATGTAACTTCAAATTTTAGTTTGACAAGCATGAAGGGAAACAAGATTGCTCGAAAATATTTTCAATTTTAGAGAGTCTGAAAAGGGCTTAAAGAAGACTCCAGCGAGACTCCTTTTCTTAATTAATTTGAACGAGGTTGAAAAGGATAAATAATTTCTCGTTACATGTCACTTTCATAGTTTAAATGAGCTTGAAAGGAAGAAAACCATGCTCTAGGGGAGTCCCGTGAGTATAGGCCAAAAAAGATGATGAATAAAAAAGATAAGGCTTCAACACAAAGTCATGGATGGACTAAAAGCACTCCCATGCCTATGAAGTACTTCAACATGGGAATCAAATGGAAAACAAATATCTAACTAGGATTCCCATCGAAGGAAGGCTCTACCACATAAAGTACGACACACTTATCAACAAGGAAGGTTAGTGTCGTAATTCAGTGGGGTCGATTCTAAGGCCAAATGAACCAGGAAATGGATAATACAACAATGAAAGTATGGAAACTTAATATCACCTAACCTATATGCTAGTTTCAAGTTCAGCACTTGTCAGAACGAATCGATATGATGAACAAATGTCAAAGAAAAAACATCTCCAAGATCCTGCATATAAGGTCAATAACACTCATCCAAAAGTTAATAAATCCAATATAGATAGAAACTTAAAACAAATAAGAGGTTCTATTGAATACAAAAATTGAAAATAGAAAACTGGGATTGTACAATATGGTACAAAGCACCACACAAACTTACAACTCATGCATGGTACTAGTTCAAGTAGATCCTTCTGCTAGGTTCTGACCAAGAGTGACGCAGGTGGAGTCCGCCTGCGCGCGGTTCCTCCCTGCTCTCACCAGGACCTTCTTTCTACCACGGGCCCGAAGAGTCAATGCTCTTCAACTCCTCTCGGGAGTTCTCCTACCCACAACAACACTCCTCGTCGATCTTCCCTGCAGATATCTGTGAACGCAGTCACATGTAACTCATAACCCTGACCCCCGATAGTCAACGGGTCAATGCTTCCACCTTTCGGGGATTTCTCTATCGGGACCTCGGAGATTGTGGGGTCGAGCGTCTCCTAACACAGATCCCGAACCCCGAAACTCCGACTGCGCACCACCTGTCCTCCATTATATCCCGTGGACCCGCCTTGCCACGTCACCCTCGGGATTTCGTGGATCGCGAATCCATAATGTGAAGTTCCCTGGGTGTCGAAAACCCCGAAACGCCGAATACCGATATTCGGGATCTGAT
>JZKD02S1785025.1:38348-52997 GCA_000966675.3 Picea glauca | reverse complement strand
AGGAAATGAACACACACATACAAACATGCATATAATGACAGACTGGTGCAGGAAAACCTGCTCTGTATTAATAATGGCAAATGCCTGTATATTTTACAAGTTGTTCTCGAGCTCTTTTCAGCTCTACATGCATTCTGTTTACATGTATCCTCCCTCCTTTTTTTTTCCAAAATGAGATCTCTCTATATCTTTTTCCTGAGGTGCTCTTAGCGCTTCCCTCCAGGATTTTACCTACCCTATTGATTTACAATCAATGGCTGTCTAGTCTGCTATCCCGAACTAGATCTCAGCAGATCTACAATAAATGCCTATCTTATCTACAGCCTGCGCAAAAGCATGGCATTCATGGCTCACCAGCCTAAGGCATCAATTTACATTGAATTCAAATTCAAAAATGAGGCTGTGCCTCCCTTTCAGCACATGAATGAGTGTGCGCTGACGTGGTTGACGGAATGGCATGGAGAGATGCTCCTGCATCAAAGAGTCTCTTCGATAGTCAACCTGGAATGTATCCCAAAAGGGAAGAAAACACAAACCATGGTGTAAGTCTTCCTATGGTATAGAAACCATATTCATGGCTTCAAGGATAGCCTCATACTAAGGCAATTCAAAATACGATAAATCACACGATCGAGGATGGTCGACAATCCTAAAGGGAGAAGTAAACTAACCATTTTCCATATGACGATGGATATTCTAGATAGGACTGGTAGAGTTTATCAGTGAAGCATCACAAGCACAAGGGCTTGACGATCTACAAACAGCGATATCATACTCAAAAGGAGACTCAATACCACATGGACCAAGAGGGGGAAGCAAGGGCTCCCATGCCCTCATTGGATACAAAAACTAATCAATTGCCAAGACCATGTCTCGAGAAGGAAAACAAGATTGCACATATTCCTGCTCAGAAGTAATTGAACATTGAGGATAATATGCCATATAATTAACCTGTGGGGGTAGAGTCCACATGAATACTAGGAATACATATAGGGGTAACTTGAACTAACACCGAATTAGTATGGTGATTATCAGATGCCAGTTGGTTGATAGTGACGATGCTTCCATTATGAGGGAAATGCATAACCCGGAAGAGCATAGACACCACAACATTCATAGCATATACATAATCATTACCAAGAAGCATATTGAAATCTAACATGCCTTACACCACTATAACAACGACAAGTAGAGTCTTCCCACCTAATGAGATAGGCAACTAAGGAAGAATCCCCAAATATTTACTAGGACATCTCTCAAAATCCAACAACTCATGAGAAGCAGACACAAGCTTGGGAGAACCCAAATCTCTCCAATCCAAGGAGGATAAAATACTTGCGAAGGGACCTTCATCTACAATACATTAGTTAAAAAAAAATGAATTAACTTCAACCCTTATTTGAAAGGGTGCAGAAGAAGGAAGGTGAGGTTCAACAAGGTCATTCCAATCAGAGAAACCATCCTAGGACTTGGAGGGGGTGAGCTCGAAGTGAGAAGAATGCCCCCTTGTTCTGAAATTACTAAACTAGAAATGCTAAAAACATATTTGGTAGACACATGACTCCCCATGAGAATAGTGGGATCAGCCGAAGATTGCATCGGTGTGACCACTTTTGTAGTGTCGACAGTCTCCAAGAGAATAGAGGGAGCAACTGAAGATTTCATCGACATGACCACCTCCTCAAACACTGGTTGAATAGATTGTTGGACAACATGGTTTGAAGGTGCATCACCCCCCAAAATAAGAGTGGGATCGGTCGAAGATTCCATCAGCACGACCACTTCATCAACCAAAGGATGAATAGGCTATGAGAAAACCTCAAAAGACTCAGAATCATAAGAGCTTGTAGATAGGGACCACAATATTTGTTCCTATGGAAGGCCAAGGCATAAATGAGTAAGGTGATATCCTTTGCAAATATTACAAGGGAACTTAGGCTTATGTCCTATCTGTCTAGGTTTCTCAACAGAATCAATGGCCCCAACATGACTAGCAGTGGTTCATTGCACATATCCAAAATGACTTGTATAGGTTGGTGATTGGTTGATAACATGACTCGTAGAGGCTACAGAGGCTACAGACTTATCGCCAGTATGACTAGCAGTAACTGGAATTTTACCCCCAGCATGACTTGGATAGGCTGGGTGTTGGTCTTCAACATGACTTGCAGAGGTTGAGGAACTATCTCCAACATGACTTGCAGAGGTTGGTGATTTCTTCTTCTTATTCTTCTTTTTTCTATTTTGTTTAGACTTTCAGTTACTAGTAGCTAGACTTTCACCAGAGAAGGAAGAAGGAGGAGGACAAGACTTTGTTGATGAAGGAACATGAACATGATTCCTATGACATAAGGTTCTTAACTGAGAAGCATCAAGATAATTTGAGACATTTGGAATGGTACCCAACCAAATCGGTAGTCCCACATTCAACCCATGAATGTTCAAAATGGCCATCAAAAGGAGACCAAAGTTTCCAAAAAAGGGAAAAGCACAAGAATCCCCTTGTGAAGGGGTTCCTTGGTTGGTATCATAAGGAACTTTGGCCATGAATATCTGATCCATAGGATCCTCCCTTGCGGGATCGTTCAAGTCCATAAAAGTATCACACACTGACTCTGCTAAATTAGTGGTATAAAAATATACGCCTATAAGGAGGTGGCTCCACATTTCTAAGAATAAGAACAAAAATTCCTCACGACTGATAGTGTGGGTGATCTACCACTTTAGGTCAGAGACCCAAAGAAATGATTGACTAACTCACACTGGAAAACTAGGGAGTAGAGAGGACACCACTAAGAATAAAATCCTAAAAAGATACAAGACAAACAAACGACCCTTCTAAATGCTTCCAACCCAAGGAGATGAAGTATTGATCGTCCAAATAATTCACAAAGGAAAACAACTGGCCAGGAGAAAAATTTACCCAGGCCACCGACCGATGGTCCCTTTGGGTGTCACCCAAAGAATATAGATTTTGCCTTAGGTACCATGATACACCCATCATAGTCACCTGTGTGTCAACCTATATAATGGAAACTAGGCCACCAAATTGTAATCAACAACCAGGGGGGTACATTCGATAGTCGGGAGAGTGTATTGGAAGGGTAACTAAGACCAAATATCCTCTTAAGGCTTGAAATGAAACAGGGCTAGAATCACTCTTACAGTGCCTTGGATGGATACAAGTGTCTCAGAGGTCTGACACAATTTGGGATAGTAACGCTACAGGATTCACCCCCAATACACACTCTCTCAAACAATTTGTCAAGATTAGGAGTAGATATCTCCGTCACCATCCTCCACACGGCTGCATGTTTGAATCCTGTGTTAGAGGAGCTTCCCGGATTGAGTAATTACAAGGTGGATTTTTCACACCCTAGAACAAACACCTAATTTAAGTTTTGTTTGGCCTTGGAGAGTTTACATCTCCACACCTAATCCAAGGCCCTATCCTAAGCTATTGGTGAACCCTAGAAAAAGTGTTACTAATATATTTTAGATTAGCGCATTCGTTTTAGGGGATTTTCTTACTCAAGGAATGGAAGTGAAACTTATGTTGTTTGATACTCTTACAAAAAATGAAAATTATAAGAACACTAGAAAATCAAACTTTATATCAATCCTTCAAATGAAAATAGTTTCAAAGAATAAAAAGCATGAACAATCCTTCAAACCTAAAGATGCAATCTTTTCTTCTTTCAATGCAAAATGCACAATGCAACTTTCAAGTGAAACAAAAGAGCAAATGAAAGGATTTTCTTTATTATTTTTTCTTTTGAAATGCTTTCAAGATGAGAAGAAAACATAACCCTATCCTAATTTATTTTTCTTTTTTCAAATAAGAATGCACAGTAGATGCAAAGAAAGAAATATACCTAAAAAACTAGGTTTTTTTTGCCTTCCAATCAAATCAAAATTAACACAAGATGCTAAAAGAAACCGTAGAATAAACTAGCTTTTTTTAAATGCAACTCATTCTTCTTAAAATTCAATATAAAAATAAGCCAAAAATGCTTGGAAACACAGACAGACAAGAGGTTTTTTTTTTTTTTCATAAACAATCTGAGCCTGCAAACTATATAAACCCCAAAAAACAGAAGCTTATGGAACTCAGAAACACCTAGGAACCACAAGTTCCCGGTAGAAGAAGGAAAATATTTTGAAAAAATTCTCCAAAACCACAGAGACGCGTGATGTGCACAACCAACCTGCATATGTACCCGGGCTGAGTATAAAGAAGTATGCATATGTACGCGTGTTGTATACGGAACAAAGCACGTACACCTCTATAAAATTTCAAAAAAAGAAAAGTTTGGACAGACAACTTGGGCAAGGGAAGTTGGTAAGCACCTGTAAGGTGACCAGAGACCCAAACTGACTTAGAACACTCAGAAACAACTAAAAATCAAACCAAACCAAGATCTCCCACTAAGATCTTAGAGAGACTCCTGAGCGGAGACGCCAATTATTCTATGGGGAAAATTCCCCCTAAACTGGGTCTAAGGAATAGGCAGAGTGATAACCCCCTAAAATACTGACTTATCTCTAATCTACCCCAAAACAATATAGACAAAGTGATAAGAGATAGCTAAGAGAATATTAAGAAGAGAACCTTGAATCCTTTATGTTGATGAATACCTCTTCCACTTACTTTTCCCTCTTAGATTACATATCTCCTCCCAAAGTTGACCTGCAACAGACCAAGAATGAAACACAACAACATATACAATCTCTAGTAATCACCTAAAATCCTAAATATATATGTAAATGATCAAATAGATAAGAACATATACACATAAAGCTTTGGGACAAAGATAATCTCTTTTATTCATAAACAGGATGAAAGGTTACAACCTTTGCTTGCTGACACCGCTCCATGAACCAAGTCCGAGCTCCTTTGTTGTGACTCCAAGTGCACCAATCCCACATAGAATTCTCACAACCAACATGCCAACATGGGAAGAAGGAAGGGTTGCATAGGGAGAATGGATGGAAGGGAAAACTAAAGATAAAACTCAAAGCAAGATGCAAAACTTGGGAAAAGCGAGAGAGAGGATTTTGGCAGAGTTTTCTTGTCTTCTTGTTAATATATTCGAATGATACCCCTAGACCAATTTTTATATGATAAAAATATGGTTATTCAGTTTGGGGAAGGGCTACAAGGGGTAAAATGGTTAGGAAACACTTCATAGCTCGTAAAATCCACTGAAATACGCACAATTTTATATTTTTTGCATTTTTTGGGAGTAAACCAGGGCTGACTAGCATGCAAAACGCATATGTACATGGACAGATAAGCATGCAACACACATATATACACGAGATGATGGTGCAGTAGGACGCATGCATTATCCAAAAAAAAAAAAATTTAAGGAAACCTAAGCAGTATGATTGACAAAGGATGCAAAAGGATGGGCCAATTTCTTGGATGCATAGATGTGGCATTTTTTGACTATAGCAGATCCCCCCTAATGTGTGAGGTTAGAATAGAAACTGATGGCATAAACATAGTACAACATATATATACAGTGGGAAGGCACGGATTTGAGTGAGCCCAAGACAAGTATTCATGAGTGTGTCATCTGCAAAATAATTATAATCTCTCTGAGGCAGGAATAACCATGCTCAAGATAAACTAAGCAGAGATACCAATCAAGTACAATGCAATTCCATTGCATATAAAATAATCATGACTACGAGAAAACTAATAATGCCTATATAGATCGCAGTCACGAATAATGCACAACGTAGCTACATCTCAAAATCATCTGAAGAGATACAAATACAATGTGATATGCATATCCAGGAAGAATCAATGCTTGAACTTGGAGGTGGTAGCTTCATAACTCAAGCAATATTTTCAAGGTCTTCAAAAATCAGGTAGGAGTATAATAGGAGTGTAGGACTCACTACCCTGAGGTCTTCGACAAACCATCATGGAAAGACTGGAAGAACTTGAACAAAAGGTACCCAAATTCATTGATTCTGAAGATTTACTTGACTGGATTCTCAGGATGGCCGACTCATGAAGGTCAAGACACTAACTGCAAAATGGATGACTCAGGTTCAAGAACTTCCCTTGGACAAAAGAACAACAAAATGATGAGACTCAGACAACATATTATTGACATAAGTCTGTGATACATGAGGTGCCACAAACTCTCCATATGTTTGGAAGAGTAACCAAACAGAGGAATACACATCTATATGTAACGAGAATAACTTCCTAAGGTAATACTAGATCCCAATGCTTGCAGAAAAAAAACAAGGATGTGCTTTGTCCAAGGGAGACTATCTTACTGTCGATAAAAGAAAATGTATATCCCGTCCCCTCTTTTTGGAATTTTTTTTTTTTGTCTTTTTCAAATATTTAACGATCTTGAAAGAGAATAAAAAAAAATTATGTTACAAAGGAGGAACAAGTGTCGTGGGAAAGAAAACTCGTTCCAAGTGCATGGAACATATTGATGCTTAGTGCTAGGAGACATGTGCAGGATAAGGACACTCGGGAAAATTCCTCCATGGGTCAAGGTGCCAGATTGCAAGGGAAAAAAGTGCTACGAGGCTTTCACCTAAGGAATGCTCTAAAGGTTCAATAATAGCAAAATGAAGCCGACAATAGGCCAGAGATGCAAGGATGAGACATGCGATGCGATTATAGCATGACACAACAAGAATCCTTCCATGTAAAGTTTTATGAGCCTAGAGAAGGTAAGCTCGGTGGTTTTTCCTTTTAGAGAGTCTGAAAAACACTAAAAGAAGACTCCAGAGTGATATTTTTCGTAAGGTTAGTCTCCAGGGCCCGAAAAAAAATAAAATCATATGAAAGAGAACTCTTCTGGTCACTAGGGATAGAGTGTTCCTTTTTCATAGTTAGTCCAGTCGGTCTGGAAAAGGGTGAAACTTAAACTGAAAGGACATCTCTTCAAAACCATTTTAACAAGTGTGATAGAGAGAAGATGACTCGGATATCTTTTCAATTTTAAGGAGTCTGAAAAGCGATTAACTATGGACTCACTGCCTTTAGTCCCCTTAGCCCAAAAAATTATAAAAAATAACTTAGGAGAACTCTCCCAGCGAGACATGTCTCCCGAGGTGTACCTTCTTCTTGGGTAATCTATTGGCCAGAAAAAGGGTTAAACTTATTCCAAATAGATATTCCTTCTGGGCCAATTAATGAGTGTGAAAGGAACAAGGCCACTCGGTGATCTTTTTTCATTTAGGTAGTTTGAAAAGGGCTTAAAGAAGACTCCAAGGGGTTTCCTTTTTCATAAATAATTTCCAAGGCCCGAAAAAGTGATAAACCAAACCTAGGGAGAATGGCACTTTTTTCACAAATTCAATCCCTCGAGCCCAAAAAAGGGTTAAACTTACGCTTGTGAATAGTATCCTAGCGAACCGTAGCTCCTAGGGCATACATTTTTCATAAAATTATCCATCCAGCCGAAAAAGGGGTAAACTATCACCGAACAGATGTACCTTCAAATTTTAGTTTGACAAGCGTGAACGGAAACAAGATTTCTCGACAATATTTTCAATTTTAGAGAGTCTGAGAAGGGATTAAAGAACACTCCAGCAGGGCTCCTTTTCTTAACTAATTTGAATGAGGCTAAAAAGGATAAATAATTTCTCATTAGATGTCACTTTCATAGTTTAAATGAGCTTGAAAGGAATAAAACCATGCTCTAGGGGAGTCTCGTGAGTATAGGCCAGAAAAGATGATGAATAAAAAAGATAAGGCTTCAACACAAAGTCATGGAGGGACTAAAAGGACTCTCATGCCTATGAAGTACTTCAACATGGGAATCAAATGGAAAAAAAATCTCTAACTAGGATTCCCATGCAAGGAAGACTCTACCACATAAAGTGCAACACACTTATCAGCAAGGAAGGTTAGTGTCGTAATCCAGTGGGTTCGATGCTAAGGCCAAATGAACCAGGAAATGGATAATGCAACAAGGAAAGTAGGGAAACTTAATATCACCTAACCTATATGCTAGTTTCAAGGTCAACACCTGTAATAACGAATTGATATGATGAACAAATGTCAAGAAAAAACATCTCCAAGATCCTGCATATAAGGTCAATAACACTCATCTAGAAGTTAATAAATCCAATATAGATAGAAAATTCAAAAAAATAAGAGGTTCTTGTGAATACAAAAATTGAAAATAGAAAACTTGGATTGTACAATATGGTACAAGGCACCACACAACCTTGCAACTCATGCATGGTACTAGTTCAAGTAGATCCTGTTGTTAGGTTCTGACCAAGAGTTTCTTCGATAGTCAACCTGGAAAGTATCCCAAAAGGGAAGAAAACACAAACCACGGTGTAAGTCTTCCCATGGTATAGAAACCATATTCATGGCTTCAAGGATAGCCTCATCCTAAGGCAATTCAAAATACAATAAATCACACGAACGAGGATGGTCGACAGTCCTAAAGGGAGAAGTAAACTAACCATTTTCCATATGATGATGGATGTTCTGGATAGGACTGGTAGAGTCTGTCAGAGAAGAATAACAAGCACAAGGGCTTGAGGATCTACAAACAGCGATATTATACTCAAAAGGAGACTCAAGACCACTCGAACCAAGAGGGTGAAGTAAGGGATCCCATGCCCCCATTGGATAAAAAAACTAATCAATTTCCAAGACCATGTCTTGAGAAGGAAAACAAGATTGCACAAGTTCCTACTCAGAAGAAATTAAACATCAAGGATAATATGCCATATAATTAACCTGTGGTGGGGTAGAGTCTACACAAATACTAGGAACACATATAGGGGTAACCTGAACTAACACTGAATTAGGATGGTGATTATCAGATGCCAGTTGGTTGATAGTGACAATGCTTCCATTATGAGGGAAATGGATCACCCAGAAGAGTGTAGACACCACAACATTCATAGCATATGCATATTCATTACTGAGAAGCATATTGAAATCTACAGGCCTTGCACCACTATAACATCGACAAGTACAGTCTTCCCACCTAACGAGATAGGAAACTAAGGAAGAATCCCCAAATATTCACTACGACATCTATCAAAATCCAACATCTCATGAGAAGCAGACACAAGCTTGGGAGAACCCAAATCTCTCCAAGCCAAGGAGGATAAAATACTTGCGAAGGGTCCTTCATCTATAATACATTGGTAAAAAAAAATTGAATTAACTTCAACCCTTATTTGAAAAGGTGAAGAAGAAGGAAGGTGAGGTTCAACAAGGTTATTCCAATCAAAGAAACCATCTTAGGACTTGGAGGGGGTGAGCTTGAAGTGAGTAGAATTCCCCCTTGTTCTGAAATTACTGAACTAGAAATGTTAAAAACATACTTGGTAGACACATGACTCCCCATGTGAAGAGTGGGATCAACCGAAGATTGCATTGGTGTGACCACTTTGGTAGTCTCGACAGTCTCCAAGAGAATAGAAGGATCAACTGAAGATTGCATCGACATGACCACTTCCTCAAACACTGGTTGAATAGACTACTAGACAACATGATTTGAAGATGCATCACCCCCCAAAATAAGAGTGGGGTCGGTCGAAGCTTGCATCAGCATGACCACTTCATCAAGCAAAGGTTGAATAGGCTGTGAGGAAACCTCAAAAGACTCAAAATCAGAAGAGCTTGCAGAGAGGGACCACAATCTTTGTGCTTATGGAAGGCCAAGGCACAAGTGAGTAAGGTGATATCCTTTGCAAATTTTACAAGGGAACTTAAGCTTATGTCCTATCTGTCTAGGTTTCTCAACAGAATCAATGGCCCCAACATGACTAGCAGTGGATTGTTGCACATATCCAAAATGACTTGTATAGGTTGGTGACTGGTTGATAACATGACTCGTAGAGGCTACGGAGGCTACAGAACTATCACCAGTATGACTAGCAGTAACTGGAATTTTACCCCCAGCATGACTTGGATAGGCTGGGTGTTGGTCTTCAACATGACTTGCAAAGGTTAAGGACCTATCTCCAACATGACTTGTAAAGGTTGGTGATTTCTTCTTCTTATTCTTCCTCTTTCTATTTTGTTTAGACTTTCGGTTACTAGTAGCTAGACTTTCACCAGAGAAGGAAGAAGGAGGAGGAGAAGACTTTGTTGATGAAGGAACATGAACATGATTCCTGTGACATAAGGTTCTTAACTGAGAAGCATCAAGAGCATTCGAGACATTTGGAATGGTACCCAACCAAATCGGTAGTGCCACATTCAACCCAGGAATGTTCCAAATGGCCATCAAAGGGAGACCAAAGTTTTCGAAGAAAGGAAAAGCACAAGAATCCCCTTGTGAAGGGGTTCCTTGGTTGGTATCGTAAGGAACTTTGGCCATAAATATCTTATGCATAGGATCTTCCCTTGCGGGATCGTTCAAGTCCATAAAAGTATTACACACTGACTCTACTAAATCAGTGGTATAAAAATATACGCCTATAAGGAGGTGGCTCCATGTTTCTAAGAATAAGACCAAAAATTCCTCATGACCGACAGAGTGGGCAGTATACCACCTTAGGTCAGAGACCCAAAGAAATGATTGACTAACTCGCAATGGAAAACTAGGGAGCAGAGAGGACACCACTAAGAAGAAAATCCTAAAAAGATACAAGCCAAACAAATGACCCTTATGAATTCTTCCAACCCAAGGAGATGAAGTATTGATCGTCCAAAGAATTCACAAAGGAAACCGATTGGCCAGGAGAAGCATTTACCCAGGCCTCCGATGGACGGTCCCTTCAGGTGTCACCCAGAGAATACAAATTTTTCCTCAGGTACTGCGATACACCCATCATAGTCACTTGTGTGTCAACTTATATAATGGAAACTAGGCCACCAAATTGTAATCAACAACCAAGGGGGTACATTCGATAGTCGGGAGAGTATATTGGCAGGGTAAATAAGCCCAAATATCCTCCTGAGGCTTGAAATGCAACAGGTCTAGAATCACTCTTAGAGTACCTTGGACGGATCCAAGTGTCTCAGAGGTCTGACACAATTCGGGATAGTAACGCTACAGGATTCGCCCCCAATACACACTCTCCCAAATTATTTTTTAGGATTAGGAGTGGATATCTCCATCACCATCCTCCAAGCAGCCTCATATTTGAATCCTTTCTCAGGGGAACTTCCCAGATTGAGTAATTACAAGGTGGATTTTTCACACCCTGGAACAGACACCTAATTTAAGTTTTGTTTGGCCTTGGAAAGTTTACATCTCCACACCTAATCCAAGGCCCTATCCTAAGCTATTGGTGAACCCTAGAAAAAGTGTTACTAATATATTTTAGATTAGCGCATTTGTTTTAGGGGCTTTTCTTACTCAAGGAATGGAAGTGAAACTTATGCTGTTTGAAACTCTTACAAAAAATGAAACTTATAAGAACACTGGAAAATCAAACTTTACATCAATCCTTCAAATGAAAAGCATTTCAAGGAATAAAAAGCATGAACAATCCTTCAAACCTAAAGATGCAATATTTTCTTCTTTCAATGCAAAATGCACAATGCAACTTTTGAGTGAAACAAAAGAGCAAATGAAAGGATTTTCTTTATTATTTTTTCTTTTGAAATGATTTCAACATGAGAAGAAAACGTAACCCTATCCTAAATTATTTTTCTTTTTCAAATAACAATGCAAAGTAAATGCAAAGAAAGAAAGATTCCTAAAAAACTAGGTTTTTTTTTCCTTCCAATCAAATCAAAACTAACAAAAGATGCTAAAAGAAACTGCAAAATAAACTATTTTGTTTTAAAATGTAACTCATTTTTCTTAAAATTCAAGATAAAAATAAGCCAAAAATGTTTGGAAACACAGAGAGACAAGAGGATTTTTTTTTTCATAAACAATCTGAGCCTGCAAACTGTATAAACCCCAAAAAACAGAAGCTTATGGAACTCAGGAACACCTGGGAACCACAAGTTCTCAGTAGAAGAAGGAAAATCTTTTGAAAAAATTCTCCAAAACCACAGAGATGCATGATGTGCATAACCAACCTGCATATGTACCCGGGTTGAGTATAAAGAAGTACGCGTATGTATGTGTGTTGTATAGAGAACAATGCACGAACACTTCTATAAAATTTCAAAAAAATAAAAGTTTGGACAGACAACTTGGGAAAGGGAAGTTGGTAAGCACCTGTAAGGTGACTAGCGACACAACCTGACTCAGAACACTCAGAAACAACTAAAAATCAAACCAAACCAATATCTCCCACTAAGATCTTAGAGAGACTCCCGAGTGGAGTCGCCAATTATTCTATGGAGAAAATTCCCCCTAAACTAGGTCTAAGGAATATGAAGAGTGATAACCCCCTAAAATATTGACTTATCTCTAATCTACCCCAAAACAATATAGACTAAGTGATACGAGAGAGGGAAGAGAAGATTAATAAGAGCACCTTGAATCCTTTATGTTGATGAATACCTCTTCCACTTACTTTTTCCTCTTAGATTACATATCTCCTCCCAAAGTTGACCTGCAACAGACCAAGAATGAAACACAACAACATATACAATCTCTAGTAATCACCTAAAATCCTAAATATAGATGTAAATGATCAAATAGATAAGAACATATACACATAAATTTTTGGGACAAAGATAATCTATTTTATTCATAAACGTGATGAAAGGTTACAACCTTTGCTTGCTGACACTGCTCCACGAACCATGTCCGGGCTCATTTGTTGTGACTCCAAGTGCACCAATACCACATATAATTCTCACAACAAACATGCCAACATGGGAAGAAGGAAGGGTTGCATAGGGAGAATGGATAGAAGGGAAAACTAAGGATAAAACTCAAAGCAAGATGCAAAACTTGGGACATGAGAGAGAGAGGATTTTGGCAGAGTTTTCTTGTCTTCTTGTAAATATATTTGAATGATCCCCCTAGACCCCTTTTATATGAGAAAAATATGGTTATTCGGTTTGGGAAAGGGATGCAGGGGGTAAAATGGTTAGAAAACCCTTGATATCATATAAACTCCACCGAAATACGTGCAATTTTATATTTTTGCATTTTTTGGGAGTAAACGCGGGTTGAATAGCATGAAACACACATATGTAAACGGGTGGATTATCATGTATCATGCATATGTACATAGGATGATAGTGCAGCAGGACGTGTACATTATCAAAAAAAACGTTTTCTAAGGAAACCTCAGCAGTATGATTGGAAAAAGATGCAAATGGATGGGCCAATGTCTTGGATACATAGATGTGGCATTTTTGGACTCTAACACCTATTGTCTAACCATTATGGGAAGATTAATGTTTTGTTTTGGCCCTCTTTTGGCCATTATTCTCTCTTGTACTGTCATGGCTATAAATGATGTGGGAGGATTGAGCCATGATGTCTTGAATACTCCTTCCTTCCTCTCCCTATACTCTTTTCATACTTTTCATGTTATTCGTCATCCGTGTGCAATTTATTCCAGTACGTATGATGTCTCAGGCACCTAAAATCACGAGAGTATTTGTCAGGGAGATTGTGATGTTACATGGTGCACCAAGAAGAATCATATCCGATCAAGGATGGGTGTTTACGAGACGATTTTGAACCAATTTCCAAGAGGCTTTGGGAACACAATTGAACTTTAGTACAACATATCATCCCGAGACAGACGAAAAAACATAAAGAACGAACCAAATATTGGAAGATATGTTGCGTATGTATTTAATGGACCAACAAAACATTGGGAATATTTCTTGCCACTAGTAAAGTTTGCATACAACAACATCTATTAGAGTACGAATAATATGGCACCGTTCGAGTTTCTCTACGTATGACCGTGTCAAATTCTGTTGAGTTGGGATCAAATTGAGGATAGGATCCTGGTAGGACCAAAAGTGATTCAAGTAATTTAAGAACAGATGCAATCGACAATACAGAGGATTAAAGAAGCATAAGATCAAGAGAAGAGTTATGTTGATGTGCATAGCATTGACCGCAGTTCTGAAGTTGGTGCTAGAGTTTTCTTGTGGTTGAAACCGCACAAGAGTTCGATCAAGTTTGGAAAGGGTGATAAAATATCTCCTAGGTTTGTGGGACCTTTCGAAGTTGTGGAAAATAAAGGACTCGTGGCTTATCGACTATCTTTTCCTGATTCTTTGAGGCGTATGCACGATGTATTTCATGTATTTGCTTTGAGACATTATATTAGTGATCCTTCACATGTAATTGACATGAGTTCTTTGCAGGTGTCAAATGAGGGTGCTCTCATGGCGAAGATAATTCACATTCTGGACCATTGATTCGACAGCTATGACATCGAATAATCGATTAGGTCAAGGTCGAGTGGGACAATTATAGTCCACATTCGACTACTTGGGAGGATGCATATGAGATGTGTCAACAATTTCCTTACTTGTTTGATAGATTAGATATATAAATCTATGTCAAAGACTTTTATTTACTTGCATTATATACTGTACAAACTTCGAGATGAAGTTTAAAACAAGAGGGGGTGTATGTAAAATCTAGCTCTACTGAGCACACTTTTATTGACTTATTCTTTGAGGACACTTGCGTACAAGTGATCCAGTTATGGTACATTGTGATTTCGTTTCAATTATGGATTATACATGATGATGATGATGCGTTGTGACTTATTGTAATCAATATATATATATATATATATATA
>JZKD02S1785025.1:26239-38297 GCA_000966675.3 Picea glauca | reverse complement strand
ATATTGTCAAGTGTTATTGACGAGTTTTCCCAAGTGTGTAGGACACATGACAAATTATGGATGATGGTAGCATCAATGGAATTCCTTGGACTCTGGATTGAGTCAGTGAGTGGATTGTATTTTGTTTGAGTATTCATTTTACGCACATGTGACATATGATTGATTATAGTATGATATATGTATATGGATCATTGACAGTCTTTTTTCCAATGATGCAAGTTGATGATGCTTACTAATCTGACTCACATAAGGAGTAGAGGGGCCATGCACATAAACCTTATATTGAGGGAGAGGTGTGGTAGCATCCCTGTCACAGCCTACTAGCACTCCCTCCATGGCTCAAATGGTAGCTTAACAATTACCTAGTTCGAGGTGTCTACGATGTCATGAGGGTGGACTTAGACAATCGCTCATGAAGATTTCTAAGGAGCGCACAATAAGGAAGAGTCCTTATTCCTTAGAATCCCTTAGTCTATCACAAGGTCAATCAAATGGAGTGTTGACTCCAAGGGTCAGACAACTTCCAAGACGATTCAAAAGGAGAGTGGCACCCTTGGAGCACGGAGGTGCGTCTTGAAGGGCACGTCGTGTAATTAAAAACTTGAATCAATAAATCTAGGTGGCCTAGAAAACATTAAATAGACTAGACCCTATCGGATTAACTTATTTATTTAAACAATGAATTTATTAATTATAAAACCCAATAAAATCCTAAGCTCAACTTTAGGACTAAGCCTAAGTCTAAGTTAGTTAGGGTACTAAATTAAATATTAAATAAATTTAAAGAATAGAGATTAATCAAATCAAGGAAAAATGTGAATATAATTCTAAAGACTGAATAAATTGCACATGTGTGCATGAAATTAATAATTTGGATTTTTAAATTAGAAGAAATAATAATATGAGAAAATAAGAGTACACATGGAAAAGAATATTGAGTCAACCTACCACTAGTCTAACTAGAAGAAGACTCTTAATCCAACTCTAACTAAGAACTAGTTAGGAGACACACATTAAATGAGAATCTGGGGAATAAAGGGACAACAAAGGGAAAAAAATAAGGACACATAGAGGGTGTGAGGGAAATTAACTTTTTAAATAAAATAAAATGTGTAATTACTTGTGCAACTTGTAGAGAGTATGACAAGTGTGTGGGTGAATAATCCTAATTTATTAATTAAAAAATTAATTAAATTGTGCATGTGGACATGTGTCAATGAGGAAAATTCTATAAACCACATGGTATAGAGGAGAA
This sequence comes from Picea glauca, assembly GCA_000966675.3. Classification (NCBI taxonomy): domain Eukaryota; kingdom Viridiplantae; phylum Streptophyta; class Pinopsida; order Pinales; family Pinaceae; genus Picea; species Picea glauca. The sequence goes on along the minus strand of JZKD02S1785025.1, from coordinate 37,042 downwards.
AGGGATATCTCTCTTGCTTTTGGTAAGGTTATGCTGCCAAAATTTGTTTGATTGGGTTTTACTTATGAGAGTTGGGATACCAAGATTTAAGAATGAGTGGAAACTATTCCTTGTGAGGCAAGCTTGGAGCTATTGCATTTTGATTTTTGTGTGTGGCTCCTTTGCGGCTCGGAGGGCTAAGGCGGAAGAAGAGTACCCCTAACGTTGGCTGGGAGGTAACGTTGGCTGGGAGGTACCAGTGAAGTCTCTGTGATTTGAAAGAGGAAGGAAAAGGCAGAGCAATATGTTGACAACATCAACAAATTCCCATCGTGTTAATTTCAGTGTTTTAAATTGTGAGATTTCACATAGCTTGAGTAAAAATTTGTATATCTGCATTGTTGAATCACTGTCAATTTGATGTAAACGTTGGTTTGATTACTACGGAAATTACTTATAATTTCCAGCTGATTGATGTTAGTGCTACTAATTGAGTTTCATCCAATGTATACAATCAAAATTCGAACCAGAACTTCGCCCCTTTTGTTACTGCGATGAAGGATATATATAAGTTTAGAATCTATTTAATTGTGTTAATTTAATTTCTTACATGAGGTGTGATTTCTCTTGGTCGCCATTATTGGTTTCTTTTCGAAATTTATAAGTTGTTGTATGTTAAACCTCCCTTCGAAAATTGTAGATATTCTTATGGTCAAATCATCTCTATCAACATTGGATTTTAACTTGTTAGATTCGCTTAGATTATATATATCACGCAGTGCTTTACTTTGTAACAATTTGTTGAATTGATAAGATAGTATGTGATAGAATCTATGTATTAAATCTTAGTGGCCATGATTCTGTATTCAATTTTTAGCCGTCTTAGTCTCTGGAAGTTATCTGTAACCTCTGGTAAAGATAAGAAAGAAAATCCCATTTTATCACCATAGTAATTGATGACCATTCCAGAGGTTAGTACGTTCGTAGGTAGTTGCAAAATGGGTGACATCTCCGCTAGTTTGGGTGCTTGATTATTGTTGATCGTAAACAATTCTGGACGTCGCGAAAAATCCAAATTTACCCAATTTCGAATTTACCTTTTGAGGGATAAACATTTACTTGGATCTTGATTATCGACGGGTCAACTCTTACTCAATGAATTTCAATTTATTTAATTCTGATCTTGTAACTTATTTAATGAGAATGTCTTCAGATCGCGTTTCAGCGAAGTATCCTTTATGCGTTAAAATTGGGAGTCGCCACAATCTTGATAAAATCCTGAGTTGTTGATTGGTCGATTTTCTAAAACTTAAGAATTGGAGTCTAAAACTTCAACAACCTTAACTTGTGTTATGACAATAATGCTTGTTAAGGATAATTTACATCGTAGACAATAGAGATTAATTTTCTCAATCCAAGAAAGAGTTCAAGAAGTCATTTTAGATATGCCAGATTAATTGTTTTATTTTAATTTCGTGAATTATCTTTTTGCCAGTTGAGAATTGATGTTGATTTATGATAGAGTTATGAATTAAATAGAATTGTGAATTCTTCTTGACATGAAGTTTTCAATAGGATCCTTAAGTGTATAACATTTAAAAGTGTAATATTTATATATAGAGATTTTATGTTGGATGCAGTGCATGCATACTAAGTGGAATATATTGTTATGTTATATGATCAGCGTTATGACTGTTATTGCTTAACATACAGAAAAATTGCTTAATGGTTTTTAATTATAGAAGAATTATTTTGTGATAAGAAAATTATGAAAGGGTATGTTGTTGTTTAGTCATGAAATTTTAGAGTATAATTGAGGTTAAGGGAACTAGATATATCCTTGTTCTTCAGAACGGTCGTCAGCCCTGAGACCTTAAGTGGTCAAAATCAATCGGATGAATCCTGGGCTTGAGTGTTGATTACGTGTCTTGGAGGTCCTAACCTTGTAGGATAGGATGGACAGGTAGTTTCCTTATATTATCTTTATGTGATGTAGTCATTTGGTTAATAGTGATGTTGCATTCAGATTGTTTGTGTGATTATTAATGTATGTTGTGATGCATATCACTTGTTCTAACAGTTGTCTTCAAAAAAAAAAAATTACCTCTTTTGTACTCAGTCTTTTTCTTGTCGTAACGGAGTGGACGTTACAAAAGCATTGTTATTCTGATCATGTATCTTTCGAGCAAGGGTTGGACAAGGAGGACTTGCGGAGGCTGCTGCAATATCATCTGAAGATTGTAAGTGTCTCTTTAAAGTTCTCATAAATATACTTGGCCTATTTATTTCTAATATGTGTTTACATGTATTTGTCTATGCTTGTTTTAATCCTTCATAGATAGATTGGTTTTTTCTAATCCATTAGAGTAAGAGATAGTTGTTTTTCTTTTGTGATCCATTGCAGGTGTTGGTTGGAACTTGTGGACTGGAGCAGTGAGGACAAACTTCGAAAGTGAGGTACATCATACTATCCCTCTTACTCTATTTTTTGATGGGCATGATTAGTCTAATATTAATCCCTGAACTGATTCAGAATTCATGAAAACTAATTCAGGGTCCTCTAGAGTTTACTGGTCCACTTGTCCTCAGTTCTCTTGAAGGATTTTAGACTTGATATCCTGCCCATACGTTTGGACTCGACTGTCGAATGTACCCACCCAAAGACTGACTGTGAGTTGGTATCCTTAGTAGCCATAATATTTAGGGTCCTTACATGAGGTGACGGTGAAGGGAAGTCTTCATTGTACCTGGAACAAACATTGGTCAAACTCACTCAGGCTCCTTGGAGGGTAACCCACGGGTAAAAACGTGAGGAATCTTTCACCAAGGTGTAAGTCTGTTAAGAAGGTTGCCAACATAATTGATCCACTTGCTCATATCCTAGCCTCTTCTCACTTTGATCATGTGATGTTGGATTTCATCACCAACTAGTATCTTCATTGAGAGAAGGCATTATTTTTTTGTTGGTCTTCTAGATATTTTAGCGAGTGTTGTTTGTTTACTTCAAGTTGTCTTAAAAAATTGGTGTTGTGGCCTATAAAGGTCTTCCTAGATCACATAGGATGCAATGGTTTCCTCTAGAAGGCTACGAACACTTACCTCCTAACTCACCTGAAGACACTTACCGTGAAGAGGCTGAGAACCATTCAGACGCTGGGAGTGTTGCTACTCCTTTGCTAGAAGATCTTGAAAGAGCCTTAGTTACGATTGAGGAAGGAATCCTTCCTGTCAACCCCGCTTTGAAAGTTCCTCTTGATCCACTCCTTGTCCAATTGGATTCCTCAAGTAACATTATAGTAGAATATTACCCTCGCTTACCATCAAGGTCGTATAGTCAGTTAGATATGGAATTAATACAACCAAATTTTAATGAAGAATACACTACCCCTGTCTGTTCTACTGAAAAGGTAGATCCACATCAAACTCTTGTTCGTTCGATATCCGGACGTGACCTTTATGAAAAATTTAATTTTAGTTGACCGCCTTTTGACCCTCTGCATGCATCTACAACCACCAATGCAGAGGAAGGATTTTCAGGTCAGCCCATTGATTATCCCATTGAACCAACAGTTAATATTGTTGCCGCTTCAGGGCAAGTTCATAGTGAAATAGGAGTCGTGTTACCGAGTCAGTTGCAAAGTACCTTGACCATTACACCTCGTATCCCTCTCCAAACTACAACTTCATATACTCCAAAAAATCTTGTTGGGACATCTTCGCATCACAGAATGCAAAACCATGCCACACAACTGAACCCAATTGTGGATCAAATCCCTACCAAGGGGAAACTGTCCTCCAACATGCAAATCCTGACTAGGGGGGAAACCCCCTCTTACCGGTCATACCCCAGTTGTTCCAATCAATGGCAGAGGGACAACCTCAACCTTCATACACCGGAAACCCCCCACAATCCTGAGGACCACCCCAAGGAGGTCAGTTCCATACACTAGATTAGGGAGGGCCATCAAACCCCAACCTGCAAGGAGGAATCCCGAATCCCAATCCTTCTAGGATACATTCTAGACAACCTTTCCCGGGAGTCCCGAATCCCAGTTGGGGCCCTCAAGGTCAATCATATTTTCCTCCCCAAGGGCCAAATCCTTACCCTCCTCAGGGTCAACCAAGTTACCCCCCTCAAGGGAAACCTGGATACCTGCCTCAAATGAATTATCCTCCCTCGGGTTACATTAGTTATCCTCCCCATGGAAAAATGGGTTTCCCCTCTCGTTTTATGCACATTCCTCGACAAGTACAATTCTTAGCCACTCTAGATCTACCATATCTGTCGAGATTGACAAATGATCCCATATTACATTCTCCATTTTGGCCAGTTATTCCTACTAAATTGCCTTCCGATATTCTAAAATTTGACGGTAAACCTGGTGAAGACCCTAATAACCACGTTATGAATTTTCATCTATGGTATTCATCAAATTCACTAATGGATTATTCTATCTGGTTACGTCTTTTCCAGCGTACACTTACGAGTACACTGGCTAAATGGTACATTGAATTACAAAGTGGAACTTTTCAAGATTTTAATTCACTTGCCATGGATTTCCTCACACACTTCCAATTACCTATCCACTACGAAACTAACACAAAAATTTTGACCTCCCTTTGTTAGACCAACTCCATACATATCTCTGATCATATTCATGAGTGGAGATGACAACAACGGTTGATCAATGCAACCATTCCTGACCAGTTGTTGGTTGAATGGTTCATCAAATATCTCTTGCCTCCAATCGCTTGTGACGTAGCCATGGGTGGTATCGTTACAGAAGAGGAAGCCATTGCCCGCGCCTAGTATATGGACTTGGTTTATTCCCAATCTAGTACTTTGTATGAATTGATTCCAAATGCTCCCCGTCCATCGATCGATCCATCAAAATCATCCTCCACCACTCACACAGATGGAGTTATCAATTTTGTCAAAACCCAGTCCAGTTCACAGTCGACGGCCATGACTAATTGTCAGTCACTTCCCCTGCTACCGGATTGAATTCACTCTCATCCAATTCCCCCCTGACTCAAATATCTGAGATGAATGTAGTTCAATATGCTTCTCCACCACAGTCTAGGGGAAAGAAGAAAACTAAAAATAAACCAAAGAAAAATAATAATCAAACCAAAAATAAAAAAACACAAACACAACCACTTGCTACTGAGAAACAACCGTATCATAAAATTAAATTTCCATGTCTCATTTGTGGTGACGATCACTACACACGAGATTTTCCTGATCGACATGAAGTTGCCAAGATTTTTAAAGGAAATTCTCAACCCGTTGTACTGACACATCCTTTTCCACAGCAATAGTCACTAGTTGCACAAGCTCTCACACCTCCGACAAGAGGCAATCCAAATCATCCTCCTAATGAGGAAGCTTCATCGAGTGCACACATTTACATGTTTAATGGGATATATTTGACCACTCGCACTACGACATATGACACACCTTCGGGTAAACCTGATAAGGAAAAAGTGACTACTAGTACTACACCGGATCCACCGCCTACTACAGTTACACCTCCATCTGGGTCACTCCAGATTGAGAAAACTAACTTTGAATCCATTCTAAGCCCTCCCAAGAGCACGATTCGAAAGTCATCTTTCAATCCAAACTCATGTGTTGCTCAAAACTACAATATCGTTGAAGATTTGGCTCAAGCACCTTGTTCTATGTTAGCTCTCGAAGTTCTACAAAACTGCCCTAGCCAACGTAGGACTCTCTTGGCAGCCATTGAAGCTATATATCCTGAGTCATCAAACACTATCGTGTTTAACCTGGATAATTTTAAATCACGACTCTCTCAGTAATTGGCTTTCCAGATCGATGTCATTGTCCATAATCAACATATTCATCGCACAATCTTGGGCAAGCGGGCATCCACATGTGTCATGTCCTTGGCTTGCTAGAAATTCCTTAAATCACCTAGTCTCAATCAATCTCCCACCATGTTATGCTCTTTTGATGGATGAGGTTTTCGACCTCATGGATTATTACAATCCTTAGTTGTTCAATTGGGAGGAAAAATTGTTTCAGTCGATGTTGAAGTAGTTGATGCCCCCCTCGATTATAAATTGTTTCTAGGGAGAAGTTGGTTCTATGCTATGATTTTTGTCGCTTCATCGGTTTTTCGATGTGCCCAATTCCCTCATCAAGGTAAAATTGTGACCATCGATCAGTTAGAGTACTGCACCCCCGATGCCCGCACTCAAACGACCAACAAAATTCCTTTTCTAGGAGATTCAAAGATCACTTATGAAAGTGTTGGGGTAGGTATTTTGAAAGATTCTTCGCTCATGGGTACTTTCCCTACACCTCTTCCTCCCACTACGCAAAACATTTCCACGATCAATATGATATCGACTATGGCACATCAATCCTTTCAATCATCTGATCCATGTATTGTGCCTAGTCCCTTAGAATTTGATACACTAGGTGACACCATGCCACTTAGTCCTACAGAGGTTGAATATGACGCCATCCAGTTTTCCTCTCCTTCACCGGACGACCAACATTTGTTGGTGTCTACAACTTATTCGTTACCATCCTGGTTATATTACCTATCCTCTACTTTTGACTACATACTACAAATTTTTCAATCTGATGAATCTATTATGGAAATGCTTAGCATCGAGGAGGCACCATGAGATGACAACCACCATCGTTCATCCTTTCTGCCCAGTTTGGATGACAAAGAGAAAGATATTTCATCTATCTTTCCTAGTGATATCATCGACTCTCCCCAAACTCCAATACTAACTTAGGATACCATCTCTGAGGGGAATTTGGGTAATATCTCTTCCACAATTACGGTCGACATATCCATTAAAGAAGGTATTGTAGAAAACATACAACTAGGTGCAAACTGTTTAGCTGAATAAGTTGACACTTATATCGCCTTGTTCAAATAATTTCGCGACATATTTTCTTGGAGCTATGAAGAAATTCCAGGGATTGATCCATTGATCATCGTGCATGAAATCAAAACTTACCCAGGAGTTAAACCCGTGAGACAGAAACTTTGCCCAGTCCATCCTAAAAATACCATGGCAATCAAGGTAGAAGTAGAAAAAATTTTAAAATATGGTTTTAATTATCCTGGCCCTTTGACCGAATGGGTTTCCAACATCGTCCTGGTCACCAAAAAACAAGGAACTATTTGTGTTTGTGTAAATTTTCAAGATCTTAATAAGGCTTGTCCCAAGGAAAATTACCCTACACCCTTTATCGACCAAATTATCGATAATTGTGCCGGGAGCATCATTTTCTCTTTCATGGATGGATTTTCTAGCTATAACCACGTCGATATTCTACCAGATGATCAACACAAAACAACCTTCATCTTCCCTTGGGGAACTTTCGCTTATCATAAATTACCGTTTGGCCTTAAAAATGTTGGAGCCACATTTCAGCGAGTCATGTCTTATGCATTCCATGATATCAAACATATTGTTGAACCCTACCTCGATGACTTAACCTCTCACTTGTCTCATCTACGAGACCACATTAGTCACCTACGAGCCATCTTTCTTCGATGTCGTTTTTACAACATACCTTGAAACCCCATAAGTGCATCTTCGTTGTCGAATCAGGATGACTCCTTGGATTCGTAGTCTCCAAAGATGGGATTAGAGTGGATCCCGTAAACGTCAAAGCCATTCTCACTTTACCTGGTCCCAACAACATCACCCAACTGCAAAGTTTGCAAGGGAAGACAAACTTTCTTCGCTGCTTCATTTGCAATTACGTCAAAATCACTAAAGGATTCATGACATTGTTGCAGAAAGACGCCCCTTTCATCTAGGATGCCACTGCTCAGTGCTCATTTGATGCTTGTAAGCATGCCTTAACGAACACACCTCTTTTGCATCCACTGGATTATGTAAGATATTATATCCTTTATTTGTCTACCTCGACTTCCACTATCGCTATGGTGTTAGTCCAAGAGGATGATGATGGCACCGAACATGTGATATATTATCTAAGAAAAATTCTATCATGTTCCAAACTCCGGTATTCACATGTCGAAAAGTTGGCTTTGGCAGTAGTTATTTTTGTCCAGATATTTCACCATTACATTTTGTTACACACTACCATGGCCATCGCAGACTTGAACCCCATGTACCACATATTGACTTGTCAATTACTTGGGGGAAAATATTCCAAATGGATCGTTATTCTCCAAGAATTCGATCTCGATTTCATCAAATCCAAGGCTAAGAAATCATTGGTTTTTGCAGAATTAATTTGTGATCTTGTTATCAAACTAATCGGTAGGTGCAGACTCTAACAGATCTCCCTAGATCCACCTAGATCTAGAACAGAACAGGACAGGACACGACTCTTTCCCTAAGTTGTAATCATTGAATCTGCTAATAGGGAGGAATAAGTGACATACCTTTATATCGCTTCTCTAGGTCTTTGTTGCTCCCTCTTCGCTCCAGTACTCTCATGAGGTCAAGTCCAAGATAACACAAACCAACCAAAGTGAAGATAGCAAAATATATTCAATATCAACTTATGCATGTGATCAAGGAATTACACAATAAAGTAAGAATGACTTTATGGGAAAGGGACATGCCACTGTATCATATTAATTGAAAGTAGAAGAGAAGATACAACCTGGTCGCCTTGATGTCGCAAGATTCCTTTCAGTGACCCTTGGTTCCAAAACACACACTTGCTCTTTATTTGTATGAAGAAGATCCAATTCCTCTTGATAGACCAACTAGAGTCTCCAAGCTTCTGTCTAAGCAGGGTTCTTCACACAATTCCTTCACCAATTCTTCAATTAATCTTGCTTAACCTTTTCCATGAGAAACATTTCAATATATAGGAAAAGGAGATATGGTTACATGGATGAGGATGATCCCATCAAATCTGAGAAGTTAGTAAAATGACAACCATATGAATGCCAACTCATTTTCTAGAAGATTCCCTTCTAGAACCCTCAAGACCTCTTCTCCTTTCCAAGCTTAAAAACAGGTATGCACCCTGTGTGTTGAACAAACTGCAAGAAGTTCACACCCTAAATGAAGGTGGCCTGCGAGAATGAGGGATTCTCGCACCCTAGGCCATATGCAGCCTACGAACTTACTTTGAAAATATGTTTTTGGAAGGACACAAGATCCACTTTTCTCAGGCAAAAAATCCTTGTTGGGAGCCTGAATACATCATTGTTAATACATCACCAAGATGATCAAAATCATGTGTAACATAATTCCCCCCAAAGTATGAGGTCGAAATCAGTGATAGTCGAATACTTTGTAAACTGTGCATGTGTGTCGGAAACCAGGAGTACACCTAATCGAAAACCTATAAACAACCAAGCATCTGTAGAATATAATACCAGTTCTGAGGTAGGCATTCCCATACTCAGATCACAGACGAACGACATCATGAACATAGGTCATGGCCACCAATCATACACCGTGGATCCATGCCATCAAAATATCACATAGCCACCAAAAATACACTGTGGATCTATGCAATAAGATTCAAATTAAGACGACATAGCCACCAAAAATACACTGTGGATCTATGCAAGAAGATTCAAATTAAGACGACATAGCCACGCAACATACAAAGTGGATCTATGTGTCAGCAAATTATACATATTCCATCGCATCCTGGATCAAAGAGGTGAGACCCAGGGTCTTCAATCCCATTACCTGAAAGCATGAATCTAACCATGTGATTACATTTTTTGGAGTCGAACATGGTAGAAACCACTTGATTACCGGTCAATGATGATACCGTTAACAAGTGTGAGGGAAATCACCATTAATGTCAATGACTACCAAGGTACACTAGTACAATCCAACGAATTTGAATAAATGAGTCGAGGTTGAACATTCGACGGAGTCTCCCGATCAGGGGTCAATGATGAAAACCCACTATCGAAAGTGAGGAAACCTGCCATTGAGGCATGCAAGTTCCAAGGTACCAAATAATTTCTAAGTCTTGTTTCTGGATAATGAGCTGGAGTCGACGAAACAAAACTCGTCACAGAAGGGCCTTGATGTATCCCCCATCAATGACACAAAATGAGTAACCGATTTTGAAGGTGAAACATAGTATGATGTAGGTTGAACTGGACATAGGGAAGGCCGACATGGAGAGAATGGAAAACTGCAAATGACTGACTCAATAGAGGTTTCAGATGAACTTCTCTTGAACATATGAATGAGACGACCAATGATTTGGCAGCACTGACTCAGAGACGACTCAGGATATGACCTTGTAGCAAGTCAAATGAGAGACAAATGAATTTCCCAAACCCACTTCAGATAATGAATAGGGGGTGTCATGTTCAAGAGCAACAATTACTGCCAATAATATGAATACGAAAGCACATCCCTTTCCCAAATTTTCCCCCACCATTTCTGGCGAGTACCTCTTTATTTTTACACAAGCTTGAGGAGGATAACATATGCTTGTTGATGTAAGCTCATCCTTTGGACGAGTCCCTCAGAGTATGTTTAACGAACCCTAGGAAGGAGTGGCTCAGTCCCATTACAGGTCTTTCGATGTTTGTTTAACGAGTCCAAAGATAGAAAACTTGAAGGTTATTCATGATTATAGAGTTTGGAAAAACACTTAAAAGAGAACTCTCTCAGTTCCTTTTTTCGTAAAATAGTTCGACAGGACCGAAAAAGTGATAAACTATCGCCCATTGTTTGCACTCTTTTCGTCGTTTGATGAGAAAAAAGTGAGTGCTTACATGCCTACTTGGGCTCTGCTAGGCATGACAGTTGTATGATAAAAGGTTAGAAAGAAAACAACAAAGCTATTAACAAGAATTAAACAAA
>JZKD02S1785014.1:69957-102661 GCA_000966675.3 Picea glauca | reverse complement strand
CAATTCCTCCAAAGGAACCAAAGTAGGAATTCAAAAATCATCAAAAAGGACCATCAAGAATTTGGATAAGGAAACATGATAAACTAAATGTTGAAGAATGTTCCCTTGCACTACAGGGACAAAGTAGAAGAAGTGATTGGTACATTGATAATGGTTATTCAAAACATATGACATGTGACACGAACATGCTTATAACTTTGAATAAAGAAAGAGATGGTTCGGGTTTTTCCGGCAATGACAACTCAACTAGAATTATAGGGAAAGACACAGTCAAGCTTGGAAGTAAGGATGTCAAGGCAAAAAATTTCCTACTTGTTGAAAACATGAAGCATAATTTGTTGAGTGTGATTCAAATGTGTGATCAAGGACACCGACTTATATTTGACTCTTAGAAGTGTGAGATAAGGAAATAATGATTAGGAAAATTGGTGGCTAAAGCAGTAAGAACTCCAAACAACATTTACATATTAAGTGATATTAGAAAGGAAAGATGTTGCTTGAGAAGGGAAAATAAAAGTTGGATTTGACACAGAAGAATGGGACATATGAACTTTGACAATATGGTCAATATTAGTTGTAAGAGAAATTCTAGAAATTTCAAAACTGACCAGTATTATGTGCAAGCATTGTCTACATTGAAAACAGACAAGAACTAAATTTGGATCAAAGGAATACTCTACAACAAATTCATTGGAAATTGTACACATTGATCTATGTGGACCAATGAGAACAAAATAACTAAATGGAGAACAATACTTCATGCTACTTATTGATGACTATACAATAATAATTGCAGTTTGTTTTCTAAAGAAGAAATCAGAGGCATTTGTAAATTTCAGAATAATCAAGGAGATAGATGAAAATGAAATGGATTCAATAATTAAGTGCTTAAGATCAAACAATGGAGGGGAATTCATATCAAAATAATCCATGGAATTATTTGAAGAGTATGGAATAAAAAGGAAGTTCTTGGAAACTAGGACACCTCAGCAAAATGGAGTTGTTGAAAGGAAGAACATAACTATAACAGAGATGACCAGAACCATGTTGAAGGATTCCAAGTTGAGTAATATCTTTTGGGTACAGGTCGTGCACACAATTGTTCATATCTTGAACTGATGAATGCCCATAAATAATAGTGACAAAACACCATATGAGTTATGGAAGGGAAGACTAGAAAATATCAAACATTTAAGAGTATTTGGAATCAAGTGCTACATAAAAAGAGAAGATGACAAAGTTGGAAAATTTTATTCTCAAGTTAAGAAAGACATACTGGTTGGATACTCAAGAAAAATAAAAGCATACAAGTGTTACAATTTGAGATTCAACAAGATAGTAGAGAGCATGAATGTAAAGATTGATGAAGCAGATGTGCAGATCAAGATCAAAGAAGAAAGAACAAATACTAAAGAGTATGAAGTAGAAGAAGAACCCAAAGAAGAAGATCTAGAACAACAACAACAACAACAACAAGAATAAGAATAGTCATAAGCATAACATGAGTAAATGACTAGCATGACTTTCTAATGCCCTCCAATACACTTAACCGTCGGGTTCAGAAGAACCATCCACCAAAACAGATTATTGGAGATAAAAATGCAAGAATAGAAACCATAGGAAGTAAAAGGTTTTGTACACTAGAGCAGAAACACCTTGCACTACTATCCACAAATAAAACGATTTTTTTTGAGGAATCTAGTAATGATGAACATTGGGTCAATTCCATGGAAGAAGAACTGCATCAAATAGAGAATAATGAAACATGGGAACTAGCGCCAAGACTGAAGAACAAAAATGTGATTGGTACAAAATGGGTGTTTAGAAACAAATTAAATGAAGATGGACAAGTAACCATAAATAAGGAAACATTAGTATACAAAGGATATGCACAAGTTGAAAGAGTAGATTTTGAAGAAACTCTTGCCCCTATTGCTAGAATGGAAGCAATCAGATTGATCTTGGCCTATGCATGTTCCAAGAGAATCAAGGTATATCATATGGACACAAAATCAACATTTCTAAATGGTGAATTAGAATAAGTCTACATCGAACAACCAGAAGGGTTTCTACTGTCCAAAAATAAATATTGTGTTTGCAGATTGAAAAAATCCATGTATGGACTCAAGCAAGACCCTATAGACTGGTATTCAAGATTGGAATGGTATTTGAAGGAACAAGGATTCAGAAAGGGTAATGAAGATAATAATCTATATGTAAAGGTTGATAGAAACAACATACTTATCATTGAAGTATATGTGGATGAAATTATCTTTGGAATTGATGATGACAGAATGAGTAAGAAGTTTTCCCAAGACATGTATAGTGAGTTTTAAATGTCACTACTCGGTGAATTGACATCTTAAAGGAACAATAGAGTTTGGGTTGTGGTAACCAAAAGAGAATGAGATGACTTTGGTCGCCTATGCAAATGCCTATTGGGTAGGAATCATTGATGATAAAAAAAGTACTAGCGGAGCATCCTTCTATTTGGGTGATTGTCTAGTATTCTGGTTAAGTAAAAAGAAGTCCTTAGTATCATTGTATACAACAGAAGGAAACACATTGCAACAACAAAATGTTGTACTTAGGTTCTCTGGATGAAGAAAACCCTGCAAGATATACAAGTGAAGTATGGGGATCCCATTTCAATATTCTGTGACAACACCAGTGCTATCAGTATCTCCAAGAATCCAGTGATGCATTCCAGTACCAAACATATTCTGATCAAGTTTCACTTTCTATGGGAACAAATTACAGGAAAGAATATCAAGTTAGATTATATTGGGACAAAGGAACAGATCGCAGACATCCTCACTAAATCTCTCCCAAGAGAGACAATTGAGTATATCCAACAAAAACTTGGAATAGTTTCCGCTCCATAGTGATCTACATGCTTTTCGCTCAAAATACAAGGAAAGAAAAATCATATGTGCAGAGACGACAAAGGAATCTTAATATGAATGCTTTTCTATATGTCTGTAGTTTACTTCATTAGGAAGCACCAATGGACAAATGCATCGGAAGAGAGAAAGTTCAAAAGCATATTGTCAAGGGGAGTTACCCCTCGTCATTGATGTGAAAGAGGGAGAAATAATAGCAGTGTGTAGACAAGGGAGCATTGGTCACAGGGGGAGCATGAGTGTTTCCATCAATGCCAAAGGAGTATATTGTTGGAAAATTGATTGTCATTGATGTCAACTTTAGAGGAAGTCTAGAATCCTCTAGAAGTAATGGGTATAATTGAAGAAGTCTCCAAAGAGGTCCCCTTATGGTGTATTTTTAAGCATGACTCTCATGGGAAGACGCTTTGAAAAAGTCTAAAAAAAACACAGAGGTGTGGTCATGAGGCCCGAAGTTGACTGAGGAAAATGAGGTTGAACAATACTTCAAGTGTATACAAAACCCTCATAGATGAATAGTCCTCGTCATGTCATTTCCAATAGTAGGTGGTGCACCATGTGGTTCCTCAGGATTGACGAGTTATGCCCTCACAAAGTTGAAAGCCACGAAAAATGGTCAAGAATCCCCTAAATGTTTTCAATAAGAAGTTGCAAGTCATTAATTAAAGGGTAAAATTCATAACAAGAAAGTACAAGTTGACCCTAAAGTTAAGGAAATAAGTCACATGGAAAAGTATAAATACACTTCAAGAAGCCTCTCATCCTTACACATGCAAGTTAAGTGATTATATATCTTTCAAGTGATATTTTGGTAAATATTTTCTGTATCTTGTCTAAGGAAGTGAAGTATGAGGTAGCAAAGGGAAGAAAAGGAAAATTTTGATGCTATTAGCTTTCTGAGGTTATCTGCAGGTTGCAGTAGAGAAAGGCACAAACATCTGTGTGTCACAGTGGAGCAAGGCACGAACATTCATAGGTTGATAGTGTGCAAGTAGTGAACATCCACAAGTTTATAGTCTGCAAGTCACAGATATGTGAAAAAGGGATTGAAGAATATGGTATCTCTTGTTTGTTGAAGATGACATGCACTAGGTTGGTTTGTTGATATGAGATTATATGCTTCTCCATGAGTAAATATATGTCTTTTATGTGTTAGTTTTGAGGCTTGTATAATGGTAGTTATGGAACATACTTAACGTATGTCTTGGAGGCACTTTTTGGTACATGGATGAGGTTTATGTCTTGGTGATATCAATACATGCTTGATACATATCCTTGGTACATTGTGTATGGTTTTTATGGTTCATTGTTAGAGGCACATCTTTGTGATTTTGGCATATATTTGAAGCATATAATTGGTATATGATCTTGGTTGTTATAGTGCATATTTGAGTTATATTGTTGAGACATTGACACATATTGGATACTTGGTATATGGTTTATTGTATGGTATATGTTTGAGGCATATCTTGGATACATTGGTGTATGGTGATATGGTATATGGTTGAGGTATATGTTATGGTACAAGTTCTGGTACATGGTTGATGTACATGGTATGGTTATGATTTTGGTATCCATGTGAGTGGATATGGTTATAGTTGTTTGATTATTGTATATCAGTGACAAAGACAGTGACAAATATAGTGACAGAGACAGTGACAGGTTGGATGATTGGTTGATCATCAGTGACAGGTTGATGTGATAGTGACAATTTGGTAACAATTTGAAGTGATAGTGGCAGTTACAGGTTGATCAGTGGTAGTGACAATTTGAGTCTACACTTACATTTTTGGGAGGTAGGATGGGGAAAGGAAAGGGGGTCATAGCATCCTTTTGGTTGGTGTCGGAGAACTCAGGGAGTTGGAGCTTCCTTCAGGTTGGAGACTGTAAATCAAGGGGTCGTAGCCTCCTTCCAGTTATAGCTGGAGGATTTAGGGAGTTGTAGCTTCCTTCAGGTTGGTGCCTATAAATCAAGGGGTTGGTGCCTCCTTATAGTTGGTTCTAGAGAATTTGAAATTTGGTGCTTCCTATGAATGTAATCATTGACATTTCTATGGTTTTAGCCCATTTGGGTTTCCATGTAAATTTTGGTGTATTGTGTATCTCTGGTTATTTGTTATGCTTTGTTGATTGATATTACTCATGATATATTGATGATATATTGTTGATAAAGTCAATGATTACATTTTCTGATTAAAATTGGTAAAAGATTGCATATTATTGATTCACCCCCCCTCTCAGTATTCCAACAAAAACAAATATGGCATAAAGTACAATTGCGATACTATCAATCCTCTCTATGAAATCAACACATAGACAAACATTTGCATCTGTAATTGTTAGATGGCTTTAGACGTGTGCGAAAGTGACGATTGTTCTAAAATATTACAAATTTCTAGCAACTTGTGTACCGACATTAATCCCATCTTAGTTGAAATCCACTATTTTAGGATTCAATTTCTTGTCCAACAATTTTTTTTTTATGTTCTTTATTAATTTTTGATATGAACTTGCACAAAATGAACCTTGTTAACATCACAAAACTTAAAATTGGGATTACAACGGTGAGAATTGTGATTCTCTTCATTCAATTTATAACATCATCAAATCCCAACTCCTTTATCCTCTAAAATGATCATTCCATTTTCCTAAATCCATGCATTTTTATCTATCACACTCTTTCACTTTCTTCTTCTTGTTTCTAGAAACATTGATATCCTTGTGATGAAACTTTGCAAATGTTTTGAGAATGCCTCATAGCTCTTCTTACCCCTACCTCATCCCAAGTCCAAGATCAAGGAGACGCATCCTTTGTAGCATTAATACTTGGAACAACATTTTTAAAATTGGGTGGGATTCCTAAGAAAGATAGCGAGAAGGTAGCATAATTTTTATTACCATCAAACTGATGTGTTAAGGGTTATGCTTTGACATTCCACTCTTTCATGCATTTTTTCATGGTTTGAGAGATAAAATGAAAAATCAATATCCTCAATAAAAATAACATATTTGGTGGTCTCGATGAGTAATTTCTTATATTTTCATGTTTCTATGGATCTTGGGAATCTCCAAATCATAAACATATTAACCTAAATAATAATAAATGGATGCATTCATGATATATTTCTATGTTCCTAGAGGTTTATAACACAAGTGGGGTCTTTTTGTTGCTTTTATAGTATTTTGATAGAATTATCACCATTCATCAAAGGCCTCAAGATATACTACAATTTTGATCATGATTTATGAGAGGAACGAAATGAAACGCAGATCTATAACATTAACACAAAGATACAATGAACAATATCAAAGATACAGTAAAACTTAACTTCTATTCAATAAAGAAATATATTGAAACTATAAAATGCAAAATGAAACAATCTTGCTTGAATGGTGGTAACTAATCTTTGAGAAGAGATGTGGTGGCTACGCACATTCACTTGAGCACATTACAATGAGGCCTCTGGGCATTTTTAGCATCAAGAAGTAATCATAAAACCCTAAACATCCAAAAAACTAACCCTGGGAGATGAAGCACCAAAAGTCATGTGGGCCCCAATGGAGTAAGTTGGTACATCAACTTCTTGGGGTTGTAACTTTTGCATACAATATTCTTTTTAGGAACACAATAGCTTGTTGGAAAGGTCTATTCGAGGATTACACATGTTGTCATCCCACTCTAATTTTGTGTATAGGGTGATTGTGGCGAGCCCAAAAAAACGTTGTTTAGGGCCTCAAAATGACCACGAAAGTTTAGGACCCAAAAATATAGAAAATAATTTCCAAGATGAAAATTGTATGTTAGCCAGTTGGAAGAGGTGGGTGGCCACTGATATCCACCTAGATAAATTCCCCCCCCTTAGGAATCAATGGTATCCATTATGCTTATTCCCCCCATTAGATGAGGAAATTTTTGTTGAATTTGGCCCCAAGTGAGCCACTTTCCTTGGTACAGGAGTTGTCCTGCTTTGACAACACGATAAAGTTGAAGCTTCTATTGGTGAGTGCCCTTAACCTATGTGTCCATGATTTGATCATTGGAATCTTGTTCGATGCAGTTAGGATTGAGCTCTGTCGGTGTCAAATTTTCTTCTATCTCTGATGTGTCCAATAATGGTGGAAAGTATGGTCGAAGGAGGTCCACATTAAACACTAGGTGCAATCCAAGGAAGGGAGGAATGTTGATATCAAAATAATTGTCACCCACAACCTTGGTGATGGTGTAAGATCCATACCGGAGTGGATGAAGCTTCCTATGGGGTCTTGTAAGGTGTTCTTTTTGAAAATGTAACCAAACTTTATCTCCCACCTGAAACTTGTGTGCACCCGGTGTTGATCATGATGCTACTTGTACTTGGCATTGGACTTATACAAAATATCATGAACCTATTGGTATATGTGTTTGATTTGTTCAATGAAATGGGTGGATGTTTTAGTTTCGGTTTGAGCATGGGACGATTATGCTTGTGTGGACGCAAGGGGTAATGCAACATCCATGGGACCCAATGGTTGAAATCCAAACCCAACCTGAAAGGGGTTGTGGCAGGTTGATCTATGTATGGATCTATAGTAACTGTGTTGAACATAGGGAAGACTCACATCCCATGTGTGCCGGTTCTTGGAATGGTACATGCACAAGATATGCATGGTCATCTTGTTGATGACCTCGGTTTGGCCATCCATTTGGGGGTGGAAGGCAGTGGATTTGGTGAGCTTGGTGTCCAGCCCTGACCAGAGGATCGACCAGAATGTGCTGAGGAACTTATTGTACCGATATGAGATGATGGTTTGTGGTATCACAAAATGTACCCACACTAGGTCGAATAATAGCTTGGCAGTGGCATCTATTGTGATGCTCTTCTTGCAAGTAGCCATAATCGCCATCTTGGAAAATCGATAAACAACCAAAAAAAAAAATTCATTTCCCTGCTTGGTTGAAGGAAGGCCCGACATGTAGTTCATCAAGATGGATTCCTAGGGCATGTCGGGAGTGGGAATAGGGGTGTACATGCTTTGTTTCTTAATGTTCAGTTTGGAAATGGTGTTGGCCATGCAAGACTTGATATACTTGCTGACATCCTATCAAAGATTCTGCCAATAGAAATTTTGTTGCAGTACTGCAACTATCTTTTCTATGATGAAGTGCCCTACCACCCAACTATAGTGATCTTCCTAAATCATCTTCGCTCGCTCACTTGATGGGAAGAAAAGATGGCCCAGATGGCACAACAACTCATCCTGAAGATGAAAATCAGTGACAACTATGTTTGTTATCAGCATATGGTAGATAGTGGGGAAGTCAAGTTCTCTCTCATAGAGTTGGGGCCATCAGGAGGTCTCGTGTCCATAGGAGTGTAGAACCATGGTTAGTGATGCAACTGGAGGTAGACTGAGGCAGTCAACGGCATAGATGGTGCTCCTTTTCTTATACTTCATGTTGATATGGAACTACTGCAAGTAGGTTAACCACTTTTGATGGCAGTCATTCTACAATTTGTCTTGTGTCTGCATGAACTACAGAGGCTTATGATTAGTGTGGATGACTATCGCCTTCCCGAGAATGTAATGTCTCCATTGGCACAAGGCTTGCACAATGGAGTACATTTATTTATCGTAAGTGGGGTAATTAAAGACGATATATGATAGTCTCTCACTATGAAAGGCCATGCGATGTCCATGCTGAGTGAGAATTGTTCCCACGACATAGTCTAAAGCATCTATCTCTATCTCAAAAGGTTGTTGCAGTTTGGGTAATGAGAGCATCGAGATTGAGCACAAGTGATACTTCAAATCATCAAACGCTTTCTGTTGCAACTATCCCCACACAAAAATTTTCTTTCCACCACCCTTGGTCACTTGGCTAAGGGCCAATGCAATGTGGGAAAATCCCAACATGAACCTATGATACAAATTGGCAAGGCCTAAGTAGCTTCGAAGCTCGGTGAGTGTGGTCAGGGCTGGCCAGTCACAAATCAAATGGATCTTCGTTGGATTGACATGCACCTCATGCTCATTAACAATGTAGCCTAGGTACTAGACCATGTTCATGTCGAAGGATAATTTTTCCAAATTTTCATATAGCTTGTGTTGTCGTAGAGTGTGCATAACATGTTGAATATGATGCAAGTGTCCCACCCAACTCTTGTTGAAGACAAGGATTTCATCCAAATACACCACCACAAAAGAATTGGTGAAAGGCCACAATATATCCTCCATCATCATCATCAAAGTTGTTGTGGTATTTGTCAAGCCAAAGGGCATGAACATCCATTCAAAAAGACCTTCTTTGGACTTGAAGGAAGTCTTTCATACATCGGTCTTCTCTATTGGGACCTGGTGGTAGACAGACTTTAGATCAATCTTATTGAAGTATTTTTCCCCCTTGAGTTGGTCAAGGAGATCATCAATTCATGGAATTGGGTACCGGTTCTTGACTATGATTTTATTTAGAGACCAATAATCAATGCAGAGTCATCAAGTCTCGTATTTCTTCTGCACAAGCACAATTGGGCTTCCAAGAGGTGATGAGCTTGGTCGGATGTGACACTTTTAGAGAAGCTCTTGGATCTGGCTCTTGATTTCCTCATTTTATGATAAAGAGAAGCAATAGACTATCACATTAGGTAGCAGTGCATCGAGGGTCAGATCGCTTGAATGCTTGACTTGACAGTGCATAGGTACTCTAGTGGGTGAGGAGAATATGTCTTTGTATTCTTCCATGACCTTATCCACTTGCTTTTGCTGCATAGAGACACCTTCCACGGAGGCCATGGATGTGGCTAAAACATTTCTCTCACTTTGAGCATGAATCATGAAGAATACAAACTTCTCAATATGAGAGATTACCTTCATTCATTGCTTGGAAGAGATCAAGGAAATGGCAGTAGGTGGGACTACCTCGAGTATCCTGTACAATTTCATATCAAAAGTAATAATAACACTATGAGGCCTAGACACATATACAACATAATGTTTCCATAAATAAGGTTTTCCCAGAAGAACATCACAAAATTCAAGGGGGGCGACATCACACAATACCTCATCTTTGAAGGGATTGATGCCATAGGGAAGGAGACACTATTGACTGACGTGGAGATTTCTCCCTTGGCTAAGCCATCCGATGGTGTATGACTGTGGGTGCAATGTTTTCAATAGAGACAATTGTTTGAAGACCTACGCTAAGATGATGTTCTTTTTGCTACTGCTATCAACGATCAAATGCAATGGAGTACCCTTCACCCACATTTTTTTCTAGATGTATCTATGCAAACCATTGCGGTACTTGAGCACCAAATTTCTCTCAGAGTCTTTGATACCCAACTTGGTGCGCAAGGTATGGAAGACATTGGTGAACTATGAAATTTTTTGGTCCCTTTCTTGCAACAGTGTGTTCCATCTTGTATATAAGTTGTCATAACTTCCAATGGGGTAGTATTGTTCTTTAATAGCATCCCTGAAACAACCCCAAGTGGGTGAGCGTGCAAATAATGGAGATTCCTATGTTTCCTTTTGCTCACAAAAAGTCTCCCACCAATCTTTGACATGGGGTACCACCTTAAGGAGCGCAAATGTAGTATTTTCTCTATCAAAAAAGTTATGGATAGAAAAATAACCTTCTAGAAGGTTTAACCATTTGTCTACAACATCTGCATCTATCTAACCTTCAAATAGAGGAATATAAAAAATGATATGTACCTTGAAGGGGGTGGTGCCTCCACTTGAGGAATATGCATTGTCTGTTGGAAGTCGTCGAAGGATTTACGCAAAATTATTCATCATCTTGTTCCTCTATCGCACGAGGGATTCCTTGAGAAACAATTTGAAGGGATCACCTTCCCCATCATCGTGTTCCTATGTCGCAAGAGGGATTCCTTGAGCAACAGTTTGAAGGGATCTCTTGCCCTATCATTTCGTTCCTATGTCGTGAGAGGGCTTCCTCGAGCAACGGTTTGAAGGGATCTCCTACCCCATCATCCCCCTTTTCTTCCCCCCTGGGCGACTGTCCAGTTGTGCGCGGTCGATATTACAAAAGCTCAATTGGTTCGAGTCCCAACTGCTTATACCCTAACCTCGTTGGGGTCATGAACAAAGAAACAAATGAAGAGAAGACCACTCTGATACCACGGATCCATATTTATGAGAGGAAAAAAATGAAACATAGATCTATAACATTAACATAAATATGCAATGAAAAATAACATAGATAAAGTGAAACTTAACTTCTATTCAATAAAGAAATTTGTTGAAACTATAAAATGCATAATGAAACAATCTTGCTCGAATGGTGGTAGCTAATCTCTGAGGAGAGATGTGGTGGCTATGCGCATTCGCCTGAGCACATTACAATGAGGCCTCCAAGCATTTTTAGCATAAAGAAGTAATAAAAAAACCCTAGACATCCAAAAAACTAACCCTAGGAGATGAAGTTCCAAAAGTCATGGGGGCCCCGATGGGGTAAGTTGGTACATCAACTTCCCGGGGTCATAAATTTTGCATATGAACTTTGTTTTAGGTGCATGATAACTCGTTGGAAATTTCTATCTGAGGACTACACATGTTGTTGTCATGCTCTGGATCCGTCTACAGTGTGACTATTGCGAGACAAAACAACATTGTCGAGGGCCTCAAAATGGCTCCGGAAGTTTAGGATCCGAAAAATTAGAAAAAAACTGCCAAGATGAAAAATGTATGTGAGCTAGTTGGAAGAGGTGGTTGGCCACCGATATCCACCTAGATCATTTTTTTTTTTTTCTAATGTGATATAGAATGAACATGATTCATGTGGGCATGCTCAAAATATGAATATAAGATGGAGTGTTCATGCATCATATGGAATAGATTGCATCCTTTTTTATATGGGTGTTCATGACTAAAGTGTTATATTGTCATTACGTTGATAGGCATACACCTATTGGAAATGGTGAGATTTAATGCCCTTTTAATTACAAATGGGATTTTAATGGCCATAATTTCATTTGCTTAGAATATTCTTCATGGACACATTAAATGAAAGGCTCAGATTTGAAACATTAACTTCCTTCCATGAAAAAACATGTATGTTCATCATTAAATTGAGTGATTAAGGTTATTTGGATATTTTACTGTGTTTTGATTTTTTTACTTTGCTTTTGCTTTGTTTTTTATATGGTTTTTATATTTTTTTAGTGTGATTTAGTTTTTTTTTATTTATATGGTTTTTATATTTTTTTTAGTGTGATTTGGTTTTTTTTATTGTATTTATATTTTTTTACTGGCTTCATTCCCACTTCCCTTACCAGATGTCACTTGGATGGTGAGTGGTATGCGTTGGGTAAGTGGAAATAGGCCTTATCAGTTGTGCGGTGTTGTATGACCTTTACAAGATGTCAATTGTACATTACATTATTAAATTAATGGGGTGTTAATAGCGCATTTTAAATTAAATTCATGGATCCCTTTCCAGATGTCAATTGTGCGAGGAAAATAATGAGATGTTTTTTCTTTTTGGAGAGCCATGACCTTCTTTTCAACCCGGGTATGATATCAGACTCTCTTAGATCTGATATAGCCATTCACTCTGTGTTTTCCCTGTGTATAAATATTTGTGTGGAATAAAAAGAATACAGTGTCGTATCAAGAGTCTCGGGCTATTTAAAGGCACAGTTCCACTCTTGCGACACATTTGAGGCCATATCAGTAGTCTCGGGCTGTTTAAAGGCACAGTTTCCACTATTGCGACCTCCTGAAAGATTTGCTAGTTTATGCCTGAGCAGTCAGCCAGGAGCCTATCTAACTCTCTCTCCGGAGTAGAGGACAAGATTAAAAGCCCTGCTTTTATGTGCAGAAATAGTAATATCTACTATAATGGATTCCTCATTGTCTGTTAGATCTGTACATAACACCTTTGAATCTTCTGTGTCAACTTCTAAAAATAATTTCTGCTTTATGATCCATTATATGCCTTCAATAGAATCATTGGATCCAAAAATCAAAGATATTTATAAAGGCATGAGACCACCCGGCACTGCAAAGTATGGGTTAGGGTATGTTGAACAATGTGATACAGTTATCCCTGATTGTAGATTTACTAACCCTTTACCCAGTGATTTCCAAAGACCCACAATAGATGAAATCCACAAATTTAATACAATAATGAGAGGGTGCCAGAAAGGATCTATTCCTGAAGAATGGATCAAAAGAATGTTGAACTGGGATTTGTTTACAAATCCTGAAACTAAAGAATTCAACACAGTCATACCAGAATCTGAAAAATTAAGATTATCCAAAGAATGGCAGAAATTTATGACTGAAGAAGATAGTTGGATTTCCTTCTTTGAATGGAGGAAATTAAAACAGAAGACTGTAGTCCAAATGGTAGGAGAAACCTTTGAATCTCCTTCCCCAAAACATAAATGGAAAAGCATTGATGGAAGCATTGTTGAATCAAATTCTACTTTTCCACCTTTTAAAGGAATTGTGTTAGAAGATAATGCTAAACAAGTAAAAGAAGTTCCTTTGTTATTATTAGAAGAAGCCATTCAACTATCCGGAATTGATAAAAGAGTCCAGTCAGTTTCTGAACAAATTAACTGGACAAATACTGCTTTAAGAGGAATGGCTACACACACTTTCATAACCAATGACTATGCCCGAAAAGATCAGATTATGGATCTCCAGGTGTCCACAAATACTATAGTACAATCTGTGGATCAAATACAAGGGAAATTTATTGAATTCAAAGATAAAATGGATTCTACTTTGTCAGAAATTTCTTATAGGGCCAGAGAGTCTAGCAGAAACCATGAAGAAATAATGGAAGGATTAGGAAATGCCTTTTATACTATGGGAAAATCCTTGACAGAAATAAAAGGCAACAACAGTTATCATGATAAACCTATTCCTAGTTCCTTTATCCTTCCAAGCTCTCACATTTCTATTCTATCTCCTGTACATAAATCCTCTAAGATAGAAATTGTAAAAAGATTTCCATTACATTTTCCACTAGAAGAAGAATTTCCTGCATCTTCTTCTAAACCTCCTAAATATAGTCATGCTTTAGTGACTGTCAAGAATCCGGCCTATGAAGATCTTCCACATCACTCCACCAGACCATCAGCTCCTGATCTAATTGGAAAAGGTAGGCTTCCAGATACTCAAACCTTCACCGAGGATTGGTTCCAAGAATGGAACATTGATAATCTGTCAATTGCACAAATAAGGAAAATGATTGACAGAATGTATGTCTCATACAAAATCATGTGTATGAAAGGAAAAACTAAAGTAGAGGCATGCAAAACAATTATTCAATGTTTTACAGGAACTCTAAGCAAGTGGTGGGAAGTTATTTCTTCTCCTCTAATGATTACAAAGATGGAAGCAGAAATCCTTAAAGATGAAAAAGGATATATTGTATATCACACTGATGGTTCTGTAGTTAACAATATGATTGGTGCTCTTACCACTACAATACTTGAGCACTGGTGTGGAACAGAAAATGAAATTGCAGACAAACATGATATCATCCTCATGAATATGAAATGCAGGAAAATGTCTGAGTATGAGCAATTTCATAAAGAATGGACACAAAGAATCTTTGAGGTTAAAGAAAGTGAAAACTTATTATGGAAACAAGTCTACTTGGCAGTCGTACCAAGTAAATTTGTAGAGTACCTAAAAATGGAGGAAGTATTCAAACTTCCTTATGAAATGTACACCTGGGGGGAAATCTATTCCTTGATAACCAAAGCATTGATTGGACTATGCACTAGCATGAAAGTGCAAAACTCTGTGTCAAAGTCCTCATATCTCCCTGACCAAAAATCTATCTGTGAACAATATGGCTTGTACCTTACAAATCCAGCCAGGAAAAGAAAAAAGAAGCCAAAAGAATTCAGGGGAGAAAAGGGTAGAAAATACAAAGCCAGATACAAGTATGTACCCAGGACTCATTATTATGAGCCTAAAGATATTAAACTCAAAAACCACACTCATGAAGCAAAACAGGGAATTATTTGTTGGATCTGTGGAAACCATGGGCATTATGCTCATAATTGTCCAGAAAATGTAGCCTCTAGAAAATCTAAAGGCAAAATTTCAGAACAAAGGACTAAAAAAGCCCAAGAGAAAAAACAGCTAGCCCTTCGAACACACTGCAACAGATGTGGGGCAAATAACCATGAAACAAACTAGTGCCCCTATGATCCTTTCCCTAAACATGAAGAGGTTCATCTTCTCCAAGAAGGATGCTGCCCTACTTCTAGTAGCAATTTGAGTTTGAATATAGCTCAGAAAAAGAATTTTTGATGAATCAACATTGCAATTGTAGTAATCCTAATTTTTGTTCTTGTGAAAGTAATACTGAAGACTCCTATTCTGGATCAGAACCTGAGACACAACAAAAGATAAAATTTTGCATGTTCCAGAATACAGGGGACCAAGAGGCACAGATGCTTGCCCAAATCAAAGGCCTTCCTAAAGGGGATATGAAAAATTCCCTTCTTGACACTTTTATTAAAGCTGTCAAAACAGAACAAAAAGGTAAGCGCTCTGAAATTCCAAGAAGACAACCTTTATTTATTGATGCTTCATTTGATAAAAATACAAAGACATATATCAAGTTTAATAGAGAGCCAAGGTTACAGAATACCTCTGTTACAGACTTAGCTAAAGAAGTCTTTTCTCTCAAAAAGGAAGTTTGCAACTTAAAAGAAAAAGTTAAAAGAATGGAAGAAGATGCAGGATATAGCTTCAAGTTTGATTCATGGGCAAGGCAAGAAATCAAAGAAATAAAAGAGAGGTTGGATTCCATCCCTCCTCCCCTAGAGGATGCCCCTTATGAATCAGTTGTCCAAGAACAAACAACAATAGAAATGCAAGGGATGACAGGTATGAAAATTATGCCTGTGAGATACCAAAAATATTATATCAAGATCCAGTTAGAAATAAATCAGGAAACATTTTTTCTAACTGCACTAATAGACACTGGATCTGACCTAAACTTGTTGAATAAATATCTCATCCCTGCTAAATATTGGCTTCCTAGTTTCATCTCAGCTACTGGACTAGGAAATATAAATACTTCTTTTCAGTTTGAAATTCCTAAAGGTATTTTAATTCTTGAGGAATATGCTTTAGGAATGAAATATCAAATTTCAAATCTACCAGTAGATTGTATCCTCGGTACTCCCTTTCTCTTTGCAGTAGAACCTCATGGTTCTTGCATTTTTCCAGACAGGAGACCAGGATATTTTATCACACTTCCAAGTATAAGTGAAAATCCTCCCAAAAGGATTGAACTGCCATATGTCTCTGAATCACATGCTCAAATTTCTTATTGCAAGAAAAGTTTGATAACTGTAGATGTTTTTGATGATCAGTGAAATGCTCATGTTACTCATTATTTGGATGATAACACTCCTTGGGAAGTCTTTGAGAAAAATTGGATACCAGAATGGCAGCTTAGAGCATCAAAAAAGATAGAATTGGGATTGTCTGGATTTTCAAGAAATACACATATAAATGTGCTTCCTCCTCAGCATATACTTGGCAGAATGCACCAAAATTCTACCATTACTTCCAGAGAAAAATTGGTAGAAATGAGAGATCTTAGCAGAATCAGATATGCTAACAAAAAATGGTTTGATCAACAAACACAAAGATGGCAAGAAACTCCTACTTGGAACTTTTTCCAGATCAATAGGATGAGAACTGTACAAGATTGGCCGAATGGGAATCCAGAAGAAAGATTTTTTAATATAACTTATCATCAGTATAAAGAAATGTGGTTTAATGTTTGTCTTTGGACAGACATATATAAATATTATTACTGTATGATAAAATTTGCAGATTCCTTCATCTTAGGTCCTGAACCTGACTGGCTAATGGAATGGTGGCTTAAGTTTGGATTAAATCCAGTCAGAATACATCCTCAAGTATCAGAAGTTGGCAGAATGTCTCTGTTCCATAATAGAAGACTTGAAACTATTGCTGATCTATTTTCAGAAGCAGAATATAAGATGTTGTTCGTAAGAGAAAAACATCCATGGGTAATCCGAACCAAGTTCATACTTCATCAAGAAGAAGAAAGTGATGAGGATCCTGAACTATTCAGAGAAATATATACTCAACATTGGGATTCTTATAACTTTAGACATTTTAATGATTATCCTTTAGAATAAGTGGTTTCCGTGGGTTTACATATCAAACTCCACCGTGTAAATTCATGTCTAAATAGCCGATAGTGGTGCCATTTCAGGTTCCGTGGGTTTCCATCATTAAACTCCACTTTGTATATGGTGTGGTCATGTCAAATAAAGAGAATCTTGGAAACTCGGAGAACTTCTCTAAATTTTGGTGAGGTTTGACCCACATTTCCAAAGATGCTCTGCTTTATGTCTTGTTAATAGTGATCTGATTGGGGAATCTTGCACGACAACCCCGATAGATGTATTGTTCTATCTGTTTTCAGTTGATATGAAATAAAGTTGATGATTTGGTTAGAGATTCCTGCGTGAATATATCCACCAAATCCTAAAAGTAAGATTAGATGGCCGACATGTAGGACCACAAGTCTCTTTGAGCCTTGGCTTCATGATGACTCCTCCTTCAAAAATTTGTATAAAAAGAGGAGAGGGGCTCATTATTCGGTATGAGCATTTTGAGAGTTTAGGAGTCTGAGTCTCTAAGCTTCCCTTCTGTCTGAAGCTTCGTGTCTTTCTAAGTCTTTAAGTCTATAAGTCTGTAAGTCGAGCGAAGAGCAGTCTGCTCTAAGGTTGTGCATCTGGCACATATTGTAATACCCGAGTGATTTGCTCTAATTAATATAATATCAAAGTCTTCCACATATGTGTTTAAAGCTCTGAAGTTTCTATGTTTGTCTCATATTATGCACTCATTGTAATCTCGCTTATTTGCCTATATCTGCAATCGATGTTCCTTGGTACTGTCTGATATAGTTCGCTCATCCAGATAATAAGGTTCCCTGGTAGTCAGTATAAAGGGACGGTCGAGCACTGGTAGCAAGTCCCGCTAAGGTAGGTGGTCGTGAAAGGGCAGTTGTAGGTGCAGAGGGTCCACGAAAAGCCGGCTATAGGGTTCACATAAAACTACAAAAGCCTGATGGACTTCAGGTGGTGGGGTTCATAGTTCGAACAGAGTAAAGCGGTTAACCCGATGATATTGGTCCTGTCGAGAGTAGCAGAGACTAGAATACTAGATAGCGAGAGGAGATAGTGCATGAGACAGAGTGCAAGTAGTCAAGCTTCATACTCTGACAGAGGAGGCCTCTGACAAATCTTTTCGTTTGGAGCAGTTTTACAAATTCAAAAAATCTGGAATAAAGTTGTTTGCTCCTTTGATATGCTCTATAGTGAAATCAAAATTGTTGAAAATAGCTTGCCATCTAGAAAACTTAGAATCTCCAGGATTTTTCAGATCTTTGTTAAGGACTTTGTTCATTACTGCAACATCAGTCCTTAAAAGAATTTTTTTATAAATCAAATAAATTTCAAATTTATGTATGGCATTTAAGGCAGCTTTAATTTATTTATCTAAAGAAGAATAATTCTTTTTTGTTGCTTTCCATAAACTAGAGGCAAATTGAATGACCTCTTCTTTCCCCTTGTCCCTGACTTGTTTTAATACTGCTCCCCAACCAATATTGCTTGCATTAGTTTCTACTATCTTTGGGATATCATCATCAGAGATATGCAAAATTGGAAGATTCTTGGTTTTTTCTTTGATGTTTTTTACAGCTTGAGTATGAGCCTCTGTCCAAGGACTTGGCTCCTTCTTTAGCTTTTCATTGAGAAGTTTTCTATCATGGGCACATTTTTTATAAAAATGGCTTATGTAATTTAGACTTCCCAAGAATCTTTGCAGCTGTGTTTTATCAAGAATCTTATCAGGAAATTTATCTACAAATTCGACAACATGAGTTTGCAGAGTAATTTGGCCATTGCCAATAGTATGACCAAGAATCTTTATTTGAGTCTGGAAAAGCTCAATCTTTTTCTTTGATAAGACTAGGCCAGCTTGCTTGATTACTTGCAAAAGCTTTTTCAGATGTTTAAAATGTTGATCTATGGATGAAGAGAAGACAAGGATGTCATCAATGTAAACAATCAACCAATCAAAGTATGGCTTAAGGGTACCATCCATCACCCTTTGGAATTTTGCAGGAGCATTCTTTAATCCAACTGGCATCACATTCCATTCATAATGCTCGATAGGGACATTAAAAGCAGTTTTAAATTTATCCTTTTCACTAATGGCCACCTGCCAAAATCCTGACTTTAAGTCAAACTTTGAAAAAATCTTTGCCCCTGCAATTCTAGTGACCAGACTGCTTTTATTTGGAATGGGGTATGTATCATCAGCTAAAAATTTGTTTAAGGGTTTGTAATTTACTACTAGTCTAGGAACTCCTCTGATTTGTTCTGAATGTTTATTTACATAGAACCCATAACAGTTCCAAGGACTAGTAGATTTTCTAATAAGTTCTTTGTTGAGTAAACCCTCAATTTCTTCTACACATAGCTTCTAATATTCAACATTCATTGGTATGGCTTTGCTTTTACAAGGCTTCCCTCCGTAGTCGTCTCTATATGGAAGGGAGACTTCATGTTTCTTTTGTTTCCAAAAGGCAGTAGGATTCTCTGAGCAGACTGAGTTAATGAATTCTTGCTTTAATAGAAGAATTATTTCTTGTATGTCTTCCCTTTTTAATTGATCTCTAATTCTGATTCCTATTTGAAACTGTTTCAGTTCTTTAATTGTTTCATTCTTTTTGAGGCTTAGTTGGACATCATCTGAGATCCTTGGGGTAGATACAAAAGGTAATTTGATTGTGACTCTACCCTGTGGGGAAGGGATTGTGATAAAGTATCCTGGATTTTCTAGAGTCACCATGGTTGAGCCATGAGGTGATACTGCTACAAGGAAAGGAGTGCCAAGGATACATGCAACAGGAATATCTACTAAGAGAAATTTCAACTTTAAGCAATAGTCTTGGAAACAAAGAATTGCTTCTGGAATCTGAAATGAAATATCATTTGGAATATTTCCTAGTCCCACAACCATAGCCTAAGTTTTTTCCCATAAAGACACAGGGATAACATGCTTATTTAGCATATTCAAGTCTGATCCAGTATCTATCAGTGTCTTCAATCTGAAATGTAAATCTTGAATTTTTAATTCAATCAAGACATGATATTTCTGATGTTTAACTTGAAGACTTTCTTGTTCTTCTTTCTTCTGTTCTGTATCATTTGCCATTGATTTCTTGATCTTATTTATTTCTCTCCCTAAATCAGATATAGAAAGAGTTTGTACTGGGCAGCACATAGGACTATACTTCTGAGGAGTTAAATCCCATGAATGGACTTGGTGATTTCTTTTATACCATTCATAAAAGGATATGTAAATATTTTCCTTGTTCATAAAATGTTTCCAGCTCTGGGCTAGTCTAGTCTTTTCTTCATTTGAAGTTTTCCTGGCAAATTCTTTTGCGCTTGGATGAGAGAACAAATCCCAATCTAACATTTCTTTTATCCATTCTATTCTAACTGTGTCTCTGATGCATCCTTTAGAAAGAAGAAGAAACTTTTTAATTTCTGGAGAAGATGGTCTTCTTGTATCCTTAGAGACATAGGCTTCTTTCCTTTTATTTATTTCTGTACAATGGTTATCTTGGATAACTAGGAGATGGGAGTCATGTGGGAAAGGAATCTCAGAACATTGAGGATGGGGACACTGGTCTTTGGCAGTCGATATTGGTGGAGGTAAATTTGTCCTCGGATTATGATTTGCATGCTCGAATTGTACTCTTTCATTTTCTTCAAATGCAGAAAGAGTAGAGAGAGTAATTAGTTCTCCACAATCAAAACATTTTACTGCAAAAGGAATTTTTCCCACTTGACTTGCTAAGGACTGTAGTGAGGCATGTAAACAAAAAGATGAAGAAGGGAATGTAGGGGTAGACTTTGTACAAGAAGAAGATCTGGAAAGATTTCTTTGGGGAAAAGAAATGACTGTAGAGTTAGAGGTTTCTTTTATTTGGGCAGAGGTAATGGACCTTGGTATTGGTGCCCTTGGGGTATCAATGACCCAGTCAGTGGGGAAAGATAAGTTTTCCCATTTTATGGTACAATGTTCCATCTTTTGATTTAAAGGATCTGTTATGACCAAAGTACTTGACTGGGATTCTTTGCTAGGGGCATGTAAGACAACAGGGAATAAAGTATTGGTATGTCTAAAACATCCTCTATCTTGGATAGATATATTTGTCCTAGTAGGACACATATCAAATCTGGTTGTTCGAATCTGTAGTTTCAATATGTTTGCAATATTTTCGTCAAAGGTATAAACAGAGAAATTCGGATAACAATCAAAGTATACATGCCCATTTGAAAGGGGGGAAACTATTCCTCCTATCAGGGAATCAGTGAACTTATTATGGGTTAGATCTCTGACTGTACATAGCACGTAGGAGTCTATTCCTTTATGGACTAGTGGACTGATTCCAATTCTGATGCATCCAAAGTGAAGGTAGTTGGTTCCATGTTTTTTGGCTTCCTTTTGGACTTCTTTTGGATTGATGAGAGAAATCGTTTGACTGATATCACTGTTCTGCTATATTCTACTTACAGATTCTTTTACAATGACTCTAGTCATAGCTTTAAGATGAAACATGTTTAGGTCTTGATATACTCTGCTAGGAGAAATGGGAGGTAATTTCCATGCAACTTGGGGATTTAATTCGACTTCTTCTATACTTGCATGGTTTATACTTTGAGTTCTATTGAAAGCAAACATTGACTCAAGGCTATTTACAGGGTCATATCCAGAGGTACTTGACTCTTCATCATTTCTAACTTCTCTAAAAGATATTGACCTGGAATCCATTATAGTAGATATTACTATTTCTGCGCAGAAAAGCGGGGTGTTTAATCTTCAATTCTCCTAAAAGAATGTCAGATAGGCTCCTGGCCGACTGCTCAGGCAGAAACTAGCAAATCTTTCAGGAGGTCGCAGTAGTGGAAACTGTGCCTTTAAATAGCCCGAGACTACTGATACGGCCTCAAATGTGTCGCAAGAGTGGAAACTATGCCTTTAAACAGCCCGAGACTCTTGATACAGCACTGGATTCCTTTTATTTCACACAAATATCTATACGCAGAGAAAACACAGAGCGAATAGCTATATCAGATCTAAGAGAGTCTGATATCATACTCAGGTTGAAACGAAGGTCATGGCTCTAATACAAATGGTATCAGAGCCATGACCTTCTTTTCGACCCGGGTATGATATCAGACTCTCTTAGATATGATATAGATATTTGTGTGGAATAAAATGAATCCAGTGCCGTATCAAGAGTCTCGGGATATTTAAAGGCATAATTTCCACTCTTGCGACACATTTGAGGCCGTATCAGTAGTCTCGGGTTGTTTAAAGGCACAGTTTCCACTACTGCGACCTCCTGAAAGATTTGCTAGTTTCTGCCTGAGCAGTCGGCCAGGAGCCTATCTAACTCTCTCTCTGGAGTAGAGGACAATATTAAAAACCCTGCTTTTCTGTGCAGAAATAGTAATATCTAGTATAATGGATTCCTCATTGTCTGTTAGATCTGTACATAATACCTTTGAATCTTCTGTGTCAACTTCTGAAAATGATTTTTGCTTTATGATCCATTATATGCCTTCAATAGAATCATTGGATCCAAGAATCAAAGACATTTATAAGGGTATGAGACCACCTGGCACTCCAAATTATGGGTTAGGGTATGCTAAACAATGTGATACAGTCATCCCTGATTGTAGATTTACTAATCCCTTACCCAGTGATATTCAAAGACCCACAATAGATCAAATCCATAAATTTCATACAGTCATGAGAGGGTGTCAGAAAGGATCTATTCTTGAAGAATGGATCAAAATAATGTTGAACTGGGATTTGTTCACAAATCCTGAAACAAAAGAATTTAATACAGTCATACCATACCCTGAAAAATTGAGTCTATCTAAAGACTGGTAGAAGTTTATGACTGAAGAAGATTGTTGGATTTCCTTCTTTGAATGGAGGAAATTAAAACAAGCAACTGTAGTTCAAATGGTAGGAGAAACCTCAGAATGTCCTTCTCCAAAACATAAGTGGAAAAGCATCGATGAAAGTATTGTTGAATCAAATTCCACTTTTCCACCTTTTAAGGGAATTGTGCTAGAAGATAATGCTAAACAAGTAAAAGCAGATCCTTTATTACTATCAGAAGAAGCCATTCAATTGTCCGAAATTGATAAAAGAGTCCAGTCAGTTTCTGAACAAATTAACTGGACAAATACTGCTTTAAGAGGAATGGCTACACATACTTTCATAACCAATGACTATGTACGAAAAGATCAAATTATGGATCTTCAAGTATCCACAAATACTATAGTACAATCTGTGGATCAAATACAAGGGAAAGTCATTGAAGTAAAGGATAAAATGGATTTTTCTCTATCAGAAATTTCCTATAGGGCCAAAGAATCTAGCAGAAACCATGAAGAAATAATGGAAGGATTAGGTAATGCCTTTTCAACTATGGGAAAATCTTTGACAGAAAAAAAAAGGCAAAAGAAGTCATCATGATAAACCTATTCCTAGTTCCTTTATCCTTCCAAGCTCTCATATTTCCATTCTATCTACTGTACATAAACCCTCTGAGATAGAAATTGTAAAAAGATTTCCATTGCATTTTCTGCCAGAAGAAGAATTGCATGAATCTTCTTCTAAAGATAGGCATGCTTTAGTGACTGTTAAAAACCCAGCCTATGAAAACCTTCCACATCATTCTACCAGACCATTAGCCCCTGACCTAGTTGGGAAAGGTAGACTTCTAGATACTCAAACCTTTGTTGAAGATTGGTTCCAAGAATGGAACATTGATAATCTGTCAATTTCACAAATAAGGCAGATGATTGACAGAATGTATGTCTCATACAAGATTATGTGTATGAAAGGAAAAACTGAAGTAGAGGCATGTAAAACAATCATTCAGTGCTTCACAGGAACTCTTAGCAAATGGTGGGAAGTTATTTATTCTCCCTTAATGATTACAAAAATGGAAGCAAAGATCCTTAAAGATGAAGAAGGGGATATTGTATATCATACTGATGGAACTACAGTAAACCATATGATTGGTGCTCTTACCACTACAATACTTGAGCACTGGTGTGGAACAGAAAATGAAATTGCAGACAAACATGAGATCATCCTCATGAATATGAAATGCAGGAAAATGTCTGAGTATGAGCAATTTCATAAAGAATGGACACAAAGAATTTTTGAGGTTAAAGAAAGTGAAAACTTATTATGGAAACAAGTCTACTTGACAACCCTACCAAGTAAATTTGTAGAGTACCTCAAAATGGAGGAAGTATTCAAACTTCCTTACGAAATGTACACCTGGGGGGAAATCTATTCCCTGATAACCAAAGCATTGATTGGACTATCCACTAGCATGAAAGTACAAAACTCTGTGTCAAAGTCCTCATATCTCCCTGACCAAAAATCTATCTGTGAACAATATGGCTTGTACCTTACAAATCCGGCCAGGAAAAGAAAAAAGAAGCCAAAAGAATTCAGGGGAGAAAAGGGTAGAAAATACAAGGCTAGATACGAGTATGGACCCAGAACTCATTATTATGAGCCTAAAGATATTAAGCTCAAAAGTCACACTCATGAAGCAAAACATGGAATTATTTGATGGATCTGTGGAAACCATGGGCATTATGCTCATAATTGTCCAAAAAATGTAGCCTCTAGAAAATCTAAAGGAAAATTCTCAGAACAAAAAGAAAAAGAGGCTCAGGAAAGAAAACAGTTAGTCTTAAAGACTCACTGCAACAGATGTGTGGCAAACAATCATGATACTAATAACTGCCCCTACAATCCTTTTAAAAGAGAACAAGTTCATCTTCTTCGAGAAGGATGTTGTTCTACTTCTAGCAGTGCATCTGAGTTTGAATATAGCTCAGAATTTTTTTTTTTGATGAATCAATATTGCAATTGTAGCAATCCTAATTTCTGCTCTTATGAAAGTAATACTGATAATTCTAATTCTGAATCAGAACCTAAAACACAACAAAAGCTAAAAGTATGCATGTTCCAGAATACATGTGATCAAGAGGCACATATGCTTGCCCAAATCAAAAGCCTCCCTGAAGGTGACATGAAAAACTCTCTCATTGAGACCTTCATTAAGACTGTCAAAGAAGAACAAAAGAATAAACACCCTGAATTATCAAAGAGACAACCTTTTTTTATTGATGCTTCCTTTGATAAAAATACAAAGACATATATCAAATTCAATAGAGAACCAAGGTTACAGAACACCTCTGTTACTGACTTGGCTAAAGAAGTTTTTTCTCTAAAGAAGGAAGTCTGTGAACTAAAAGAAAAAGTCAGGAGGATGGAAGGAGATGCAGAATATAGCTTCAAGATTGATTCATGGGCAAGACAATAAATCAAAGCAATAAAAGAGAGGTTGGATTCCATCCCTCCTCCCCTTGAAGATGCCCCTTTTGAATCAATTGTTCAGGAACAGACAGCAATAGAAATGCAAGGGATGACAGGTATGAAAATCATGCCCGTAAGATATCAAAAATATTATGTCAAGATCCATATAGAGATAAATCAAGAAACATTTTTTTTAATTTCACTTATAGACACTGGATCTGATCTAAACTTGTTGAACAAAGATCTTATCCCTGCAAAATATTGGCTTCCTAGTTTCGGCTCAGCCATTGGACTAGGAAATGTAAATACTTCTTTTCAGTTTGAAGTCCCTAAAGGTATTTTGATTTTGGGAGAATACGCTTTAGGAATGAAATACCAAATCTCAGATCTACCAGTAGACTGTATCCTTGGTACTCCTTTCCTTTCTGCTGTAGAACCACATGGTTCTTGCAGTTGTCCAGACAAGAGACCAGGATATTTTATTACATTACCAAGTATAAGTAAGAACCCTCCCAAAAGGATTGAACTGCCATTCGTCTTAGAATCTCATACTCAAATTGCTTATTGCAAGAAAAGTCGGGTAACTGTAGAAGTTTGGGATGATTAGCGAAATGCTCCTGTTACTCATCATTTGGCTGATAATACTTCCTGGGAAATTTTTGAAAATAATTGGATACCAGAATGGCAGCTCAGGGCTTCAAAAAAAATAGAATTGGGGTTGCCTGGATTTTCAAGAAATACTAATATAAATGTGCTTCCTTCTCAGCATATACTTGGTAGAATGCACCAGGCTTCTACTATTGCTTCTAGAGAAAAATTGGTAGAAATGAGAGATCTCGGCAGAATCAGGTCTGCTAACAGAGAATGGTTCGATCAGCAGGCACAAAGATGGCAAGAAACTCTTGCTTGGAACTTCTTCCAAATCAATAGAATGAGGACAATACAAGATTGGCCGAACGAGAATCCAGAAGAAAAATTGTTTAATATTAATTATCATCAGTATAAAGCAATGTGGTTTAATGTTTGTCTTTGGATAGATAGATATAAATATTATTACTGTATGATAAAATTTGCAGATTCCTTCATTCTGGGCCCTGAACCTGACTGGTTAATGGAATGGTGGCACAAGTTTGGATTAAATCTTGTTGGCATACATCATCAAGTATCAGAAGTTGGCATAATGTTTCTCTTCCATAATAGAAGGCTTGAAACTATTGATGATCTATTTTCAAAAGAAGAATATAAGATGATGTTTGTAAGAGAAAAACATCCATGGGTAATCTGAACCAAGTATGTATTCCATCTAGATGAAGAAAGTGGAGAGGATCCTGAATTATTCAGGAAAATCTATACTCAACATTGGGATCCCTATAACTTTAGACATTTTAATGATTATCCATTAGAATAATTGGTTTACCATTTGTAAAACTGCTCCAAAAGAATAGCTTTGTTAGAGGCCTCCTCTGTCAGAGTATGAATCTTGACTACTTGCACTATGTCTCATGCACTATCTCCTCTCACTATCTGGTCTTCTAGTCTATGCTACTCTCGACAAGACCAATATCGTCAGGTTAAGCACTTTACTTTGTCCGAACTATGAACCCCACCACCCGAAGTCCATCAGGCTTTTGCAGTTTTATGTGAACCCTATAGCTGGCATTCCGTGGACCCTCCGCACCTACAACTTCCCTTTCGCGGCCACTTGCCTTAGCGGGACTTACTACCAGTGCTCGGTCGTCCCTTTATATCGACTACCAACGAACCTTATTATCTGGATGAGTGAACTATATCAGACAGTACCAAGGAACATCGATTGCAGATATAGGCAAACAAGCGAGATCACAATGAGTGCATAATATGAGACAAACAGAGAAACTTCAGAGCTTTAAACACATATGCGGAAGACTTTGATATTATATTAATCAGAGAAAATCACTTGGGTATTACAATATGTGCTAGATGCACAGACTTAGAGCAGACTGCTCTTCGCTTGACTTACAAACTTAGAAAGATACGAAGCTTCAGACAGAAGGGAAGCTTAGAGACTCGGACTCCTAAACTCTCAAAATGCTCCTTTGATATGTTCTATAGAGAAATCAAAATTGCTAAAGAGAGCTTACCATCTAGAAAATTTAGAATCTCCAGGATTCTTCAAATCTTTGTTAAGGACTTTATTCATTGTTGCAGCATCAGTCCTTAAAATAATTTTTTTATAGATCAAATAAATTTCAAATTTATGTATGGCATTTAAAGCAGCTTTGATTTCTTTATCTAGAGCAGAATAGTTCTTTTCTTCTGCTTGCCATAAACCAGAGGAAAATTGAATGACCTCTTATTTTCCTTTATCCCTAACTTGTTTTAACATTGCTCCCCAGCCAATATTGCTTGCATCAATTTCTACTATCTTTGGAAGATCATCATCATAGATGTGCAAGATTGGGAGATTCTTGGTCTCTGCCTTAATATTTCTCATAGCTTGGGTATGGGCTTCTGTCCAGGGGCTTGGTTCCTTCTTTAGCCTATCATTGAGAAGTTTTCTATCTTGGGCACATTTTTTATAAAAATGACTTATGTAATTTAAACTTCCCAAAAATCTTTGTAGTTGTGTTTTATCAAGAATTTCATCTAGAAATTTATCTGCAAATTCCACAGCATGAGTTTGCAGAGTAATTTGGCCATTGTCAATAGTATGACCAAGAAACTTTATTTGAGTTTGAAAAAGCTCAATCTTTTTCTTTGATAAGACTAGGCCAGCTTGCTTGATCACCTGCAGAAGCTTCTTCAGATGCTTAAAATGTTGATCTATGGATGAAGAGAAGACAAGAATGTCATCAATATAAACAATAAGCCAATCAAAGTATGGCTTGAGAGTATCATCCATAACCCTTTGAAATTTTGCAGGAGCATTATTCAATCCAAATGGGACGTTAAAAGCAGTTTTAAATTTATCCTTTTCACTAATGGCCACCTGCCAAAATCCTGACTTTAAATCGAACTTTGAAAATATTTTCGCCCCTGCAATTCTGGTGACCAAACTGCTTCTATTTGGAATGGGATATGTATCATCAGCTAAAACTTTGTTTAAGGGTTTGTAATTCACTACTAATCTAGGAACTCCTCTGATTTGTTCTGAATGTTTATTTACATAAAACCCATAACAGTTCCAAGGACTAGTGTATTTTCTAATGAGTTCTTTACCCAATAAACCCTTAATTTCTTTTGCGCATAGCTTCTGATATTCAACATTCATTGGTGTGGCTCGGATTTTCCAAGGCTTCCCTTGGTAGTCTTCTCTATATGGAAGGGAAACTTCATGTTTTTTTTGTTTCCAAAAGGCAGTAGGATTCTCTGAGCAGACTGAGTTAATGAATTCTTTCTTTAATAGAAGAATTTTTTCTTGTATGTCTTCCCTTTTTAATTGATCTCTTATTCTGATCCATGTTTGGAACTGCTTCAGTTCTTTTATTGTTTCATTCTTTCCGAGGCTTAAGTGAACAACATATGAGATCCTTGGGGTAGATACAAAAGGAAGTTTAATTGTGACTCTACCCCGTGGGGAAGGGACTGTGATAAAGTATCCTGGATTTTCTGGAGTTACCATGGTTGAACCATGAGGCGAGACTGCTGCAAGGAAGGGAGTACCAAGGATACATGCAATAGGAATGTCTGCTAAGAGAAATTTTAACTTTAGGCAATAGTCTTGGAAACAAAGAATTGCTTCTGGAATCTAGAATGAAATATCATTTGGAATGTTTCCTAGTCCCACAACCATAGCTTGAGTTTTTTCCCATAAGGATACAGGGATAACAGGCTTATTTAGCATGTTCAAATCAGATCCAGTATCTATCAATGTCTTTAATCTGAAATGTAAATCTTGAATTTTTAATTCAATCAAGACATGATATTTCTGATGCTTAACCTGAAGACTTTCATCTTCTTCTTTCTTCTGCTCTGGAACATTTGCCATGGTTTTCTTGATTTTGTTGATCTCTCTTCCCAAATCGGATATAGACAAGGTGTGTACTGGACAGCACATAAGGCTAGATTTCTGAGGAACTAGCACCCTTGAAAGAGCTAGATATTTTTCTTTGTAATGCCATTCATAAAAGGATACATAAATATTCTCCTTATCCATAAAATGTTTCCAGTTTTGGGCTAATCCAACCTTTTTTTCATTTGAAGTCTTTTTGGTAAATTATCTTGCTCTTGGATGAGAGAACAAATCCCAATTTAACATTTCTTTCATCCATTCTGATTTAACTGTGTCTTTGATACATCCTTTGGAAAGAGAAATAATTTTTTTAATTTCTGGAGCAAATGGTCTTCTTATATCATCTGGGACATAAGCCTCTTTTCTCTGATTTATTTTTGTACAATGGTTATTCTGAATAACCAGAACATGAGAGTCATGTGGGAACGGAATGTTAGAACATTGAGGATGGGGACATTGGTCTTTTGCAGTAGAGACTGGTGGAGGTAAATCCTTGGATTGTGATTGGCATGCTCAAATTGTACCCTTTCATTTTCTTCAAATGCAGAAAGAGTAGATAGGGTAATTAAGTCTCCACAATCAAAACATTTTACTGCAAAAGGAATTTTTCCCACTTGGTTTGCTAAGGACTGTAGTGAGGCATGTAAACAAAAAGATGAAGAAGAGAATGTAGGGGTAGAATTTATACAAGAAGAAGATCTGGAAGGATTTCTTTGGGGAAAAGAAATAACTGCAGAGCCCGAAGTTTCTTTAATTTGGGTAGAGGTGATAGATCTTGGTATTGGTTCCCTTGGGGTATCAATGACCCAATCAGTTGGGAATTATAGGTTTTCCCATTTTATGGTACAATGTTCCATCTTTTGATTCAATGGATCTTTTATGACCAAAGTGCTTGACTGAGATTCTTTGCTAGGGGCATGTAAGACGACAGGAAATAGAGTGTTGGTATGTCTAAAACATCATCTAGCTTGGATAGATATATTTGTCCTGGTAGGACACATGTCAAATCCAGTTGTTCAAATATTCAATTTTAATATATTTGAAATATTCTCATCAAAGGTATAAACAGAGAAATTTGGGTAACAGTCAAAATATATAGGCCCATTTGAAAGAGGGGCAACTATTCCTCCTATCAGGGAATCAGTGAACTTATTATGGGTCAAATCTCTGACTGTACATAACACATAAGAGTCTATTCCCTTATGGACTAGTGGGTTGATTCCAATTATGATACATCCAAAGTGAAGGTAGTTGGTTCCGTGTTTTTTGGCTTCCTTTTGGACTTCTTTTGGATTGATAAGAGAAATTGTTTGACTGATATCACTGTTCTGTTGTATTCTACTTACAGATTCTTTTACAATGACTCCGGTCACATCTTTAAGATGAAACATGTTTAGGTCTTGATATACTCTGCTAGGAGAGATGGGAGGTAATTTCCATGCAGCTTGGGGATTTAATTCGACTTCTTCTATACTTGCATGATTTATACTTTGACTTCTATTGAAAGAAAACATTGACTCAAGGCTATTTACAGGGTCAGATCGAAAGGTACTTGATTCTTCAACATTTCTAACTTCTCTAAAAGATACTAACCTGGAATCCATTATAGTAGATATTACTATTTCTGCATAGAAAAACAGGGCTTTTAATCTTGTCCTCTACTCCGAAGAGAGAGTTAGATAGGCTCCTGGCCGACTGCTCAGGCAGAAACTAGCAAATCTTTCAGGAGGTCGCAATAGTGGAAACTGTGCCTTTAAACAGCTCAAGACTACTGATACAACCTCAAATGTGTCGCAAGAGTGGAACTATGCCTTTAAACAGCCCGAGACTCTTGATACGGCACTGGATTCTTTTTATGCCACACAAATATTTATATACAGGTAAAACACAGAGCGAATAGTTATATCAGATCTAAGAAAACATTACAAAACATGATATTAAATTATCAGGAAAAATTAATGGGGCATTTTTACTTCATGCAAGTCTGAGCCTACCACTTGTTCCCACCAATTATGCCCACTTGCTCAATATGCATCCCATTTTTACCTTTAGCATTCCCTAGGCTCAATGTTTATTTTTTTAATGTTATTTTAAAAACTTAACAAAAATTGAATTCAATGAGAAAGGTCACTTTTAATAATCTGTTGGAGTTTTTAAATAGATTTATACTTAAGTTTTTTTAAAATAGATTTTTAGGTAAGTTTTTTTAAAATAGATTTTTACTAGTAAATTTTTATATATAATATTTATTTTTTTAATATTATTTTAAAAATTTGTTTAAACAAAAATTGAATTTCATCATCAATATCACTTTTAATAATTTGTTTAAAATAGATGACAAAGTTTATTTTAAAAAAGTGTCACGAGGGGAATGGGGGGCGCAACAACCTGAAACTCCCCACCGAGCCAATATCTCCGATCCTGGGAGGAGCCGTATGAGGCGGAAGCTTCACGTACGGTTCTGAAGCCGAGCCTTTCCAGCCAGCGATGGGGCTTGGGGACGGATATGATGATCAGTTTAGGTAGGGCGGCCTACTACAACCTGTAGGGATACCCGTAGTGAGACCATAGATGAACGAAGTTATTTATTTTTACTAATTTCATTATTTTTATATGTTTATTATGTAAATTTTAATATTTTTTTATTAAAAATAGTTATATAATGTTTATTTTTATATTATTATTTTTCAAATTTATAAAATCAAACAAAAATAGTTTTTTTTATAGAAATTAACACAATATAATGAAATCAAAACTATATTATTATTATTAGGAGAATCACATTTGTTATTATTATTTTTACGAATTTCAATATTTTTATGTGTCACGGCCAAGCCACATTAAATTGGTGTATGAGACCTCTCTGTCCAACCGATTTGAACTTGTGACCTCTTAGGAGGAAACACGTGTTCTTAACCATTAGACTCACTCATGCTGTATGGTTAAAACTCTCATAAACACTTAATAAATTAAAACTCTAATTAAAACTCTCATAAACACATTGAACGTGTAATAAATTAAATTAAAACTCTAATTTTAATATAAATCAATGTCATATTATAACTTTTATATAAGTAAATGTCATATTAAATTAAAACTCTCATATAAATTAATTTTAATAATTTGACAGTGTTATAAAACCTTTAAATTTAATCTAATATAAATATATTTAAAAATGTAAATTTAACAAAAATAAATAAAAAATTGAAAGTGTAATAAATTAATATTTAGTAGTATAATATAAATTAATTTTTATAATTTGAAGTGTTACAAACTCTAACTCTCATATAAAACTCTAAAATTAATTTTAATACTCTCATATAAATTAATTTAACCT
>JZKD02S1785014.1:50025-61099 GCA_000966675.3 Picea glauca | reverse complement strand
TATATATATATATATATATATATATATAAGTTTGTCGGTACTACTGTGGAAAACACGATAAAGGTTTGTGTGGAACATTCAACACCACCAAGTTCAGTGTGAATATATAAGAGAGATGATATTTCTGGACTTAAGGGGAGAAATATATAATATTAAATATTATTTATGTCGGTGTTAAAGTGTGGGGTTGATCTAACACCAAGTGTTGGCCCTTGACCAGGTTTTGAGGAAACACTGGTCATGTTTCACCATTTTTTGGGACTTCGACAGGTTGGTCGAAGAAGGAGTGCCCAGACGAAGTGACGATCATGGAATCTTGCCCTTTTTGCAGGATTTTTGGGTTTTAGGTTTTATCTAACGGGTATGGGATGTAGGCCCATGGGTTTACCCATGTTTAGGCCCTTTTTGTAATGTATAAATAAGTGGTTAAGAATGTAAGAAGTAGAATGGCTAAGTGCAAG
Source organism: Picea glauca (assembly GCA_000966675.3). Taxonomy (NCBI): domain Eukaryota; kingdom Viridiplantae; phylum Streptophyta; class Pinopsida; order Pinales; family Pinaceae; genus Picea; species Picea glauca. The sequence continues at coordinate 60,638 of JZKD02S1785014.1, read as the reverse complement.
TAGAGTTACTAGTTCTGATCGACTTTGTGCAAGAACCTATGAGGGTTGCTAAGTGCGAATACTTGTGAATTTTTTATGCATAATGTATGAGAGACTTGTAGAGCTAAGTGCAAGTGGTTGCAGTTGTATTTGTGTCTTGACCCAATCCAGGGAAGGAGGATCTGGCAAGGTGTGCACAGATCTCTTGTCCTTTGAAGAGTTGGATATGTGGCTTGGCACATGTAAGAAGATTGAATAAGATTAATAAAGAAGAAGAAGAGTTGGTGGGCGTAGCCCCACACTAGGGTGAACCACGTATATCCTTTGTTGATGTTTTTTGTGCAATGATTTTCATGGTGTTTATGCTTATGTTTGTTCAGTTCACTATTCTTGATGTATGATAGATAGATCTATGATTATTAGTGCTTTATGATGTGAATGAATGTTAGATCTGAACTGATGCTAAGTGCTTAGAGGTGTTGATCTGTTTATTACAACATTGTTCTATATTTAGGGTTAATCTGTGAAGTGAATAAGAAGCATAATTGAATGCACACTATTGGCTAAGTGCTATGTTGAAGTGTGTAATCACATATCTATGACCTAGCTAGGTTGTAGACACTTGAGTCCTGCAACCCCCCCAGCCTCTACCTCGGGTGAGACTTCAACAACATCGTACGTGTTGCTGAAAGGGCTGGTAGTTAGGGTTTTGTTGGTGCATTGTTGAAACATTGAACCCTGGGTCTTCCCCTGTGCCAACAAATGGTTCAGTTGTCGGGACTTGAAACTGTGATTGTTGGGAACTGAACAAAGAAGAAAGATTTGTGCATAGATCTGTTGTTGTAGTGTGCGGTATCCTACTTGACTTGAGAATCTCTATGCTAAGAGAAGGAAGTTCGATCTGAAGGAAAGAGGTAAGATCTTAAAGCTTTGTGCTCTGATAAAGGTAAGATATGTGGAAATTTTTGCTTCGAAAGTATGAATCTAGGTATGTTTGATAGATTTGGTCCTATTATGAAAACTAGGGCACAAATAGAAGAAGGAAGACTTGATCAGAATAGATTTAATAGAGATAGTGAAAGATATGTTATTCCTATGCACAAAAATAATTTTTGGATTAACAAGTGGATGCAAGAACCTAGAAAGAATGTTTGCAAATTGCAGGTCCATTATTGTGATCCCAGTGCCCAGTACAGGAAAGGTTGGGGATCGTTTAAGAGAAAGAGAGGAGTGACATTGTGTTATAACTACAGAACAGTGTGGCATCTTGCTAAATAATTCTTTGGCATAGGTCTTATTTGTCTTTGTTGTAAGGCTATTGGTCATGAAGTTTTGGATTTCCCTATAATGATTGATAAAGTTGAAAAGATGAACCTGAGACAAGAAAACCATGAGGAAGATCAAGAAACTAAGGATGTGTTAGAAAACTAGAACGAATCAGAATCTATGTTATTATAGCTGAAAGAAACACTAAATGATCATAGAAACATCAGTCTACCAGAGATTTTAAAAGAGAAGCAGTGCATAGAAAAAATAATACGGGACTTCAACATAGATTGTGTATTAGATGAGGAAACACATGTGAATCTTATGCGAGAAAGTACTTGGGAACTTTTGGGAAATCCAACTATGATTCCTTCATTGGGGAGGATAGGATTTTTTAAAGGAAAGATGATAACCCTATGTGGAAGATTTACTCATGTACCTATGATTGCCCATGGAACATCGACTGAAGAAGAATTTGAAGTCATTAAGTTTGTGGAGAATAGAACCCCATTTTCACTTTTGTTAGGAAAGAATTGGATTGAGACAGATCAGATCTAGAGGAAAGCAGAGGAAGAAGCTACAAAACAGAAAAAGCAAGAACTAAGGGACTTCATGGCTAGGAGAATAGTGTGCTTAATAGAAGAACAAGAAGACAAGTCGAAGCAGCTAAGGGGAAAAGACTTAGTTTTCAAAGTTGAAAGAATGCAAGAAGGCTTGAAAACCCTATCCATCCAGGAGAGAAGTGCATCTACCCTGGGAATAGTAAGGGAAGAGATATCACACCTAAACCCTTTGGAAGACCCTCAGGAGTGAGAAATTACTACGCTAGGATAAAATAAGAATAAGAATGGAAAGAGGAATCCAGAGACTCAGATCACAGGGCAGAAGGAAAGAAATCTCAGTAAGAAGAAGGAAAAGATAGAAAAACTACAGGAAATTCCAGAGAATACTTCGCAGAAGGTAGACTTGCAGAACTTGAACCTCGTCAGATTAGCAGAACTACACAGAAAGGAACTTCTCCATGACGAAGCTATATGACCATTGGAGGCATCTCGACCATTAGAATGGCACTCCAAAATGGTTATAAACGCAGTTATTGCCGGAAAGATCGCCATTGGACCATTGAGACTGTGCCATAATGGATGGATTGAAGCATTTCAACCCTTTGAAGGAATCTGTTATGACGTTGTTTATTTATTTCATCAAATGTCACACAGGGGCCACTTTTGCAAAATGAGATATTCGAGCTAGCAGAGAAGTTATTACATACCACATTGTGTTGTCTAATACCTTGCCACCGATTCAATTACCTTGATCATATGTTCACCTACCCAATCTATTTGACCATGAGAGTATATGTCAGGCGAACGTAGCGCAGTAGAGAAGTTGGTATAAGAAATCTTGATTGACCTTATGGACAAGAAGGTTATGTCTACAGGTATATAGGCCTCGTCGATGGGAGGATTGCAAGCATTCCCCTCGACTGGACATTGATCTGGTCCATCACGAGAAAATATGCAAGCACCGCGATGATCTAGTGAATGCAAAGCAGATCTCATCGGTCTTGACTGACTACATCCCGCCCTTGGCTAGCGCGGTTAGTCATGACAGGGTCCCGAGAGATTTTGAATACACACTCATCACGACGTACCTCCCGAAAGGGATATGCGCAGTAGGACCATAGTTGGGACTGATCCTAGATCTTAAGATAAGTGATTTTAACCTTAGCGATAGGAAGAATTATGCAATGCTCGCACCACATCGCTACCTGAAAAAGACGATTGGGAAGAAACCTAAGATCGTTTCCCAGTCATGGATCAAGGAGATTGCAAGATTGACCATCTTGAATGTGATTAAGATAACACACTTCGATAGACATCATGAGGTTAACGCGTGCATTAAACTCCTCCTGTCGTGCTTCTATGGTGGGTACCTGTGGTTGGATAGGTGCATCACTATGGATCCGGTGTTGATCCACCCCATTACTGGACTAAGCATGCAAGGACCAGACCCTCAAAAATTCTACCCTGGGAAGACATCAGATCGCTCCTTGGCACAATGAATCAAAGAAGCATATGACAATGTGGAGAAAGGAAAGCGAGACTACAAGGTAGCCTCCATCCAGGATGGTGCAATGTGCCTATCTTGTCAGTTGATAGCGAGAAATCTCATCAGAAGGAACAGGTTGACACAAGTCACATGCTTCGTAGTCGACCTTGCAGGAAAATGCATTGAAGGGATGCAGATGAACTGGGCGAGTCATCTCGTCAATGAGTTGGAGAAGCATTGTCACGAAGCATAGGACCAAGGCTATGAATTCCACTTCAACTGGTTACTAATTCTTATAGCATTTTTTGCTTGGGAAATGCCAGAGGGAGCAACATTCCCTGCAGTGGATCCATCAGAACCATTGGCCGTGAGGTTCACCGCTTTGTGGTATTCGAGCAACATGGCGAAGTAGTGGCAATCAAACACGGTGTTCCACAGTTACTACCTACATCTCACGCGTGCCATTGAGTCATTCCCCTAAATGACTCTGAACACCTTGCATACTTACAGACCACTAGAGAAGTTCTGCGCAAACCGCCACTTTATTTAGATCACTGCGTGCAAGGATGAAAGTAAAGAGGAGTTGCAGTCGTATTATAATTTGACCGAAGAAGACCTGGAAGAGATCACTAAAGAATGGCTAGCTGAATTCCTTGTACCAGTTGGATATGTCAAATTGTCCGACCCCGACCTCATCGGAAGTCCTGTGGTTACCCAAATGGAGAATGATGGCCCAAGTAGCGCTAAGAAAAAGAAGAAGTTGGAGGAAGTGCAGGACATAGACAATGAAGAGAAGGACAGTGCATCAGAGGAAACTGCATGTCACTCACCTGGAGGAGGAGGAGGTGATGAAGTAAACCAATAAGAGGAAGGAGAAGAAGAAAAGCAAGAAAAGGGTGAAGTAACACTGCCGAAGGATCCCATAAGAGAGGCAGATACATCAAAGAAAAGGAAGGTTTCTCCAAAGAAACCCTCAACACGGAAGGAATCCCGAGCCAATAAGACCAATTCATAGAATGTGCTCACAGTGGATGATGTTGACCTTATCATCGTAGCTGTCTACTGTGCCCTCATCATCATAAAGTGTAGAATTGGGGGATGATCCCACCCAATTGCGAAGGTTAGCATATGCGATAGAGGATCGCCTTCGTCGAGTCCAAGAGGAAAAAGAACAGGCCACAGAGGCCTTGAAGCAAGAAAAGGAGGAGGCCTTAGAGAAACTTTGGGTTGCTCAACAAGAGACATATGACCTTCAGGCAAAGTTTGAAAAAGACAAGGAGCAAATCCAGAAAGATGAAGACCAGTTGCTCGTAGAGAAAATTGGGATTAGAGAAGCTGTGAATAGAGTACTTCACTCTGTGTTGGGGCTAGCACAGATGGAAGAAGAGATAACAGAGAGCTGAGTGGGGAAGCTCGTTGATTTCATTCAGCTGCTTCAAGCAAGAGTAGCAGAGATAGAACTTCAAGCAGTTCCTAACAGTCTACAGGAAGTACGAGATCAAAGGAAAGAAACTGCCAGGAGTGCAGTAGAAATAATCAAGGCGTTGGATTCAGAATTCAAGCAACTTAGTGACCAAAGTGCACAGACCTACGAGTGCCTTGCAAAATACCTGGAGCTAAGGAAATTGGAGGCACAACTCCAGGAGGTGAAGTAGCAGGTGTCGATTGTGTAAGCACAACTGAAGCAGCTTACGACAGTGGAAAAGATGAAAAGGTCGCAGGAGCAACATGCAGTTCAACAACAGGTCATTTCCATCCAGAGCAAAGTGATGGAAGTGACACAGAGACTCCAATCGGTGCAGGACGAAGCCTACACACTTTTTGAAGAACTCGAGGGACAAGGATCACAGTTGGAATAGGTGGTCGCAACAATGAAACAATGCCTCGAAGGGCCTATCACCGAGAAAGTAATCCAGGAGTTCATCGAGCAGGAGGCTCTGGCAAAGTAGCAAGTTGAAGAATCTTGAGCTAAGCTTGAGGATTTTGAAGCAGTGTTTCCTAGACTAGAGTGACTCGGGATGAGTCACGGGTGAGTGTTGGGGGCTTGTTGGCCCTTGACCAAGTTTTGAGGAAACAGTGGTCATGTTTGACCATTTTTTAGGACTTCGACAGGCTGGTTGAAGAAGGAGCACCCAGGCGAAGCGGAGACCGCGGGACCTCGCTCTTTTTGCTAGATTTTTGGGTTTTAGGGTTTATGTAATGGTTATAGGATGTCGGCCCATGGGTTTACTCATGTTTTAGGACCTTTTTGTAATGTATAAAGAAGTGGCTAAGAATGTAAGAAGTAGAATGACTAAGTGCAAGTAGAGTTACTAGTTTTGATCGGCTTTGTGCAAGAACCAGTGAGGGTTGCTAAGTGCGAATAGTTGTGAATGCTTCGTGCATACTGTATGAGAGACTTGCAGAGCTAAGTGCAAGTGGTTTTAGTTGGCTTTGTGCCTTGACCTAATCTAGGGGAGGAGGATCTGGCGAGGTGCGCTCAGATCTCCTATCCTTTGCGAAGTTGTTCTGTGGCTTGTTGCATGTAAGAAGATTGAAGAAGACTAATAAAGAAGAAGAAGAGTTATTGGACGTAGCCCCACACTGGGGTGAACCACGTATATCCTGTGTTGATGTGCTTTGTGCAATGATTTTTATGGTGTTTATATTGATTTTTGCTTAGTGCACTATTCTTGATGTATGATAGATAGATATATGATTTGTTAGTGCTTTATGATGTGAATGAATGTTAGATCTGAACTGATGCTAAGTGCTTAGAGGTGTTGATCTGTTTATTACAGCATTGTTTTGTATTTAGGGTTAATCTGCGAAGTGAATAAGAATCATAACTGAATGCATACTATTGGCTAAGTGCTCTATTGAAGTGTGTAATCACAGATCTGTGTCCTAGCTAGGTTGTAGAAACTTGAGTCTTGCAACCCCCCTTGCCGATATCTCAGGTGAGACTTCATCTTCTTCGCAAGTGTTTCCGAAAGGGTCGGTAGTCAAGGTTTTGTTGGTGCGTTGTTGAAGCATTGAACCCTGGGTTTGCCCCTGTGCCAACACCAAGTATGTAAAGAATTTAATGCTTTGTAATTGTGTAATTGTGTACTTATTAAGATAGATGCAGTAAAGCATGGAAGCAAACATGATTAAAAATAATGTAAAGATGACAAAATAGAATGGTATGAACACCGAGGAGATTGAGCCTGCACACCCATTTATATGAAAAATGACCATGACAACATGCACATTCATAAATTTAAAAAAAAAAATAATGTACCCGCAACTCCTTTTTCGTCTCAAGCTGGTAAGGAAAAATGTGTCATATTAATTACTTTGTTTTTTTTTCCTTCATTATACTAAAAATGAATATATTTAACAAATGACATCATTAATTATCATAATTCAATAAAACATAGGGAGATAGTACCAAGTGATAGAAAACATAATTGGAGGTGAGAGAGCTCCAAGAGGAGATAGTGCCAAGTGATATAAATCATAATTGGAAGTGAGAGAGGTTCAAGAGGGAGTCATAAGGTTGATTAGTGTTCCCTAGAAGAAACTAAAGAAGCATGTAGCAGGAAAGTTCTTATTTTTGGATTCATTTTTTGAAGTTGATTTCTTCCATTTTGGAGTTTGTTAAAAATAACAACTTTGCACGTTACATGTTTGGAAGTCTCAGAAGTATGGACAAGTGAATCTTTCTAGGTATGAGGAACATGATGGAACAATATATATCCTTTGTGGAGACCAAATCTACTACAAAAACATTTACACCATGTTAGGCAATCGAAAAACCCATTGTTTGAATGATATGGAGATGTACAATTGCACATAACATCTTCACTACACTCTTGGTCCGAAAAAATATTTTATTTGTGTTATTGCCAGGTTGGAGAGCAAAGTACCCATGTAGAAGTTGTGTTCACAACATGAAAATTCCTAATATGTGTGAAGAGATTATAGCTTCAGAAGTAGTACATCAACTATTATATACAACTATTCTCTAAAACTCCATACAATTCACCCAATTTAAGAACTAAAAATTATGGTTGTATCTAGTTAGTGTTTGACCAGTGTCACCAACTACCAACCGGGGCCACCATAGTTCAATCGACTCTATTATTTTTGCCTTAAAATCCTACTATTTCAATCCATTCAACCATCCCACTCAAATATTCATTAGAGATACTTCCATCAAAATTCCCAGGTCTGAAAAAATGGTAACTTCCAAAATTTACAATATTTACTTTCATAAAAAAACTCCAATTTCATAAAACTCTAACTTATGATTGAAATTAAAATTTTATGAGACAAAAAAAAGGGTTTAACCTCTTCTAGAGTTATATAAATCTTTTAGTGATATTTCGGTCAACAGATATACCTGGCTCTAGAGACGGTATATACAGAGTTAGCGATTTGGTAGGGTTAGTGGTTTACCAATCGAGAATGATCGAATGACAGAGCCGGTATATACGTATGTCGATATTGTCTTATGTTTTGGTAGGGTTAGTGGTTTACCAATAGAGAATGATTGAATGAGAAGTGGTGAGAGATCAACTGTGACTGGTCGCCATTGCCAAGGACCTCGCCATGGAGTTCTGTGGAGAGCTCTGGGGATTTGGAAACTTGACAATAGTTTAAACAGTGACAGAGAAGTCTAAATATCATACTGAAATTATCTTCACATTCCACTACCTCACAGATCTAGCAGACTCTACGCTATCATCTTCAAAGTGAATGTAAAACCCCAGGACTATAAACACTAACATCATCCATTAGATATTGACACATCATCGACATGACATTACAATTGAAAACTAAATCCTTACTAAACCAAATCTCAATCACCTTACTTCATGTAAAAAGGCATTAAGTCTGAGAATTCAACCATGGCACTTGTGGGGTTGGGAAGATGCACAAAAAAATTAAAAAGGAAAAGAAAAAATTACTTTTATTGAATATATAAGCACAGTCCTTGAACTACCATTCCTTCCCAAGCACGAACACCACCATGACACGACTCCAGTCATTGGGTGACAATGCAAATGGCTTATCCCTCGCCTCAAAGGTAAACCCCACCCTAAGACGACCACTTTTCCTCTGTAAAGTAATACACTCAGGCTTCTTGGGAATCTCCTTGACCTTGGCATCAAGGGCATAGTAAACCCTATCCTCCAAAAATTCCTTCACACTATACATATTCAAGAGGGTCTAGAAGGAATTAGGATAAAAAATTATAGTCACACCCTCACCAATAATGTTGTTGTTACATTTAATGTCAGTATTTAATGATGAGGATATCTTGCAATTTCCCTTCAACCTATCTTTTTGCTAACTATATTCCTCGATGGTAGGTTTCAGAATGGGCCATATGGCATCGGTGGAATTGATTTTTCCCTGTAGGTAGTCCAATAGAGGTTTCCAATTGGGTAAGCAGACGATCCGGAACTTGTGAGCATGGGCTTGCTGGAGGTAATCGGTGTGCTTCATGTGGGAGTTGTTAAGGAAGAAAACGAGGGGTATAGAGGCTGCCCTGCTTGGCTCTATAGGCAGTTTCGATGCTGCAGGGGAAGCGATATTTGTCCCCATATAGGAATTCCTTAGGGGAGCCAGGGAGGCAGCACATTCTCTCCACTTCAGTGCGAGTTGTGTAGTCGCGGAGGACTGTGAGAGAGTCTATGGATGGCTTGAGGGAAGCTTATACTATGTGGCCGTCGGGAAAGTTAACACAACACTTGTAGGTATGAAACATCACCAGAGTCTTACAACCCATAAGATTGGGAATATAAAGGAAGATATGCTAGACACCAAGTTGCTAGAAAACATTGATCGTTTGAAGAGAAAAATTTATGGTTTTCTTCTTTAACATGTTGAGTCTCTTGCTTCTTCTCTTGATAACCATGCATGTGGTTTCTAAGAAGGTATGTTTCTATATCAAATTTCTCACTGATAGTTAATTACGAATTTCCTGGTTCTTGAGATATTCATGAGCCAAAATAATTAGTAAGTCTTGAAAAGGCTTTGTAATTGCATAGGTGCGGGTGCATCACCCCTCTTCTTTCCTATGGATCAACTCGAATTGCCCTGGTACACCGGCGCCTCCACTACCGCTGCAAACTTTTGTTTTCACCAAAGATATGGATGAATCAAAGATAACGGCCTACTCAGGAATAAACTATTCCATGATGAAATGACCGACTCCTCCTCCTCCTATATGTGCATTTGTAGGCTCAAACTTGTTTGCACCTTGACATGGTCGAGAGGTTTGGAACATAGTCGTTGTAGAAAGAAGCCATCCTGACTGACCATGACTATATGAAGAATAAGAGCAGGGTATGGGTATGCTTGTCATAATGCTTTCACTTTCAGGTTGATGTTCAGTCATGAGTGCCATCATGGATCCAATGCCGACATCTCCTCCATATTCAACCATGTGAACTCCATACAAGATGGAAGAAGATTGATCAGTTGTGTTCATATGCTCCATTCCCTACATATGATCCCAATTACATATATTTCAACTAGAATTTAATCCACCTTTTGTGCATTCGAATACACATGATTGCGCTTTGCTCAACCTTACACACCAAAGGGTGATCACAATATTAATTCATCAATGACAGATCTCGATCCTTCTGTTGACATGGAATAATCATTCCTCACGACAAGAATACCTATTGCTCAACGTATCAAAGAAAATTAGTGGGAGAAGAAGTAGAAGGAGCTATTCCCATTAATCACACACGATCACTAGTTATAGTGTGCGAACTATGCTCAAAGCAGTCCACTTCAGAAGACAAAAACCCAAGCTAACAGCTTCTTGCCCTCGCTTTTTAGTAAGGTAAAAGGTGTGTGTACTGGCATATGCCATCTTGGTAAAAACTTCAGCATGATGCGCTTGTGGGATGTACATGGGGAAGGGATCACATATCCTACTCTCGCCTTGTACAGTTTGGATTGATCAATGGTGTAAGCAGTATCACTCTAGATCAGGCCTTTTGGAGGCATGGAGGGAGGCAACGTCGACAGAGGATTCAGAACATATCTTAGTTTATCAACGAGACAGATTTTTTTAGATAAGCATGAAAGGAGGCAGCTGTAGTAATTATGCTGATAAGTATCATTGAACACTAGACTGACCACAAATGATTTAAATGAAATGTGACAGGATTTAAATGAAATTTGGCAGGTGGATACATTGATTTGACAAGTAGTATTGATTAGGTGGTATTTGAAAACCTATCAACCAGTTTACAGGTTTTCAACAAAACCTAACACTAAATATGCCTTCGGCATAATTATTGTATAAATATTTTATTAATGTATTAATACTT
>JZKD02S1785003.1:0-17939 GCA_000966675.3 Picea glauca | reverse complement strand
TAAATGGGGTAGGAAAATAATCATGCATGAAAGCATCACTTAGTTTTCTCAGATCTACAGAGATCCGGATTCCCCCTTGCTTCTTTTCCTGCACCACCATAGGACTGATCCATTATGATTCCTCCACAAGTTCTATGACACCAACCTCTAACATCTTCTCAATTTTTTCCTTCACTTTCTGCTTATACACTGGATTCAACCTGTAAGGTCTTTGTCTTATAGGTATAGAATTTTCTTTCAAAGGGATATTCATATCTCCAAATTCTCTTGCTAATCCCTTCATCTCTGAAAATGCCACTAGAAACAGGTCACTGTACTCGCACAATAACTCTGTGATTCTTTCTGCTGTCTGATTATCCCAATAATCTCCAATGCTTGCAATCTTTGGGTTTTCTACTGTTCCAATAGTTACCTTCTTGATCTTAAATGGTGTAGCATAATCTTATGAATCTAGATTTGGACCTTCTACTTCCCTCTCCCCTTCAACTTCTGGGATCTGGATATTGCGTGGGTTTTCTTCTGCTGGGTCTTCTTCTTCTGTGACATGATAACATTGTAATAACTGTCGATCTGTCTATTTTTTGTGATATGTTGTCACAATATCCACTTCAGGTTCTTCAAAAATCCCGTCTCTTACCACCTTCAATGTTGTATCTATTTATGGGCTCTCATGCGCAAAGGAAAATGTAATAAAAAAATTATGTTGCATTTCTTCCCAATTTGTAGTTTCCATGCGTTGTTCATGGTCTATGTACTAGTTCTTTGGAATGCCTTCTAATGTGTGAATAAAATGATGTGTCCATTCTTCCACTGGTAATAATATCCATTGGACCATGCACCTGTCTATGTGTTCTATGGGTTGTCCAATCCCATCATACTTCTCCAAAAATTTGTTCTTCTGATCTATGACAAATCTAATGCACAGTAACCTCTTACAATGAAACCAGTTATTAATATTCTCCTTATGTGTACCCCACCAACAGGAAGGTGTGTCTTTCAAAGAAATATCTAATACTGGTAATATTTTATTTTCTACTACTTCTAATTCAAACTTCATTAATAAAAATTCTTCTAATTCATTCAGACCATAAAAAGTAGGAGGTTCTCTTACCTCTGAACCAATCCATCTTAGCATGCACATGATTTTAGCACATCTTCTGGTAGATAATTCATGTAATCGTTGCTGCCAGTTTTCCTTTCCTTTGTCAGAGTTTAAAGAGTAAGAACTAATTCTGCTCCAACTCAACATTCCATCTACAGTTGGGTTGATGTAATCCTCTTCATGCATGGTAGTTCTGTAAAGCTCGTTTATATCTTCTGAAATGAAATTTTCTGTCATAGGTTCCACATACCTTCCTCCTTCCAAGGGATCTAACGACGCAATAACTTTGTATTATCCTTATTCAAATATCATCTTCCTTGTATTCAAATTGATAATAGTCTGGTTATCAAATTCCCAATCCAATCCCAACAATGCTAATTAGGATGTAGTGTTATCTACTGTGTCAATCACTTCAAATTTTTCCATGGTGCATACTCCATCTAGATCTACTATTATACCCTTCAATCTACCAATTGGCACCACTTTGTGTTGATTTTCTAGCTTCAACTAAATAGATGAATAACCTAATGTAGGTTCCCCCATAGCTTCCCATGTCTTCTTCGGCAACACATTTACTTTAGATCCTAAGTCTAATATAATATCCCCCATGTTCAAGTATCCAATGTTTGCATTCAACCTAAATTCCCTACTTTTTCTTCTCTTCTTACAGACCTGGTTTATTGTCTTTACCCCTTCTTCCCCAGGAATGCCATTTTCTAACAAATTTTGTAACACTTGTAGAGATGACTTAACATTCAACATTTCACACAAGATACCAAAAAGTTTCTCAAATTACTGGCCTTTTCTGTAGGTTTCTCCTTGTTGGTCTGATCAAATAAGGGAGGCATGTCATACACTAGTATCTCATCTACTCGCTTTGTTTCTGAAGTAGAATCAATTTTTTCCTTCAAAATCTCATGTCTAGCCTCTTTGAATGTATCCTTCTCTTTGTGTGCATCAAACTTCTGTTTAGGTTCTACATTCTTCCTTACCCATTGGTATATATCATGTTTCTACTTTGCTGCATCATCTCATATCTTAGCTCCACCTCTAGTAGCTATATTCATATTTTTCCCATCCTCTTCTTTGTTTTCTATAGCAATCCATTGGACATTCTGGTTATTTTGGTTTCTCTTGTCTTGTATCTTTGTCAATAGTTTCGGATAGTCTTTTGTCTCATGGTCTGTTGAACGATAATACATACATGTCACAGGTGGAAATGGAAAACGTCGTGCATAGTGTACATGTTTCTGACAATTATGAAAAACTAATAGTCCTCGACCTCCTCCAAATCCTCTTCCTCTGTGACCACCTCCTCTATTACCCTGATTATCTCCGCGTGGTGTATTATACTATGATCCCTGATTATACTGTGGTTGCACATTATTTTACCACGGTGGTGTTGCGCACTACTGTGCATTGTTATACTATGGTAGTGCTCCAAATTGTTGCATGTTATTATACTGTGGTTGTGCCTGAAACTATTGTGCGAGATTATACTGTGGTTATTGTGCAGGTTGTGCTATCATTAATTAAACTTGCACCCTATAAGTATCTGATGTTCTCTCCTTCATTATTTTTAAACTTCTGCAGTCCTTGTCTTCATGTCCAACTAACTTACAAAAGTTACAAAATGTAGTCTTAGGTTTTGTGTGATACTTTTGCATCATGGGACAATGATAGGGATCATGCCCATGTGTTCTTCATATCTCACACCATGGTCCTCCAGAAGATAAATATTTGGCATACCTACTCCTATATACTGTGCAAATAATGGACACTCATTCTTACAGTGACCTTATGTCTTGCATAATGTACACCAGACATCTTCTCTTTTCTCCTTACCTTTATTTTGATTCAATGGAAATGTAAGTTTTTTTAGATATGCTCTCATCTCTTCTACAACTAGATCTGTATGCTTATAATGATTTTCTTCTAACTGCAAGGCTTTCTGCAGAGCCTCAACCTAACTCTGGAATTTCTACTGCCTCAAACGATACTTGAAATGTGGTAATACAGAGTTAACAAATAAATGTCTATGCTACATATCAGTAATAAGGAAATTCAACTTACCTTTTAACCTTTCGAACTTTTGGTCAACCTCCCAGAGTGATTCTCCTGACTTCTTCTTAAACTCAATCATCTCATTCATGAATTGATTCTCTGTACTTGGTTTCTGAAATTCATTTATTAATTTCCTCTTCACCTCTATGATAGTTGTAGGTTCTTTCCTATTGGATTATTTACTGTGAGAACCATATACCAATCTAATCCATGTTCTATGAATGTGATTTCCAACTGTGCAACCTTTATATGTTCACCTGTAATCTCCTTAGTTGCTCAAATATTCTCACAAATGAACAAGTTCTTCTCTGGGTCATCTGACCCTTCTCCCCGAAACTCTATTAAACAGATAATTGAATTTTGTCCTACTATTGTGAAGTTTGTTGTAATACCACCTCCATGCAGTGTAGATACCTGATTGCTTCTTGTTGAACTTATACTTCTACTGGAATTTCCACTAGACCCACATCCTATAAAAATCCTTCTACCACTAATCACTTGTTGGTTAACCAATTTTTCTTCTTTAGATGTCTTAATCGCACATGGGGTTGTGGGTTCCACACTAATTCAGATATAGAATGGAGAGCCTTCTTTTGCGCCGGACCCTTAACCTATGGTTTTCCTCTCATATGTGGTTCACAATATTTCCTCGATGTACCCCGTCACATGAACATCATCTACCTCTTCCTCATCACTGTTAAAGCCCTCTCGCTCAGTTATTGACCTATTTTTCCTATTGATCTTATACCGATAGGGTTGTCTATTTCACGTCACTCCTTCTCTTTCCATTATCTCCTTTTTTTGTTCCTCATCCATCATTATAGGGTCCATTGCTTCCTTCTTCTAGCCTTCATCCAGATCCCTCTCCATATCTCATATCTTCCTTAGTGCTTCCTCCATCTCCGCCATGCACAGAGAGTGATTTAGTTGTTTGATTCCATGGTCATCACACCTTTATCATGCAATAATATATTTATCGATGTGTAACATGACCTAACATACCTTCCTCTGGGTCCCTTCAAGAAATCATGCTTTGCATCAGTATATGACTTCGTTGTATCGACTGCAAATTCAGTAATAAACCCTGTAGTAAACTATCTAACTAGAAATCCATTGCACGCGTGAATTCAATATTAACCCTCTCCAACTATGCGATATTCTCAGTAGTCCACTCTTATGGCCTTATCCGATTAGTTGGATGAGTATCCTTCAACCTCAATATCCATTCATGTAATAACTCTAGAAAATAATGGAAATATGCCTCATGCAAATAAATAAACACATATCTCTGCAAATACTGGCACAGTGTATACCTTGAAATTCTATTATATTTCTGCACAAACTCGAGCTTCTTTGTCTCCAACCATCTTTCAATATCTTTCTTTGTAGGGTTCCATGGCCTAAACATCCCCTTCTACGACTGCATGTTTTTCATCAAATCCCCTCCAATCAGATTTGTTGAGTTTCAACCGACAACATAACCATTTGTTGGATGTATGGGCTGACCTAGGTTCTACCTTAGTTTCCCAACAAAACCCTAGAAACCATTGCCCCATCTGGTAAACCAAAAGGAAACACTGCACATAGAGTGCACAATGCAGTCTCACCCAAAATGGCTTATGGGTGATTGCATGACCCAAGTGTCTGCAATCCTGGAAGGGATGGAACTCATGGGAATTCTAGGCAGACTTCTTTTTTTCAACATGCATTCTACCATACCATCAATCATATCTACCATTTATTCATCCTTTAACATTCATTCTGCATAATATAACATGTCTAATCTAGTGCGTGTTGTAANTAAATGGGGTAGGAAAATAATCATGCATGAAAGCATCACTTAGTTTTCTCAGATCTACAGAGATCCGGATTCCCCCTTGCTTCTTTTCCTGCACCACCATAGGACTGATCCATTATGATTCCTCCACAAGTTCTATGACACCAACCTCTAACATCTTCTCAATTTTTTCCTTCACTTTCTGCTTATACACTGGATTCAACCTGTAAGGTCTTTGTCTTATAGGTATAGAATTTTCTTTCAAAGGGATATTCATATCTCCAAATTCTCTTGCTAATCCCTTCATCTCTGAAAATGCCACTAGAAACAGGTCACTGTACTCGCACAATAACTCTGTGATTCTTTCTGCTGTCTGATTATCCCAATAATCTCCAATGCTTGCAATCTTTGGGTTTTCTACTGTTCCAATAGTTACCTTCTTGATCTTAAATGGTGTAGCATAATCTTATGAATCTAGATTTGGACCTTCTACTTCCCTCTCCCCTTCAACTTCTGGGATCTGGATATTGCGTGGGTTTTCTTCTGCTGGGTCTTCTTCTTCTGTGACATGATAACATTGTAATAACTGTCGATCTGTCTATTTTTTGTGATATGTTGTCACAATATCCACTTCAGGTTCTTCAAAAATCCCGTCTCTTACCACCTTCAATGTTGTATCTATTTATGGGCTCTCATGCGCAAAGGAAAATGTAATAAAAAAATTATGTTGCATTTCTTCCCAATTTGTAGTTTCCATGCGTTGTTCATGGTCTATGTACTAGTTCTTTGGAATGCCTTCTAATGTGTGAATAAAATGATGTGTCCATTCTTCCACTGGTAATAATATCCATTGGACCATGCACCTGTCTATGTGTTCTATGGGTTGTCCAATCCCATCATACTTCTCCAAAAATTTGTTCTTCTGATCTATGACAAATCTAATGCACAGTAACCTCTTACAATGAAACCAGTTATTAATATTCTCCTTATGTGTACCCCACCAACGGGAAGGTGTGTCTTTCAAAGAAATATCTAATACTGGTAATATTTTATTTTCTACTACTTCTAATTCAAACTTCATTAATAAAAATTCTTCTAGGTCATTCAGACCATAAAAAGTAGGAGGTTCTCTTACCTCTGAACCAATCCATCTTAGCATGCGCATGATTTTATCACATCTTCTGGTAGATAATTCATGTAATCGTTGCTGCCAGTTTTCCTTTCCTTTGTCAGAGTTTAAAGAGTAAGAACTAATTCTCCTCCAACTCAACATTCCATCTACAGTTGGGTTGATGTAATCCTCTTCATGCATGGTAGTTCTGTAAAGCTCGTTTATATCTTCTGAAATGAAATTTTTTGTCGTAGGTTCCACATACCTTCCTCCTTCCAAGGGATCTAACAACGCGGTAACTTTGTATTATCCTTATTCAAATATCATCTTCCTTGTCTTCAAATTGATAATAGTCTGGTTATCAAATGCCCAATCCAATCCCAACAATGCTAATTAGGATGTAGTGTTATCTACTGTGTCAATCACTTCAAATTTTTCCATGGTGCATACTCCATGTAGATCTACTAGTATACCCTTCAATCTACCAATTGGCACCACTTTGTGTTGATTTTCTAGCTTCAACTAAATAGATGAATAACCTAATGTAGGTTCCCCCATAGCTTCCCATGTCTTCTTCGGCAACACATTTACTTTAGATCCTAAGTCTAATATAATATCCCCCATGTTCAAGTATCCAATGTTTGCATTCAACCTAAATTCCCTACTTTTTCTTCTCTTCTTACAGACCTGGTTTATTGTCTTTACCCCTTCTTCCCCAGGAATGCCATTTTCTAACAAATTTTGTAACACTTGTAGAGATGACTTAACATTCAACATTTCACACAAGATACCAAAAAGTTTCTCAAATTACTGGCCTTTTCTGTAGGTTTCTCCTTGTTGGTCTGATCAAATAAGGGAGGCATGTCATACACTAGTATCTCATCTACTCGCTTTGTTTCTGAAGTAGAATCAATTTTTTCCTTCAAAATCTCATGTCTAGCCTCTTTGAATGTATCCTTCTCTTTGTGTGCATCAAACTTCTGTTTAGGTTCTACATTCTTCCTTACCCATTGGTATATATCATGTTTCTACTTTGCTGCATCATCTCATATCTTAGCTCCACCTCTAGTAGCTATATTCATATTTTTCCCATCCTCTTCTTTGTTTTCTATAGCAATCCATTGGACATTCTGGTTATTTTGGTTTCTCTTGTCTTGTATCTTTGTCAATAGTTTCGGATAGTCTTTTGTCTCATGGTCTGTTGAACGATAATACATACATGTCACAGGTGGAAATGGAAAACGTCGTGCATAGTGTACATGTTTCTGACAATTATGAAAAACTAATAGTCCTCGACCTCCTCCAAATCCTCTTCCTCTGTGACCACCTCCTCTATTACCCTGATTATCTCCGCGTGGTGTATTATACTATGATCCCTGATTATACTGTGGTTGCACATTATTTTACCACGGTGGTGTTGCGCACTACTGTGCATTGTTATACTATGGTAGTGCTCCAAATTGTTGCATGTTATTATACTGTGGTTGTGCCTGAAACTATTGTGCGAGATTATACTGTGGTTATTGTGCAGGTTGTGCTATCATTAATTAAACTTGCACCCTATAAGTATCTGATGTTCTCTCCTTCATTATTTTTAAACTTCTGCAGTCCTTGTCTTCATGTCCAACTAACTTACAAAAGTTACAAAATGTAGTCTTAGGTTTTGTGTGATACTTTTGCATCATGGGACAATGATAGGGATCATGCCCATGTGTTCTTCATATCTCACACCATGGTCCTCCAGAAGATAAATATTTGGCATACCTACTCCTATATACTGTGCAAATAATGGACACTCATTCTTACAGTGACCTTATGTCTTGCATAATGTACACCAGACATCTTCTCTTTTCTCCTTACCTTTATTTTGATTCAATGGAAATGTAAGTTTTTTTAGATATGCTCTCATCTCTTCTACAACTAGATCTGTATGCTTATAATGATTTTCTTCTAACTGCAAGGCTTTCTGCAGAGCCTCAACCTAACTCTGGAATTTCTACTGCCTCAAACGATACTTGAAATGTGGTAATACAGAGTTAACAAATAAATGTCTATGCTACATATCAGTAATAAGGAAATTCAACTTACCTTTTAACCTTTCGAACTTTTGGTCAACCTCCCAGAGTGATTCTCCTGACTTCTTCTTAAACTCAATCATCTCATTCATGAATTGATTCTCTGTACTTGGTTTCTGAAATTCATTTATTAATTTCCTCTTCACCTCTATGATAGTTGTAGGTTCTTTCCTATTGGATTATTTACTGTGAGAACCATATACCAATCTAATCCATGTTCTATGAATGTGATTTCCAACTGTGCAACCTTTATATGTTCACCTGTAATCTCCTTAGTTGCTCAAATATTCTCACAAATGAACAAGTTCTTCTCTGGGTCATCTGACCCTTCTCCCCGAAACTCTATTAAACAGATAATTGAATTTTGTCCTACTATTGTGAAGTTTGTTGTAATACCACCTCCATGCAGTGTAGATACCTGATTGCTTCTTGTTGAACTTATACTTCTACTGGAATTTCCACTAGACCCACATCCTATAAAAATCCTTCTACCACTAATCACTTGTTGGTTAACCAATTTTTCTTCTTTAGATGTCTTAATCGCACATGGGGTTGTGGGTTCCACACTAATTCAGATATAGAATGGAGAGCCTTCTTTTGCGCCGGACCCTTAACCTATGGTTTTCCTCTCATATGTGGTTCACAATATTTCCTCGATGTACCCCGTCACATGAACATCATCTACCTCTTCCTCATCACTGTTAAAGCCCTCTCGCTCAGTTATTGACCTATTTTTCCTATTGATCTTATACCGATAGGGTTGTCTATTTCACGTCACTCCTTCTCTTTCCATTATCTCCTTTTTTTGTTCCTCATCCATCATTATAGGGTCCATTGCTTCCTTCTTCTAGCCTTCATCCAGATCCCTCTCCATATCTCATATCTTCCTTAGTGCTTCCTCCATCTCCGCCATGCACAGAGAGTGATTTAGTTGTTTGATTCCATGGTCATCACACCTTTATCATGCAATAATATATTTATCGATGTGTAACATGACCTAACATACCTTCCTCTGGGTCCCTTCAAGAAATCATGCTTTGCATCAGTATATGACTTCGTTGTATCGACTGCAAATTCAGTAATAAACCCTGTAGTAAACTATCTAACTAGAAATCCATTGCACGCGTGAATTCAATATTAACCCTCTCCAACTATGCGATATTCTCAGTAGTCCACTCTTATGGCCTTATCCGATTAGTTGGATGAGTATCCTTCAACCTCAATATCCATTCATGTAATAACTCTAGAAAATAATGGAAATATGCCTCATGCAAATAAATAAACACATATCTCTGCAAATACTGGCACAGTGTATACCTTGAAATTCTATTATATTTCTGCACAAACTCGAGCTTCTTTGTCTCCAACCATCTTTCAATATCTTTCTTTGTAGGGTTCCATGGCCTAAACATCCCCTTCTACGACTGCATGTTTTTCATCAAATCCCCTCCAATCAGATTTGTTGAGTTTCAACCGACAACATAACCATTTGTTGGATGTATGGGCTGACCTAGGTTCTACCTTAGTTTCCCAACAAAACCCTAGAAACCATTGCCCCATCTGGTAAACCAAAAGGAAACACTGCACATAGAGTGCACAATGCAGTCTCACCCAAAATGGCTTATGGGTGATTGCATGACCCAAGTGTCTGCAATCCTGGAAGGGATGGAACTCATGGGAATTCTAGGCAGACTTCTTTTTTTCAACATGCATTCTACCATACCATCAATCATATCTACCATTTATTCATCCTTTAACATTCATTCTGCATAATATAACATGTCTAATCTAGTGCGTGTTGTAAAATAACCTTAATAGATTCATGCATTCATTCATTGATTCAACATAATAAGCATTGCAAAGAATAGAGAACACATAAGGGAACAATTCCACACAATTTATGTTTGCACACATTACATCAAAAGGTGCATTTAGAATGCACATATGTGAGGCAGACCAGAGTCACACCAAGCTCCATAGCTTCTGAACTAGCCCTCATTTATAATCCATATGACTTCACCTTAGATCCTTAGCTATCCAACAAAAATAATACTTCGACTCAAAGATAAAAAAGGTGCTCAAAGTACTCCTCTCATACAAAAGTGATAATGATGAATCCATCCTATATACTTCATACATAATCTATTTATACTACCAAAAGTGGGTAAAAACCATTTACATTGAATACCAAAACCCTAACTCTAAGTGGAATCAAATTTTCCACATTCTAACTTCCTTCGCATGCAAATCCTCAATTTCGTTGTGCTGATTTTCCTTTATTCCTGATGCGCTGCTTCCTTTGCCTTCTGACACACTGCTTTCTCCTAATTTATGGGCGTGTGTTGCTTCCTTGGTCCTTTCCTCATCTTCCTGCCTCATTTTATGCACTCTTTCCTCAGACTTTTCTCCCAAAATAGCCTGCTCCAATAGGAATCCCATCATCGAAGAAAATAGAGTGAAGAAGAAGCTAAAGCATTTGTTGGAGAAATGAGTCATTAGACCCAATACATCTCCTTGTGGCTCACCCATCATCATGGTGCCAAAGAAGGATGGAAGTTGGAGAATGTGCATTGACTAACGNTATACCCTTCAATCTACCAATTGGCACCACTTTGTGTTGATTTTCTAGCTTCAACTAAATAGATGAATAACCTAATGTAGGTTCCCCCATAGCTTCCCATGTCTTCTTCGGCAACACATTTACTTTAGATCCTAAGTCTAATATAATATCCCCCATGTTCAAGTATCCAATGTTTGCATTCAACCTAAATTCCCTACTTTTTCTTCTCTTCTTACAGACCTGGTTTATTGTCTTTACCCCTTCTTCCCCAGGAATGCCATTTTCTAACAAATTTTGTAACACTTGTAGAGATGACTTAACATTCAACATTTCACACAAGATACCAAAAAGTTTCTCAAATTACTGGCCTTTTCTGTAGGTTTCTCCTTGTTGGTCTGATCAAATAAGGGAGGCATGTCATACACTAGTATCTCATCTACTCGCTTTGTTTCTGAAGTAGAATCAATTTTTTCCTTCAAAATCTCATGTCTAGCCTCTTTGAATGTATCCTTCTCTTTGTGTGCATCAAACTTCTGTTTAGGTTCTACATTCTTCCTTACCCATTGGTATATATCATGTTTCTACTTTGCTGCATCATCTCATATCTTAGCTCCACCTCTAGTAGCTATATTCATATTTTTCCCATCCTCTTCTTTGTTTTCTATAGCAATCCATTGGACATTCTGGTTATTTTGGTTTCTCTTGTCTTGTATCTTTGTCAATAGTTTCGGATAGTCTTTTGTCTCATGGTCTGTTGAACGATAATACATACATGTCACAGGTGGAAATGGAAAACGTCGTGCATAGTGTACATGTTTCTGACAATTATGAAAAACTAATAGTCCTCGACCTCCTCCAAATCCTCTTCCTCTGTGACCACCTCCTCTATTACCCTGATTATCTCCGCGTGGTGTATTATACTATGATCCCTGATTATACTGTGGTTGCACATTATTTTACCACGGTGGTGTTGCGCACTACTGTGCATTGTTATACTATGGTAGTGCTCCAAATTGTTGCATGTTATTATACTGTGGTTGTGCCTGAAACTATTGTGCGAGATTATACTGTGGTTATTGTGCAGGTTGTGCTATCATTAATTAAACTTGCACCCTATAAGTATCTGATGTTCTCTCCTTCATTATTTTTAAACTTCTGCAGTCCTTGTCTTCATGTCCAACTAACTTACAAAAGTTACAAAATGTAGTCTTAGGTTTTGTGTGATACTTTTGCATCATGGGACAATGATAGGGATCATGCCCATGTGTTCTTCATATCTCACACCATGGTCCTCCAGAAGATAAATATTTGGCATACCTACTCCTATATACTGTGCAAATAATGGACACTCATTCTTACAGTGACCTTATGTCTTGCATAATGTACACCAGACATCTTCTCTTTTCTCCTTACCTTTATTTTGATTCAATGGAAATGTAAGTTTTTTTAGATATGCTCTCATCTCTTCTACAACTAGATCTGTATGCTTATAATGATTTTCTTCTAACTGCAAGGCTTTCTGCAGAGCCTCAACCTAACTCTGGAATTTCTACTGCCTCAAACGATACTTGAAATGTGGTAATACAGAGTTAACAAATAAATGTCTATGCTACATATCAGTAATAAGGAAATTCAACTTACCTTTTAACCTTTCGAACTTTTGGTCAACCTCCCAGAGTGATTCTCCTGACTTCTTCTTAAACTCAATCATCTCATTCATGAATTGATTCTCTGTACTTGGTTTCTGAAATTCATTTATTAATTTCCTCTTCACCTCTATGATAGTTGTAGGTTCTTTCCTATTGGATTATTTACTGTGAGAACCATATACCAATCTAATCCATGTTCTATGAATGTGATTTCCAACTGTGCAACCTTTATATGTTCACCTGTAATCTCCTTAGTTGCTCAAATATTCTCACAAATGAACAAGTTCTTCTCTGGGTCATCTGACCCTTCTCCCCGAAACTCTATTAAACAGATAATTGAATTTTGTCCTACTATTGTGAAGTTTGTTGTAATACCACCTCCATGCAGTGTAGATACCTGATTGCTTCTTGTTGAACTTATACTTCTACTGGAATTTCCACTAGACCCACATCCTATAAAAATCCTTCTACCACTAATCACTTGTTGGTTAACCAATTTTTCTTCTTTAGATGTCTTAATCGCACATGGGGTTGTGGGTTCCACACTAATTCAGATATAGAATGGAGAGCCTTCTTTTGCGCCGGACCCTTAACCTATGGTTTTCCTCTCATATGTGGTTCACAATATTTCCTCGATGTACCCCGTCACATGAACATCATCTACCTCTTCCTCATCACTGTTAAAGCCCTCTCGCTCAGTTATTGACCTATTTTTCCTATTGATCTTATACCGATAGGGTTGTCTATTTCACGTCACTCCTTCTCTTTCCATTATCTCCTTTTTTTGTTCCTCATCCATCATTATAGGGTCCATTGCTTCCTTCTTCTAGCCTTCATCCAGATCCCTCTCCATATCTCATATCTTCCTTAGTGCTTCCTCCATCTCCGCCATGCACAGAGAGTGATTTAGTTGTTTGATTCCATGGTCATCACACCTTTATCATGCAATAATATATTTATCGATGTGTAACATGACCTAACATACCTTCCTCTGGGTCCCTTCAAGAAATCATGCTTTGCATCAGTATATGACTTCGTTGTATCGACTGCAAATTCAGTAATAAACCCTGTAGTAAACTATCTAACTAGAAATCCATTGCACGCGTGAATTCAATATTAACCCTCTCCAACTATGCGATATTCTCAGTAGTCCACTCTTATGGCCTTATCCGATTAGTTGGATGAGTATCCTTCAACCTCAATATCCATTCATGTAATAACTCTAGAAAATAATGGAAATATGCCTCATGCAAATAAATAAACACATATCTCTGCAAATACTGGCACAGTGTATACCTTGAAATTCTATTATATTTCTGCACAAACTCGAGCTTCTTTGTCTCCAACCATCTTTCAATATCTTTCTTTGTAGGGTTCCATGGCCTAAACATCCCCTTCTACGACTGCATGTTTTTCATCAAATCCCCTCCAATCAGATTTGTTGAGTTTCAACCGACAACATAACCATTTGTTGGATGTATGGGCTGACCTAGGTTCTACCTTAGTTTCCCAACAAAACCCTAGAAACCATTGCCCCATCTGGTAAACCAAAAGGAAACACTGCACATAGAGTGCACAATGCAGTCTCACCCAAAATGGCTTATGGGTGATTGCATGACCCAAGTGTCTGCAATCCTGGAAGGGATGGAACTCATGGGAATTCTAGGCAGACTTCTTTTTTTCAACATGCATTCTACCATACCATCAATCATATCTACCATTTATTCATCCTTTAACATTCATTCTGCATAATATAACATGTCTAATCTAGTGCGTGTTGTAAAATAACCTTAACAGATTCATGCATTCATTCATTGATTCAACATAATAAGCATTGCAAAGAATAGAGAACACATAAGGGAACAATTCCACACAATAACATAGGTTTTACCGTGGTTCACGCCCCTTGGGATACGTCCAAAAATATATTATGCTTCTTATTATTCTTCATCAAAATTTATGTTTTCACACATTACATCAAAAGGTGCATTTATAATGCACATATGTGAGGCAGGCCAGAGTCGCACCAAGCAACATAGCTTCTGAACTAGCCCTCATTTATAATCCATATGACTTCACCTTAGATCCTTAGCTATCCAACAAAAATAATACTTTGACTCAAAGATAAAAAAGGTGCTCAAAGTACTCCTCTCATACAAAAGTGATAATCATGAATCCATCCTATATACTTCATACATCATCTATTTATACTACCAAAAGTGGGTAAAAACCATTTACATTGAATACCAAAACCCTAACTCTAAGTGGAATCAAATTTTCCACATTCTAACTTCCTTCGCATGCAAATCCTCAATTTCGTTGTGCTGATTTTCCTTTATTCCTGATGCGCTGCTTCCTTTGCCTTCTGACACACTGCTTTCTCCTAATTTATGGGCGTGTGTCGCTTCCTTGGTCCTTTCCTTATCTTCCCGCCTCATTTTATGCGCTCTTTCCTCAGACTTTTCTCCCAAAATAGCCTGCTCCAATAGGAATCCCATCATCGAAGAAAATAGAGTGAAGAAGCAGCTAAAGCATTTGTTGGAGAAATGAGTCATTAGACCCAATACATCTCCTTGTGTCTCACCCATCATCATGGTGCCAAAGAAGGATGGAAGTTGGAGAATGTGCATTGACTAACGTGCCCTGAATAATATTACCATCAAGAATTGTTATCATTTGCCAAGGATTGATGACTTCTTGGATTAGCTGCAACAAGCCAAATTATTCACGAAATTGGACTTAAAGTCTGGCTATCTTCAAGTAAGGATCAAAGTGGAGGACATGTGGAAGACAACATTTAAAACACGACAAGGGTTGTATGGATGGTTGGTAATTCCTTTCGGTTTATGTAATGCACCTGCAATTTTTATGAGATTCATGAATGATGTGCTATGCCCCTTAATTGACTCTTTTGTAATATTATATCTAGATTACATACTAATATTTAGCAACATGTGGAGGGAGCACTTCTCACATGTGGCATAGGTATTGGAGACCTTAAAGAAGAATAAGTTGATTTCCAACTTGAAAAAATGTGAGTTTGGGAAGATTCCCTTGATTTATCTTGGAAACATAATCAGAGGAGGAGAGCTAAGAGTGGATCTAGAGAATATTTCAACCATCACACAATGGCCTATACCCACCAGCATGACAGAAGTCAAAATTTCATGGGAGCAACCCAATATTTGAGGAAATTTTTTATAAAATTTTCCACAACAGTAGCACCATTACATGCCTTGAATACCAATGGGAAGAGCTTTTATTGGGGAAAACAACAACAAAGAGCATTTGTATATTTGAAGAAGAAAATAAGCAATGCTCTAGTCCTAGCTATGCCAAATTTGCAACAAGCTTTTGAGATAGAAAATGATGCAAGTGGATATGCATTAGGAGTGGTGCTAATAGAAGGAGGGAGGCATGTACGATACCATTCATATATATTTCATGGAGAGGTTCTTAACTACCCCACATATGATAACGAACTCTTTTTCATTGTGTAGGAAGTGAATAAATGGAAACAATACCAACTAGGAAAAGAGACCATTATACACATGGATTATCAACCCCTTTAGTATCTTCAAAGCTAGAACATGATGTAGAAGGTGAGGAGTTACAAGTGGTTGGGTTTCTTGCAACAATTTCGCCTATTGATCAAGTACAATAAAGGAGTCATGAATAAGATAGAAAACATGCTCTCGTGACCACCACTGAAGAATATCACAACATGTGGAGTGATAATCAATCTCGAACCATTAAATCATACACTTATTGGTGAATACTACAAGGAAGATGAATAATTCAAAGTATATAAGAAGGTGAAGGAGTGATTGGTCCTTGCCAAGGAAGGGAATGGATACCACCTCCAAGATGGATTGTTGTGCAATCTTGAAAAACTATGCATACCTCAAGGGAGAAGAGTTCAATTAATGAGAGAAGCACACACATCTAGAGTTGTTGGGCATTTTGGTATGACAAAGACTATGAAAAACCTAAAATGGTATGTGTGTTGGACAAAGATGCAGGATCATGTGGAAACAATTGTGAGAGGATGCATTCTTTGCAACACTTTCAAGCCAAGTAACCAAAAACTTGGCCTATACATGCCCTTACTAGTACCAACTAAGCCTTGGGAGAGCATCTCCATGGAATTTGTTGGATTTTTTCCTATGGCTCATAAGGGCCATGACTACTTGTTTGTTGTAGTGGATCGCTTCAAAAAAATTTGCATGCTCATCCCATGTAAGAAGACGATTTAGGATGAGAGGAAAGTGATATATTTTTAGTCATGTCTAGGTACATTTCGGGTTTCCAACCTCCATCATATATGATCGAGACAACATGTTTTTGGGTAGGTTCTGGACAACACTTTGGGAAATGGTGGATGACAAATTGAAGTATTCAACAACATTCCATTCTTAGACCGATGGAAAAACTAAGGTTGTTAATCGAATGTTGGTGTAGTTGTTGAGAGGCAGCAATAGAAAACATTTGAAGACTTGGGATGAGCAACTGGTATACATCCAACATTCATACAACAAAGCACTCCATACTTATACCAATAGGTCTCCTTTTGAGACCTGTCTCGACTATTTACCTCCCTCATTATTTGATATTTTACATAAACAACATGATGGAGCAGGGATACAGGGGGATGAATGGAAGGAGAGAACATTCATGGAAAAAATTAGATAGATACATCTAAGGGTTCAAGAGAATATTGAGAAGAGTCAGTAATGGTATAAATATAGACATGACCAACAAAGGGAGGATCACAAATTTTGTGTTAGAGATAAGGTTTGGATATATCTTCACAAGGAATGATTATAGGGAATGACAAAGAAGCTCAAGCCTCTAAGATATGTACTTTTTAATATCATTGAACTAGTGAATGAGAATTCTTTTAGGCTAAGTATTCCTCCCTATATGAAGATCAACTTAGTGGTAAATGTGGATTATTTGAAACTATTTGACCCCTCCATGCTAGATCATGAGGAGAAGGAACAATAGGTTCTTTTGGATGTGAAAGATTTTTCACCACACCCTTTGGAAGAGTTAAAGGAAGATATAGTCCTGCAATGCAAGGAAAAAATCACTCGTAGAGGAATACAAGAGATGTCATAGATCAATCTCAAAGGAAAAACTTCAAAGAAGAACAAATGGTATGAGAGGAACCAAATTGCAAGAAGGTTCCCTCATTTATCCTTGGCATCTTTTTGGGACCAAAATCCTCCCAATGGGTAGGTGTGATTCAAATTGGATCTAAAAAATAAACAATTGGATAATGCACAGGATTTTACGATGATTGGCATGGGAAAGTTTAGAGGATTCGGATAAAGAAGGGACCAGTCTATTGGCATGAAGGGCTCCATACCATCATGACCGACATCCACACATGTACTCAATCAAAACCTAAGGCAATTAATAGGAGATGACTATAAAAGGAAAAAAAAGTGTATTAAAAAAAAACAAGTTTCACAAACCCTCTTTGTTTGCACTCTTTTCGTCGTTTGATGAGCAAAAAGTGAGTGCTTACATGCCTAGTTGGGCTCTGCTAGTCATGACAGCTGTATGGTAAAAGTTTAGAAAGAAAACAACAAAGCT
>JZKD02S1784992.1:80647-95437 GCA_000966675.3 Picea glauca | reverse complement strand
CTTATACCTACGAAGCGGGGGCAATCAGTGATACTTAATATATCAGGGGTGGTGATCTGTGTAAAATTTTATAATAGAGGTTTGTCAGCTTGTTTTGGTTATTCTAGACCAATTTTTTTCAACCTTCAAAACCCCTCAATTTGTAGAGAAAAAGGGAAAAATATTTTCAGGGGATCTTCTTCTGAGCAAGCTTAAAACCTCAGACAAACTGTTAAGAAACTTAAGATAATTAAAATCAACTCAAACATAACCAGTTTTAGTCAGAGAGAAAGAACTACGAAAACTAACCTAACTGAATTTAATCATTTGATGATTTTCAAAGTTAATACAAAATCTCTCCTACTTTGATAAAAAAGTCCGAAAACGTGAAAGATATTACTGAGGGTATTTAAAGGAGATTTTTTCAACAATTTATAAACCATAAAACCTAAGTTATAATTTCAAAATAACTCTTTGGGTTTTTTTGTATTTTTTAAATGAAAATGAGAACAGTATATACAATTTTATTTTATTATTATTATTTTTTTTTTGGTAGATGAATTAATTATTCCATATAATGCTTTAAAAAACGCCCATTAACAGGGGCATTCAAGATCTTACCATCCAAATTTTCAAGTAGAAATGAATTTTTTCCTTCAGAAGATGATACCTTAAAGGGTCCATACCAAATATGATCGAATTTACCATTTTTTTCCTGAATCTTCTTTCCAAGCATCCCACCTCAAAACCAGATCTCCTGGGAGAAAGTTCCTGTTCTTGGCCTTGCAATCAAATAAAATATTCATATCATCCTGGTACTTCTGTAACTTTTCATCTACTACATCCCTATGTTGTCATATTGGATTTGATTTCAACTGCATCATCCTGCATTTTAGAGAGATCTAATGATCTCCTTTCTCTCAATAGTAAAGAAAAGTTATGATCAAAAGCACCAACAAAGGTCACTTTTGCTGCAGGTTGTGAAGGTTTAACTTCAGCTGGAATTTTATTGTATAATTTATTAAACCTTTGTGTGAATTCTAGAATTGACTCAGAGTTTTTCTTTTTGAGGGCTTCGAATTCGGTTAGATAGTAGAGATGATCCTTCCTCTCACCCCATTGGCTGATGAATGCACTCTCAAGCTCTTCATAGGATCTTAATGATCCAGCTGGTAAGGATCGAAACCAAGTTCTCACCTTTCCCTCAAAAGTTTGAACAAGTAATCTAGAATAAACATCTGCATGTTCTATTCCAAGTATATCTGCAGATTGATCGAAAAAGTTTATATGTTCTTGTGCAGTCAAATCACCCTCCCCTATAAATTTTGGGAGGCTCTTCATATACTTCTCAGGGAGATCATGAAGAGGAACAGGAAGAACGAGGGGAGCATATCTAGCAGCCACTTTGGAAAAACTCCCGAGAAGTGGTACTTGACCACCTCCAGGAGCACCACCTCCAGCTCCAACACCTCCTGCTCCAGCACCTCCTTGTGCCACCATGGTTATATTTGGGACTGAGGTTTGGACAGTGTGTGGAGAATATTCTCGAAAAAATGGAGACGAAACTTTGGGAAAAGAGAAAGTGTCAAAAGAGTGGGGAAGTGAAAGAGATCTTTGAAAAGTTTCTGATGAGTTTGATTGTGTGAAGTTAGGCTGATCTGTAGAATAAGTTGATATAAGGATTTGTTTAATTGATTTTCGTGATTTTAAATTTTTTTCCGGATTAGAGACTGGCGAGGTCTGTTTACTATCTAAGTTTTTTCTGGTGTTCTTACGGATACTAGCCAGTTTATTTAGTGTGGAGTCGCCAAGTGAAAGATAATTTAGCCTTAGAATGTTTTCTATTCTTGTTCACTATCAACAATAGAAAATGTCAATGTCATTCTTCCCAGGGAAAAAGATGTTGTTCCTGAGTTTATGTTTTAAGGCTATAAAACATACCATCAAGGCATCCGTAAGTGATTTTAATAAAAATATTTGGAATTAAGAAATTTTAAGAAAAATCGGAGCAGATTCAGTTTCTCAACTGTCTCTGTCTCACTTCTTTTTGCTCTTGGATGCTAATGTCACATTCAATAGCAGCCCATGATCGTTCTAGTTCATCCCTATTAGTCGTTGTTTGTAAAATAGTATTAAATAAATTTAGGGCAATGTTGGTTTGATCCTGAAGGCCCGGTTCTACGTTAGGTTGTCTGCTATTAGGGACAGTCATGGATGATAAAGTTTAAAAGGTTTATAAAATGGGTTTTTAATCAATTGGTTACTTCAGATTTCTAGAGATGAGATCAATGAAAACAATTTTTAAAATCTAAAACAGTAATGTAAAAACACATTCAAGGTCGTTTCCTGGTTTTGTAACAATTTTGAAATTGTAAAAAACAAAACACAATACAGAGAAATATAAGGCTTTTATCAATAAAGAATCTTATATTTCAATTAACAATGATGAAAGAAAAACAAGATTTCTAACAGAGTTAAATATTAAGGAATAGAAGGTTTTACAGGTCTTAAAATTACTAAAGTAATTTTAGAGGAAAGACTGTATTACGTTCAACATCCAAACCAATCTGAAATAATAAACAACAATGTATATAAATTCAAATTGATTTACTTGTTAGAAAAATACTTTAAAAGGAAAATTTAACAAAGCATGATAAACAGGGGAAGACGCATAGTTACAAAGTTGCAGGATCCAGAATCTTGTTTGCGAGTTATATTTCGATGAACTTCAAAACTGAAATTACAAAAATGGCTCTCTCCAAAATTTCTGAAGCCCTTTCTCCTCCTTTTAAAATTATATTTATACATTTCTATCAAAGTTTCTTGTTGGTAACTAACCAACTCCCTAATATTACGGTTACATAAAATAATGTCAACCGTTTACAATTTCTTTCAAAGTACTAGTAAATAAAAACATTTTAAAAGTTTTAAATTTGCGTTGACGAGATTTCTTTTTTTTCTTCAATGCATTGAACACATTTGCCCAAAAAGTTTACTAAGATCCTAGAAGCCTCAGGTATCTCATTTTCTTCAAAAGAGAAAAATCTTCTCTGTAAATCTGGCAACCGACTTTCTATCGTTTTCTCTGTGAATTTAACATTTTTCAACCTTAAACTTGAAGTTACCATCCACTTATTTATTTCTGTAATGTTGACCAATTTAATATTTGAAATTTTTGCTTTCCTTTCTTTGAGCTCTTCTCTTGACTTCAGCTGATGCCTGACAATGTTGATTTCACCTAATAACCCAGAACAACCATATGCCCCAATATTTAATGAATCTTTTTCAAAGAGATTGAAGATTCCTTGACAGTCTTCGTTAACTTCTTTTGTGATTCTGTTATATTCAGCCAATTTCGATTCCCAGAATTTTATCATTATATCTCCTTTTACCTGTTCAGAAACAGATAATTTCTGATTTTTTTCAATTTCATCTTTTAATGAAGAAGCCACTGCTTTCTGAAAAGTATTCCTTGCTTCTTTGGCTTCTCTTTCTTTCTGAAATACCTTCTCCATGGATCTACTTGATTCCTAAAAATAGTTCTGGATTATTTCCAGATTACAGAATACTTTCTGTTGTTCTTCTTCTATTCTTACATATATTTCTGACGCCTGTGTCCTGAAACTTTCAATTTCAATTACCTGGTTAGCAATAGAAATAATCTTGTCTTGCAAAAATTTATTTTCTTCTCCCAGCTTTTGAACCTGTTCTTGAGTGACCTGTATCATGTGTTTTGCCTCATCCAAGTTTTTATTCAACTTTTGGATTTCTTGCATATCTTTGAGTCTAGCTTGTTCTAGACCCTTCTGTATTTTCCAACCAATATTTCTTTCATTTTCCTTTAATTTGTCTTGCAACTAAATTATTTCTTGATCCTTCTGCTCAAGCATAGTTGTTAAGTTTCCTACAGAATATATGTTAGTTGATGCTATAGCACCCATGGTTCCTGCTAACTCTGTAGTGAACTCTCCTTCTTTGATTTTCTTCCCATCAATGATAACTCTATGCTTCTTAATTGATCTTTCTCCTACAGGATGAATTTCCTGTTTCAAAACAGCTCTTCGCTTTTTGCTGAAAAAATAATCAGATGGGGGGATTTAATCTCTTGAAATCGGCTCTAGGTCACTAACATATAGAACTCCTTCATGAGGGGTTCTGAAAGTAGACTGTAGTGGAGTCAAAGCTATGATAGGACTGCCAAGTTCCTTTCAAGCAGTTCCTCCAATCTTTTCTGGAATATCATCAAGAACTATTGGACTTGTTTCCAGTCCTTTTCCATTTTCTGTCCCTGGTTATTTTATCTGAGAACCCTCTGTGTTCTGAGGAGTTATTTCAGAATATTTCAACTTATCTTTGTCACTTGACTTATCCTGAGTGTCAGTTTCAAACGCTGGAGGGGTTTCTTCCTGTTCTGGCAATGAAGTCGATATTTCACCTTGTAAAATATTCGGCAGGCAACTTCACCTATGTCTTTGAAAATATGTAAACCCATCCTGTGATTCAGGTGGCAAGGCCTGTACTCTGTTCTGCACTTCCTCAAAAGATTTAACATCTTTGAAAATATCATTATAAAAAGAAACTTCATGTTCATAAGCTTTTAAATTACAATGTATGTAATGCCGATTAAGTATTTGATAAGGTTCATGTTTTCTATGCTCGATGTTTACTAATTTTACTTCCTCCAATGACTCGACCTCTGCCTTAGAATGCCCTAAGTTTGATAAAGTAAATTTCCCGATGTGAACAGGGAAAGATGGCCATGATTTTTTTTGAAGGGATTTTAATTTTAACCCAATACCACCCTTAGCTAACTGATGAGCCACTTCTCTGCATACCAATCTATCTGGTAAAAACTTAGGGAGCGTTTGAGGCCGAATGGAACAGCCATAAACCCTGACATAGGAAAAATTTTCCTCAATAAACCAGTCGGCAACCGATTTGAGGATTTCTATGACTGTATAAGAAATGCGAGGGGGTTCGCATCCAAAGAATATTTTGTGAAGAGGGATAATTACATAATGACAAACATCATAAAAAACATCTTTTGAATTTTCCTCCCAGAGATCTGAGTGGTATTTATGAACAGGCTCTGGGCAAGAAACATTCCAACTCCAATTCATTAATGGGAAAGGAGTCATAAAACAAATGGCATCCATAATATATGCAGACATATAAAAAGACACTGGTTGTCCTTTTGACTTGGCTACTTTGTAATTCACAACCTCTGATGTGAGGTTATCTGACAAAATTTTATGCCAGTTAAAACTGCGTCCTTCTGAAACTTCCTCTAGGAAAGGTGTCCAGTCTGCATGAAAGTGACAGGGATCCTTTCTTCCGAAAAGTCTACATAACATCATTGCTACATAAACCATATATTCATTTAAGGAAGATGTGGCATAAATCCCATGTAAATCAGCCCTAAACTTATTTTCATCCCTGGACCATCCTTTAATCATGTCAGGGTATGTATTTCCCACTTCAATGCATTCTTTTCTTTGAAACTCGGCTAAAAATTCATAATTAAAGGTGTGTATATAATTGGGCGAGAGCTTATACATTACTTGAATGTGCTCAGGCCTGAATGAGCCGATGACAGCTCCTTTCTTGTTCAGAATGCTTCTTGTCAGGATATCTACTTTATCTAGAGCCCAGCCGATCATATCGATATATGACACCAACCTCGGACGTGCAACAACCTTATGAAGCTCGGACTCAGCAATGTCTCGAAGATGGTTTTATGAATCAGGGTCTGCATATTTAAGTTCATCCTCCAGTTTTTCGGAAATTCCAGTCCACGATTTGATA
This sequence comes from Picea glauca, assembly GCA_000966675.3. Taxonomy (NCBI): domain Eukaryota; kingdom Viridiplantae; phylum Streptophyta; class Pinopsida; order Pinales; family Pinaceae; genus Picea; species Picea glauca. The sequence goes on along the minus strand of JZKD02S1784992.1, from coordinate 89,653 downwards.
GAGTGTACTCCGGATGCAGTAGTATCGGAGATAATATCACCTTCCAGTTGGTCTTCCTTTTTCTTCGGTGCTTTTTTGGGTGCCATAGATCTATGTTTAACTTGAAAACTTGTAACAGAGAGTGGATGAAAAAACTTAGCTTTGAAATGAAAATACAGACGTTTCGAACGTTTACTTCAAATATATCATAAAAATATTGAGATTTGTACCTCTGTTACGAAGTTAAAGCTCTTAATGCAAAAGATATTTTCGAAGATATGCATTTAATGTCTGTACTTAGGCTTTCTCGGTGTTTTCAAATATAATAGAAACTTACTTAATCTGACAATGACACGTTAATGAACATTCAAATAAAGATTAACTTTAAAATATGTTTAAAAAGATGATTTATTAGTGTTAATCATGAGTTAAGTCTGAAAACATGATTTTTTGGGGTTTCGACTGTCTTGATGTCAAAAAAATATGTCATCAAAGAAACCCGATTGCCGAAATCGCGATGTATTAATTTAAATTAAAATGTTTTTAGTATGTTAATTAATCGATATTAGACCTTTTCTGGATTTCGTTAATCAGAAAATCAGGAATCGGGATTTCGAGAAATCTGATGACATGAGTCGTGTTCTCATGGAATCGCGAATCCTAAAATCACGAAATGGCGATGAACTGTATCTTTAAAACATGATTTAACTTATCTTAATCAACTCAGTAATCAAGATTAAGGATAAACAGATATAGTTTATTTCAAAAGTGAATTATGAGTCGGGATTTCGATGATCGGGATTTCGGGAAATCTGATGACAAGAAACACACTTCTCATAGAACCGCGAATCCCGATATTGCGATGTAATTATTTAACTCTTAATCATTCTTAGAAGTGATTAGATTAATTCAAAACTTTACTTAAGGATCAAATGTATCACGAAATCGGGAAATCAGGAAACACGATGACAAGATTATATGATCTTATAAAACCGCGAATCCCGATATCCCGACGTGATTAACTTAACTTTTAAACCCTTTTAATTGAGAATTAAGTAATTTATGTTTTAATTAAGTCTTAAATAATCGGGAAATCGGGGATCGGGGTTTCGCAATTTGATTTGCATTAAAAATTTGTTCACATGAAACCCCGAATCCCGATCTCTTTAACATTTGATTGAAAAACTCGCAAATTATAAAATTATACTCCTTTTAAATAATTTTTTGAAAAGTGTTGGAAAATTTATATATTTGTAAACCTTTATCCATTCTTTATTCAAAAGTAAATAAAAAGGTATCGCAAATTTCAAAAATGATGAAATTTTTCTTTGAGGAAAGATGAAACTTTAAAAATAAAAATCTAGACTTTAGAAAAGAAAAATTTAAGCTTTGTTTCAACAAGGGGCATCCTAGCAAGCCTTGACCCATGGGTGGTTGTTCTCTTTCCACCATGATGTAGGCCTTGGAAGGACCATGACATCACCCAGGTCACCCATGACATCATCGAATGTTTTGGGATGTTTTGGAGGAATTTGTGCTCCAAGTGGCACGTGTGGTAGATTCCTGAGCCCCAAGAAGGCCTAACATGTGTCTCTAGGAGGCCAACGTTTCCCAAAAAGGGCCTAACGTCACCCTAAAAGGGAATTATGTCACCTTAGAAACTTTTTTTAGAGTTTTATTATGACATTTAATGTAAATACTGGATATTATTTGTAACTGGCCATGTCATCCTTTATTTACCTAATTATGGTCATTGGTATTGTATAAATAAGGGGAAATTACATCTTATTTTTCATCATCTTTCACTCACACTTGTGAGGTATGGAATTTGTGCCCTACTTATGGTTTTATGACTAAAATTTAGTGCACACTTGTTGAATGAAAGCTAACCTTGGTGTTTTTGGGCATTTTATTGGTGGAAAGTATACAACTAGGTGATATGCTAGATTATTCTTGGTAAATGTAAGTAAAATTCTACAATTCTTCTTTCTTTGAATGGTTATAGTATATTTACTTTGTATTTTTCTAAGATTATGAAATTTCTAGCTTAAAACCCTAGGAGATTAAGAACATGTTATTGTCCTTATCACAATTTCTATCCACCTACTAGGTTGTGCCAATGAGCCATTTTTATTGAAGCCATTGCTAATGGCCTTGCCATTGCAACACCCTAGCACTTGTTGCTTCTTCTTAGCCATCATTTTCTTCATATTTGAGTTAAATAGGGAGGAAATTCTACAAAGGCCTAGGGTTACCTACACCTTAGTAGTCATTTTCCCCTAGGGTTTGGTGGTTGAAGCGATTACCAACACTTCATTCTTCTACCCCTCTTTTCTTTGGCTCTCCTATTATCATCCTTTTTATTCAACATTTTCTACCACTTTATTGACTCCATTTTCCCTAAGAAACAATTAGTCTAAGTCCTCCATTGAGTAATTGATCAACACAACCTTCATAACCTACTCTTTGAACAACCTACTAACACTTTCTAACCCTAGAATAGCTTGATATACTAGCCTACTTGTTGTTGTTACTAAAGTAATTTACAACCATTAAATGCAACATTAAAATCTCATAAAGCAATTGTAAAGGTTTAGTTATACTTTGTCTTATCTACTTCTGTCAACTGCTAATATTATGACTTCAATGGTCAATGGTTTTCAATCATTTTGAAGCTAGTTGCAAGACCTTTTATGTGAAGTATTGATCTATAAACATTGTTGTTATAAGATTTTTGTTTACTTCATCATATTCAAAAAACTTCTTTATTTAAGAAAGTCAATGGTTTTATGAAGTGCTAACCAGCAAGTGCTCTTGCAAATATATAGTTTTCCTTTTTCTTTGTTCTAGGTAGGTACACTTTTGGCATATTATCTCTTCATTGGTTATTTAAGCTAGACTTTCTAATCGGTGGTGACTTGTTAGCGGGGACCTTTTCCCTAGCTACTTTCACTTTTCCTTCTCAAACCCCTAGGTCATCGGGGACGTCTCCCCTAGGCCTAGCACCCTAAATAGAAAGAGACATCCTATTGAGGTGACAGTGATAGGATTAGTCTCCAATTATGCCAATTTTCCCTCCTTTGACCTTTTCTACTATGAAAGTACAAATTGTGTACACGTTGTAACTTCCTCTTCTTTCTCTCATAGTCTCCTCTCTTAGAATACAATATTCGCAATGATACACAACCACAATACAATTCCCTCATAAAAAAGGTTTTCCTTATAGGGAAAAAAACCCTAAAATAACTTCTACCATCAGATACGTGACCTTATAATGAATGGTCTATATTTACTATGAAATTATAATATACATTTACAAGGAAATTTTTCCTTCAAGGGCTTCGCCCCCAAACCCTTGTCGGGCGCCCACTTTCCCCCAGATACCATAGCAAGGGGGATGAGACCCATGGACCCCATAGGGAGGGGAAGTACCCTTTGAAACCCCCCCGTGTGGAGGGGTGTACAATATTCCAGGGTGTCCAATCTTCATGGCGTATAAACATGGCTGAAAACAAAGACCTATGAAACAGGAAGATAATAAGGCTCCATAAAGAACAATCTCCCACTTGGAGACTGATATCAAAAAATCCACCATTGTTGTATATGTTGGAATGTGATCCTTCTTGGACCTGGAAAATTTCTCATCTTCACCTTTATGCTTGAAGACCAACTAAAACTGAGCAGGAAATCAATTTCTCCCTGGTTAATCCCTTTTTTAAGATGTCTGCGGGATTTTTGCTATTATGTATCTTTTCCAACTTCTAATGTCCATCTTCCAAGGAGGATCATATGAAATGATACTTGATATGTATATTCTTATTATTTGAATGGAAGGTTGAGTTCTTTGCAAAATGAAATGGAACTCTCTCTGTCATAGTACAACCTGTTATTCTCCTTCTTCTTTCCCAATTCCTCCGTAAACCTTTGTAACCAAATCATTTATTTACTAGCCTTTGTAGAAACAACAAACTTTGCTTTTTTTGTTGAAAGTGAAACGAGATTTTGCAGTTTTAAAATCCAAATTACTATTGTTCCACCTACAGTAAAAACATACCTTTTGGTGCTCCTCCTGCTATCTTTATCACCTGCCATATCTGAATCAACATATCCTAGTAGAATAGTGTCTGAACCTCCAAAACATAATGCATGAGTAGAAGTGCCTCTAAAATAACTGAGAATCCACTTACTTCCTCCCAATGTTCTTTGTCTGGATTGTTCATATACTTTCTCACAACTCCCACTGCATGTGCAATATCTGGTCTTGTGCAAACCATCACATACATCAAGCTGCAAACTATTGATGAATAACATACATGGGACATGTATGTTATATCCTCTTGTGTCTTGGGACACATTTCTTTGGTAAATTTGAAATGGATGGCCAAAGGTGTACTAACTAGCTTTTTATTATGCACTCTAAACCTCTCCAACACCTTCTCTATGTACTCACCCCGAGACAATATCAAATTGTGATTTTTCCTATCTCTTGTTATTCTCATACCAAGGATTTTCTTTGTAGCACCTAGATTATTCATCACAAATGAATTAGATAATTTCTTCTTAAGCATTTTTATATCCTGCATATTAGACCCTGCAACATGCATGCCATCTACATACAATAGAAATATAATATAGCTTCCTTTTTCTATCTTTTTAAAATAAAAAAAAGTGATAAAAATGGCATCTACTATAACCTTGTTCTGTCATAAACCTGTCAAAGTTCAAATACCACTTCCTTGGAGATTTCTTTAGGCCATACAAGCTATTCTTCAATCTGCATACCAAAATTTCCTTCCCTTTGACCTCATAACCATGTGGTTGCTACATATAAATCTTTTCCTCCAAATCCACATGGAGAAAAACTATTTTTACATCTAACTGTTCAAGATGTAAATATTCTAATGCCACAAGACTTAAAATAGTCCTAATTGAAGTCATTTAAAAAACAAAAGAAAATATCTCATCAAAATATATACCTTTCTTTTATGCAAACCCCTTTACAACAAGTCTAGCCTTGTAACTCTTTTTACCTCCATCTTCTTCCTTCAACTTGTAAACCCATTTATTTTGCAATGTTTTTTTCTTGCTGGAAACTGAACCAAGTCCCAAGTCTGGTTATTTACCAAGGAATCCATTTCCTCTTTCATTCCTTTCTCCCACTTCTTTTTAGTGTCTAACTGCATTACCTCTTCATAACATTTTGGTTCACTAGAATAAATCAACAATAAATAATACAATGAAGGAGAGTATCATTCAAGGGGTCTACTTAACCTGGTAGATATTATAACAATAGTTGCAAGAGTTTGAGGTACCTACTTCTCATGTTGTTGTACCTTTTGGTTTTCTGGTACCTTTGGAATTTATTTTTCAGTGATCTCATCAAGCACTGCGTATTCTAGTTTTTCTTTTTCTTGTATCTTTCACTGCAATTGATCTTTGTACATGAACTTCTCATTGAATATGGAATCTCTACTCCTAATTATTTTGTGATTTTCATAATCCCATAAGCGATAACCAAAATTATTAACACCATATCCAATAAAGGTACACTTCTTGGATTTTGCCTCAAGATTTGTTCTATTTTCTTTATCAATATGGACAAATGCTTCACAATCGAAAGTCTTCAAAAAATAATAGTTTATATTTTTACTTGTCCATGCTTCCTCTAGAATTCCACCATCCAAAGAGCTTGAAGGTCCTCTACTTATTAAGTAAACAACAATATCAACAACATCTTCCTAGACCTATAATGGAAACCCAACATGGAATCTCATACTCCTTGGATGCTCCATGATTGTCCCGTTCATCCTTTCTGACACACCATTTTCTTTTGGTGTTCCTCGAACTATTTTCTCTCTAGGAATCCCATTGTATGAATAGTAATCATCAAACTCTTTGGTGAAATATTCACCTCCATTGTTTTATCTGAGACACTTCAACCTTTTTCATGTCTCATTCTCAACCAAATATTTCCATTTCTTAAAAGTATCAAAAACATAAATATTTTGTCGAATGAAATAAACCCAAGTTTTTCTAGTTGCATCATCAATAAAAGTAACATAATACAAATATCCACCAAGAGATGATACATGATTTAGTCCCCATACATCTGTATGCACAAGCTCTAACATTTCACTCTTCTTTTCTTTTTCAACTCTGAGAAATATCGCTCTCTTTTGTTTTCCATAAACACAATGCTCACTAAAATCCAAATCAATTCGTTTAAGATCTGGAAACAAATTTATCTTGTGAAGTATTTGCATCACCTTCTCACTCATATCTCCCAGCTTATGATTCCACACTGTTGTATCCACTCATGTATAAACTAAGGATATAGAAGAATCAATATTACCAGTACATAAATATAATGTACCTACCTTCTCTCCTTTTTCTATCACCAGTGATCCTTTGGTGACCTTCCATGCCTTATCTGTAAATATAGATATACAACCTTCAGTTTCCAAATGCCCTGTTGAAACTATATTTTTCCTTAGATATGGAACATGTCTTACTTCTTTCAACAACCATTGGTTTCCATTCCTTTTCTTTATTTTTACCTTTCACATTCCAACAATTTTGCATGGTGCATCATCACCCAAATGAACCTATCCAAAATGACCTTGAACATAATCTAGAAAATGTTTCCTATGGGGTGTGGCATGAAATGAAGCCCCTAAATCTACTACCCAAGACTCATCAATATTATCTATAGAAAGAATCAAAGCATCTTGTAACACATCATCTGTTACATTTGCTTTCTGATTTTTCTCTTGTTGTCCATCTCTTTGTTTCTTTGGAGATTTGAAGTATTTCTTCAAATGTCCTTTCTTCCCACAATTCCAACACTCTATCTTTCCCAATATAGATTTCTATCTTCCCTTCCGAGAATTCCCATGGTTCCTTGAGCCATTTCCTCTATCCTTTTGTCTTCCCATGTTCTCCATGTTTAATGCATTACCTGATATCTCACCTATGCTTTTCCATCTCATTTCCTCGCGAAGTATAACACCAAAAAAATCATCAAATTTTAGAGTGTTTTGACCAGACATGGAGTTACTTACATCCATGACCAAGCCATTATAGATTTTTTGCAATGAGCACAAGATTAGAAGAGCCCTAACCTCATCATCAAAGTCCAGTTTTATAGAACTTAGCTTATTAGTAACCATATTAAATTTATTTAAATGATTTGCAACAAACCCACCTTCTGACATCTTCATATTAAATAATATCTTCATCATAAATAACCTTATTGGATGCTGAGGGTTTTTCATATAGTTTATCCAATGCATCCATCAACTCCTTCGTTGTCATTTCTTTCAAAATATTGAAAGTCATTGATTCTTCTAGGATCAGCCATATCGTTCCTAGTGCCTTTCTGTCAAGAACCTCCCATTCTTCATCCTTCATGGTCATCGTATTCTTTTCCATTCCACCCAATGGTAGGAATAGATTCTTATGATATAAATAATATTCCATCTGCATCTTTCATAACTATTAGTTTTGGCCGTTCAATTTCTCGACCCTAAAATTTCCATCTTCCTCCACTACTCCCACTCAAACAAGGAACCCTCTTTTTCTGCGAGTTACCTTTCACTCTGATATCATTTGTTACAAAAAAAGTATCATGAAGAAATAAAATAAGATAAATGCATAAACAAAACACAAAATATACACAATACAATAGAGGCACATATATACGTGGTTCACCTACTGTGGGCTAGATCCACCAAGGAAATTTCCAGTTCCTTAATTTATTATTATCCAACAAATGAAGGGATATAACCTACAACACACCCGATGTAACTTCCTACTATTTCTCTCATAGTATCCTCTCTCATAATACAATATTCACAATGATACATAGCTGCAATACAATTCCCTCATAAAATAAGGTTTCCTTCTAGGGAAAAAAACCCTAACATAACTTCTACTGTCAGATATAGGACCTTATAATGAACGGTCCGGATTTACTATGAAATTACAATATACATTTACAAGGCAATTTTTCCTTTGGGGGATTCTCTCCCAAACGCCTTTTTGGGGCTTTCTTTCCCCCAAACTCCACAGCTAGGGGGATGAGCCCCTTAAACCACGTAGGGGGGGTAAGCCCCCTATGCAACCCCCTCGCGTGGAGGGGTGTACAATATTCTGGGGTGTATATTGTTCATGGGGTATAAACACAGGTAAAAACAAATACCTATGAAACAAGAAGATAATCAGGCTCCAAAACAAACACAAAAGACTTATGAACCATTTTTATAAGCTATTTTGTCAGTTTTGATGCCTGATGTGGTTGTTTTAGATTTCATTTGAATTTTTTTAGTGGTGACAAAGTTTCAAGATCTTTCAAATGATGTTTTCCATCCTTTTGGTCCACTTTTATATGTTCTAACAGGTAATGATCTCAAAAATAGAATATAGGTTAGGTTTTCCATATTGCATTATACATTATCATTTTTTTGTTTTATTTTTGCCTTAGGATCAAGCCCACTGATTTGTGATACGAATCCTTCTTCAATGTTTTTCAAAGTGTCATAATTCACATGGTAGAGTCTATCAATCATGGGTGCCCTAATTATAACATTGTTTGATGTTTTGGCGCCCATGCAAAAGATTTTTATAGGATCGAGAGTCCCTTTTTAGTCCTATCATGAATTTGCATTAAATCCACATGACTTCTTCTCAACATATTTCTGGCCATTACCAACTGAAATCTCATTTATTTTTTCATTTCGAGTTGTATTGTTGCATCACATACCGTTGCTTGTTCTTTTGAGCCTAATTCCATCCTCAATTTTCCATTTTTTTCTTACTACATATGCATTCTCTTTAGTTTCTTTCCTTTGCATTTTTTGCCTATGTAGATCAGAACACTAATATTGGAGGAAACACTATGAAGAGTGTCCATATCCTACATATCTTCCCTGCATTTTTCATAAGTATGTCCCATATGCTTGGAACTAGTTTTCTTGCCCCATGAAACTAATTTCCTCCACTATATTTTAGCATGATTTTATTCTTCTT
>JZKD02S1784992.1:25816-50443 GCA_000966675.3 Picea glauca | reverse complement strand
CTCTCTGTGTGAATCATTAGATCATTTTACATACCAGTGTCCTATGATCATTGAATACAGGCAATGCGAATTGACCCTGCTTTAACGACCCACAGAGTCAATAGTTGACCTTACCTCATCACTAGAGGTTCTTCATGTCATTTCTCCCAAACTCGAGGCCCTTCCAACACCTCCATGGTTCTTAGATGACTTATCCAAGGATTCACCTCCCAATCCTCCCAACCCTCCCACTCATTCCCCTATGGACATTTTACACCCAACTACCACAGGTAATCCTCAATACTTCAATATCTGATTTATGTCGAGTGAACCATCACCATCTCCTTGCGTTGTTCCCCCTGCTTCTTCATCACCAGGGGGCAACCACATGACAACAGTCACCGATATCACTCTTCATGACCCCTTGTATTCCTATCAAATCCACTGTGATGAGGAAATACTTGAAGAGTTAAACAACCTTGACTACCCATGGGATGCGCTACACCACCGGACACTCTTCTTTCCATAGGAAGCCTCCACACCTCCTAACAAACACCCCATATACACGGTCTAAACCAAATATTTTATCCCATCAAGGCCTATTGACTGGTTCAAGAACCCCATTCCTGCCCCTGATGCTTTTGAAGAAGGCAACATGGCCAACATTTCCCCGACCATTAAAATCGACATTTCCATCAAAAATGGCATCGTCGAGGAAATCACCATTGGAGTTTCTTTCACTCCTCAAGAAATCACCACCTATAAATCCCTCTTCCAGGAATATCGGGATATCTTTTCTTAGTCATACACGGAAATGCCTGGCCTCGATCCCTCTATCGTCGAACATCGCATCGGCACCTGGCCCAACATTACACTAGTTTGTCAAAAGCAATGACCACTACACCCATCCAAAGCAGTGGCCATCAAAGCCAAAATTGACAAATTATGCACTGTTGGGTTCATTTACCCCATCGCCTAGACATCATGGGTTTCCAACCCTATACCCATTAACAAAAAATAGGGCACTATCTGTGTCTGCATGAAATTTCATGATCTCAATCACGCATGTCCCAAAGACAACTTTCCAACACCTTTCATCGATCAAATTATCGATGACTGTGCAGGCCACGAGGCTCTATCCTTCATGGATGATTTCTCTGGTTATAATCAAATTCAAATTCACCCAGCCGATCAGTACAAAACCCCATTCACTACCCCTTGGGGTACTTTTGCATATCGTGTCATGCCTTTTGGCTTAAAGAATGTTGGCACAACTTTCCAATGGGCTATGACATACATCTTTCACGATCTGGCTCATATAATCCTTGCATACTTGGACGATCTCAAAACTCGATCCAAGAAATGAACCCAACATCTGGATGATTTACAAATCATCTTCCAACGGTGTCGTCAGTACAACATCCGCTTGAATCCTCTCAAGTTCATTTTCTACGTCACCATAGGGTGACTCCTTGGTTTCATCATTTCCCAAAGTGGTATTACCATGGACCCCCTCAAAGTCCAAGCTATCACCAAAATTCCACCTCCCCATAATTTACGGCAACTACAGAGTCTCCAAGGAAAGGCTAACTTTCTATGGCAATTTGTCCCTGACTATGCCATTTGCGCCCATGGTTTCCTTCGCTTACTACGTCAGGACATCCCATTCCATTGGGATGAACATGCCCAATAGTCATTTGACAATCTTAAATGGGTGCTCTCCAATGCCCCTTTAATTAGTGCACCTAACTACAATCACAACTATATCCTCTATGTATCGGCATCAGCTGTTTCAGTAGCATGAGTTCTCATTTAGCTAGGTGATGACAATCGTGAGAATGTCATTTATTACATTAGTAAAAACCTCTTAGGGCCACCCTTGAAGTATAAACACGAAGAAAAATTAGCTCTTGCAGTCATCCTCGCAGTCCAAAAAATACGCCACTACATTCTGCTTCGCACAACTAAGGTTTTCGTAGATTCCAACCCTATGCAATACTTGCTCAGTCGTCGACACATTAACGACAAATTTGATTGATGGATTGTTATTCTTTAGGAGTACAATCTGGAATTCTCAACACCCAAGAGAAAGAAGTCCCTCGTTCTCATCGAACTTGTCACGACCCTCCCCTCTGACACCACCAATGCCCCCGTCAATACCGCCTTTCCTGACGAACACCTCTTTTACATCACTTCATATGATCCTTGGTACAACGACCTCCTCATCTACCTCCGAACTCAAAATTTTGGTAACCACCTTTCACGAGATGATCGTCGTCATATTTTCCATCAGGCCCCCCACTACCTCCTCATCGGAGACATCCTATACCGGCGAGGGGTCGACACCATTCTTTGTCAATGCCTGACCATTGACGAGGCTGATAGAGTCTTGAACAACTACCACAGTGGCGCATATCGGGGCCATATTTCAGGAATATCCATTGCTTAGAAGATTAACTAAGCAGGTTACTTTTGGCCTACCTTGTTTCACAATTGTATTCACGTCGTCAAACTATGTGAGCAATGTCAGTTTTACACCAACAAAGCCCGAGCACCCCCTACTCTTCTTCATCCAGTCATCACTGCCAACCCTTTTTGTAAATGGGGCATCGACTTCATGACTTGTAATCCCCCCTCCAGCAATGGTCACAAATACATTGTTGTCACAGTCGATTATTTCACCAAATGGGTAGAAGCTATGCCCACCTTCAACAACACCGCTGACACCGCAGCATGTTTTTTATTTAATCACGTCACATCTCGCTTTGGAGTACCACTCCAACTTGTTTCCAATCACGGGAAACACTTCGAGAATGAGATCTTCGTTGAACTCTCATCTCGGTTAGGATTCTCTCACGAGTTTGCCTCACCATATTACCCTCAGTCTAATGGATAGGTCGAAGCAGTTAACAAGGTCCTCAAGACCATGTTACAACGCATGGTTAATAAACATAATACCAATTGGCATCGCATGTTATTTTCCGTGCTATGGGCTTACTATATGGTTTTGAAAACAACTACCAACTTCACACCTTTTCATCTACTCCATGGGGTTGAGGCCACTCTTCCCATCGAGTGCGAAATTCCCACCCTACACACCGCAATTGTTCTATTACCCGACACTGCTCCAATGGAGCAATGCTTGTTGAACTTAGAGTCTCTAGATGAAGATCGTTGATCTTCATTACAGAACAATGAGGCAACTAAAAAATGGTCAAAGGCTACCTTTGATCGACATGTCAACCTTCGCTCATTTCGCGAAGGCGACCTCGTCCTGGCTTATGATATCGCTCATGATACCTTTGACCATGGCAAATTCAAGTCACTATGGCATGGCCCATACATTATCCAACATTGCCTTACCAAAGGTGCATACATCCTGGCCTCTCTCGACGGCCTCTCTCTCAAAGAACCCGTCAACAGGTTATACTTAAAGAAATTTTATGCTTACACGTAGTCATTCTACTTTAAGTTTTTTCTTTTATAGTGTTTTTAATCTTTTTTCCATCCCTCACATCTAAGCTATCATTTGTTCTATTGACAGATGCTTCCTCCATTAGCCTACCACATCGGTTACGCCGACGGCGCCAACCGTTGGACACAAAATCTCACTTCAGCCTCTTGGGCTCTCTACACCCCCTCACATGAAATGCTCCATTCGAGCAACATATGTTTGGGTTCAGCGACCAACAACCAGGACGAATACACTGCTATCATCAGCCTCCTGGCCGATGCCCAACATCATAGTATTCGTCACCTTACAATCTTTCTCGACTCTCAACTAGTCATTCTCCAGCTCAACAATGTGTATCGTATACGCAATCCTTGTGTCTTTTGCAAATACCTACAGGTTAGACTATTATCTCGACATTTTGATTCCATTACATTTACACATATTCCAAGACAATTGAATCAAATTACAGATAACCTAGCTAATATTGTGTTAGACTGGCATATCTCACATCAAGCTACCACTACACATACATAAACATATCAACAACTTGTCATAGCATATATAGATCAAACATCATCAATACATTAACAAAACACATGTAAACACCACATAGATATCAAAATGTATACTCATGTATATATCGAAAGGTCCACAATGCCATCCAAATGTTTACATACAAAAATACAAGTATCTGTAGGCCAGTAAAACACCTCGGTACAAAATGGGATCAACAGCGTATATACAAAAAATACATCAATACATAGAGCACCACTCAGGGTGCCTCTAGAGCACCACTTCCTGCCCCTCCCTCAGGTGGTGGCGGCCCACCACCGCCTGCCCCTCCCTCAGGCGGTGGTTTCCCACACCCTACTGGTCCCTCCTGCCCCGGTAGTAGTTGTCCGATCATCGCAGCACCAGCTACTGCTGCCCATCCTACTACGGCCCACCATGGTGGCAGAACCCCCACACACTGCTCCAGGATACCCTCATCTTGGATGCAAGACCACATGCCCTCAGGCACGTTCTGTAACACCGCCTCTAGGCGACGATTTATGTCCTCAAAATCTACTCTGGTAGCTGTCGGCGGAGCGTGTGATGGCCCAACACCAGGGTCATCAAACCGACGTCTCCTCGCTGCCCTCTCCGAATCAGCTGGTCACGCTGCAGCATCCTCATGCCGACGTCTCTCTCCCTGTGGCAGTCTCTCTGGCTCCTAATGAGCCGGTGCTCTCTACAACTCCACCTCGTGCCCACAAGGTGCCACATACAAACAAGCAACATATAGTATCAACATCTATATCATATGCATATATCATGCTATCTCAAAAATACAAAAAACATATATATCAACATCATTAACATACCTCGATAGTCAAACACCTCCCCTGGAGGTAGCACCATGTTCGAATCCTCCTAGAAGTCAACCCCGGCATAGGGGTACTGCAATATCACCTGTGGCATCTGTCGCCATACCTGCGTCACCTCAGCAGTAAAGAAGTGATCGCCCTCTCCACCACCATGGAAAATAAAAATAGTCGACCACCTCCTTAGTCGCGGCTCTCGTGCCCCAAACACACCCAATAAAATCCTAGGGTGCAACATCGACACCCTCTCTAGAAACCAGGCCACCAGGATGGACCCGAAGGCAAACTCTCCAGTATCCGTGGACCGACAGTGGTCCACCTGCCCTACCATCCTGGCATGTGGTGTAAGCCCCCAGGCAAAGTGCTCACCGGCCAACACTCTCTCCATCACCATCAGCTAGCCACCACTGATCTGCTGCATCACCAGTGACCCATAAAATCTCACAATCATCGCTGCTATACAACGATGCGCTAGGGCATCCATCACCCCAATTCTCATGATAGTGTTAGACATAAAGTTCAGCCTCAAACAATATCTCCAGCCAATCATCGCTAGCGGCATATCCCTCAGTAGCACCGGCTTCTCCAGTAGGGGCATTCCCCAGAACGGGAGCCCAGTCAAAAAACATACATCCTCCACCGTAGTGAAGGGGATCCGCTCTCCCCGCACTATGAAGCAATGTAGGTCCAGACTCCACATCTGGATAAGAAACTATAGGAGATACTTCTGCACCCATATCAATGGGCACCCAAAGAACTTCAGCATCCCACAGGTTGCTAAAGTCGCACATACACCTGGCTCCTCAATAGCCACGACGTCTCACAGTTGAGACCAATCCCTCTCTCGCCAACCAATCGGCATCATGCACAAAGATCACCTGCAACCACATAAACCAATCCTAAGTTAGCCACATGGACCATCAACAACATCAAAAAGATAAGTTTTACACCTGTCAACCTTGCCTTCAAGGCACAGTTGTTTAACCCACAGGCGTGCACACATGTGTGCCTGTTCACTACACAAGCATGCACATATGTGCACATATTCACTACATAGCCATGCTCTCAAGCGTGCCTTTCCATCCTTCAGGCACACATACATGCGCGCTTGCTCAATTTACAGGTGCACTCTCGAGTGCGCCTGTCCAATACATAACCACACACACATGCGCCGTTGTGCAGCCCACAGGCGCACACATAGTGTGCGCCCTTAATCCCCTTACCAACGCCCCCATGCACATCTATATAGTGGGAAAGCGTGCACGTATGTGCACCTACTTCCAGATAGCCTGCACATGTGGGGCCCACACTCATCAAACCCTCTGTACAACCCTCCGTACAGCCCCTACCCAAAAAAATGAAACCCTAGTTCTATGCAGGATGATCATACCACTAACCTAAATCTCGTTGTTCCTCGATCAGATGCCTCATCCTCCCAGAATCTCCAAAACTCCTCTGAATACTTCTCATCCAGTCACTATAGCAGCAAGTACAAATGAGGTGGAAATGTGGGCCCTACAACTATATATAGGCCTTTTTGCCAAACTTCCACTCACCATTTTGGGAGCTCCGGGCCCCCATTTCTTGATCTGTCTTCAGCCATGGGATCAACATCCCATCATCTACATCACGACAGTCCCTGGGCCTCTTTTCATCCTGGGCCCCCGGGATGCCATTTTTCATACCCTGATCAAGTACGCACGCGCATATTCAAAATTATCAAATACATGCTCATATATTCGATTCTCTTCAAATATTGTTCACTTCGGGTATTTGGTTTTCATGTGTGTAGGTACTTGGTCATTATCCATCAACACCACCCCTTCAGGTATATACTCAGCACTAGCATGTAGTCATTCCCTCTAAATCTCACTTACATTTCCAGTCACACCCTCTGACATTTGCCTCTAGGATCCCCATTTCCAGCTCTGCAGTACCAACACCTCCATTTTCATCTTCAGTGCTATCACACGGTATCACTCTTACCCATATGAGTTGTCCCATTCATAGCACCCTTTTACGCTTTTGACACTCATGTTATTTTTCAAAACCCTTTAGGGATGGGAGTCTTGATAGTCTTACATCATGTCGTGAATCAGCCACATACTCCTTCTCCTCATTTTTCTATATTTCCCAACGGACTCCCAGATTATCTCTCCACAGTTCTCATTTTGTACTACACCTCCACAGTAGCATGAACCCTCCATTTCATCCACAATCTGTTTTCCCATCCGCAAATTTCCCTTCATTTTCACCTACCTTATACAGAAACCCACCCATGGGGCCCCCACCCTCCATCAGTTCTCCGAGCAAATTATGCCCTACCTCGGCCAACCATATCACACTCGGGCACCCATTTCTATATTTGTACACTTCTCCCAAATTATTCTTTATTTATTGTACAAACGCCTTTTGCTTCCAACAGTTACAGTACCTTTTTGTCGTCACCTTTGGAAACCTTATTCCCTTTTTGGCCAAACGCAACCCATGTCACCCTTGGTTGGGGCACTACTTATCATCCACCCTTGACGACATCATCCATATCTTCATAGAATCCCATAGGCCACTTACCTATGCCCTCTAAGTTTTTTCACCTTGTCCCGCCTCTGGCACAACTTATCCCCTGTCTTGTTGTCCCCTTGACACTCGACCTCGTTGAATGATTGTGGCCACTTTTATCTCAAATATACTCTAACCAAGGGTAGGCTTGAGTCTTCCTACATATTGACTTCATCCATGTACCTCCTCCACTTCCTCACCTCATGAAGTCATTTTCTTCTGGGAGTCACGTCCCCCTTTTTGTCGACATTAGCACAATTTTCCAGAAGGGCGATGGTATCTTGATTCTCATCACCCATCCAATGAGAGATCTCAGATGGCACAGGGAGAACCACAATTTCTCCCTGTTGTCATTGACCCCCATAACATTCGATGTCAACACTTTCTCATGTTATGGTGGATCTTACTTTGTGACTATTACAGTTAGTTCTTTTACTTTCCAAAGATCTCTGAACTTGGCTGGGCTTTCAATTCTTACAAGAGTCCGTGATACTTCTTACAACTGTCACTGCCTGCTATTAGAGTATGTTCATCCAAAAAATTGTCTTCTGCCTTTATCACGACCACCCCCGAGGGAACTGCATTTTTCTACACCAACACTTCACTCCTCTTTTAGAGTTACATGACACGAGCATGGGGCATGCCCACCTTGTTTGTACACAGTTTCCTTTTTTACACACCTCATGGAAGGTTGGGTTCTACCAGTTCTTTTTTCCCTCCAACGGATCGCTCTAGACGATCCCACTATTTCTCTCTCTTACAACAACACTCTCAATAGAAGAAACATTGATGAATTTTGGCTATACGTATGCTCCTAACCTCATCCATTAGGGGGCATCTGTTATCACTGAAATTTCGTCCACAAATGGTTACAAGAATTCAGCATCGTCAAACAGTTATGAAGTCATCCATGAACCTGAATTAACACAAAATCATTCATAAAGGGTCAAAAACTATACAAAATAGTAAAAAATTGAAGGGTTCTATGAAGACACTGGGCGCGCGTGAAATAGAAACGTCATATTCGTGCACACGCACACGATGTGTGACTGTTATTGCAAAAATTTGCACAACTGAGAAACGATGCATTTATGAGAGTGATCGGCCTCCCACCCACTTCTGGTTCAGCTCCCAAGATGATTTGACACTCAAATCTGGATTGGATTTGACTAGATGGCTGGTCAAAGACCTAGAAATTCCCTAATTATCCTCTTTACACACTACAAACTAGTTGAACAATAGCTCAAAGGAATGCTATAAGAAGGCCATGGATACACTTCATTTTTTCAAGGAATTCAAAGTAAATTTATGCTACCATTATTCTCTTGAGGACTCTTCTATCCTTGCCAAGAGTATACTTGCATCATTGCATTGGGCAATCCACCTCACCCCTTGAGTGGATTAGCAAAGAATTATTTCACCATTTTCATTTTTCTTTTCAAAGTTGTAAGAAGAGCTTACTTGTGGGGGTCTAAGAGCCCTCCCTTGGAGGAAGAAGGGACTCATAGTCCCCTTGTTTCTCGGTGTTTTCTTTCACTAATATCAGCCTTATCATTGGTGACATGGGTCTCATCGCTCTTTTTGCCTCTATGTCCCTATGCTTATAAATTTAGTTGTTGTTTTATTTCTTAGTTGTTGTTTTATATTTCTTTCTCTAACCCTTTTCCTTGCAGTTGTCCTGCTCAGCAAACCCAACTGATCTTGCAAGCACCTCTATTTTTCTCACTAAGGTGACGAAAGAGGTGCAACAATAGTCAAGCAAAGAAACAGAGATAACTGGTATGGAATACCAGAATCTCTGCTAGCTTAGACTTTTGCAGAAACTTTAAAAACAAGGAATGAAACCAATTTTTAAAAATACCCAAGAAAAAATGTTCCCAGAAACCCTAGGGTTCCCCAGTACGGTCCCCAATTCTGTTGTGGGAGGGAATCCCTCCTATGGACTTACACTTAGGGTTTTATCATGCATGCAGAAAATACCTAAAGATTCCTACTTTTTACCATCACCACTGACCTAATCCCCATTATTCTTAAGCAAATACACAGTTAAGAAGATCAAGTGAACATACCTTATTTTCGGTGTTTGATATCGATCCTTCTGCACGCTTGGTCTCTCTTTGACTACAAATCTTCTCCCAAGGCTGACCTGCATTCACAAAAGACAAACAAAGAACTCCACATCCATTTGATCTATGGATTAATGGGTTAGAGATTTAATCAATATGTACGCAATAAACAATGAAAACCTCATATGGTGGGACAAGAAAAGTTCTTCTTTATTATTAACTTCACTAAATCAACTTACAATGATGAAGTCGACCACTACTCCATGAAACTGATCCTAGGCTCCTCTTGAACTATCCTCCAATTGCTTTGCTCTATACTTCTCTTTGCACAAGGATGGCTAAAGATTGGGACAAGGGGAATGCTCAATTGGGTATAGTCTCTTTACTATGATTTTCCTCCTTTCAAATGGGACCCTTACCCCTTCTTTTATAGGCTAGAAGGAGCTAGGTATTTGGTCAAATGACCAGCCATGCATGGCCAAAAGGTTTAGTTAACTTGCCCAAAGTTGTGTGGTATATCAACAACTTTCCTTTTTCTGTGCTTTTCTAGGTACACGCGGGCTGTATTGGAGAAACTAGCGTGTACACACTTGTAGTAATGGAGCAGGGTGTGTGGGCCTTTATAAAGAGGGTTTTTTAACCAGAGTTGTTTAGTACTAGGTTGGCAAAAAAGAAATATGGGATGGCCTCATGTCAGGTAAGTATGTTTGGTGAAAATTAGGGTTATAACAGATGCCCTCTAATGTGTGAGGTCAGAAGAGCATCTGATGGTCGAAATACATTACCAATCTTTATCAACGTACCAAACCAGTGAGCCCAGGGACCAAAATTCGGGAGGTGCCATCTACAAAATAACAATTGTCTCACCAAGGTGGGAATACCCATGCTCAGAATGAAATAAAATCATGGCTACCAATCAAATACACTATAGATCCATGTCATATAACAATATAAAGTATAGCCCCAAGCAATACACAACGGATCTACATCTCAAAATAAAAAATATATACATGTATAGTATCAATTTTCTAGAAGTTGATAAGGCCCGATGGCTGGAGATGAGGTCTTCAGACTCGAGCAACAACTTCAAAATCTTCAAAACTTGGGTAGGAGTGTAATATGAGTGTATGAATTCACTACCCAGAGGTCTTTGACGGCTCGTCGATCATGGACTAGAGAATCTTGATGATCATACTAATAGCTTCATTGATTTCGAACAAAGAATAGATTGGAATTTTAGGATGGCCAAGCATAAGGGCAAGAGACAAACTATAGAGGAAATGAATTAGGCTTGGAAAAACTTCCCTTGGACAATAGTACAACAAATGATGAAACTCAGGCAACATGGCATTAACATAAGTTCACGAGGCAGGGGGCCATGCAAACTCTCCATATGTTTGGAAGAATAACCAAAAGAAGGAGGACACAACTCAATGTAGTGGGAACAACTTCCTAAGGTCATACTAAATCCTAGGGCTTGACGAACAAATGGAAGGATGTGCTTTATCCAAGGGTGACTCATTCTACTGCCAATACAAAGAAAATACTTTTCCCTTCCTCTTTTTGGGGTATATTTGATTTTTTTTCTCTTTTTCAATAATTTTGGAAAAAGAATGTTACGTTATAAAGGAGGGATGAGTGTCGCAAAAATACGAGTTTTAGGTGCAAGGAAAATACTAATGTTCAAAGTAAGGACACTCGGGAAAAATCCCTCCTGGGGCCAAAGGTGTCAAGACGCAGAGGCAAAGTGCTACAAGGCTTGTGTATAAGGCATGCTTCAGATGGTTCAGTTGAGAGCAACATGGAGATGACATTAGACCAAAGACATAGGTATGAAAACATGGTTAACAAAACACAGAATGGTAATGTCCTTCAATGTGAATTTAATGAGCCCAGAGAAGGTAAGCTTAGTGGTTTTTCATATTTAGAGAGTTTGAAAAATGTAAAAGGAGACTCCAATGGGGTACCCTTTTTGAATTTAGTCTAGTCGGTTCAAAAAAGGAATAAAATAGCACCGACAAGATGACTATTCAAAACCATTTTAACAAGTGTGATAAAGACAAGATCACTCAGCAATTTTTCCATTTTTAAGGAGTCTGAAAAAATCTTAACTATGGACTTCGTCAGGAATGTTCTTCTGGACCATTCTAACGAGTGTGAAATAATAAGGTCACTCGACAATCTTTTCAAGTTTAGGGGGTCTAAAAAGAGATTAAAGAGCTTAACTATGGACTCTGTGGGGGTTCCTTTTTCATAAATTTAGTCCCTTAAGCTCGAAAAAGGGTTAAAATTATACATGATAATACTCTTCTAGAGATCCAAAGCCTCTAGAGTATACCTTTGTTCGTATAGTTGACCGTCTAGATCGAAAAAAGAGTAAACTACAAATTTCAGTTTAACGAGTGTGAAAGGCAACAAGATCACTCGGAAATATTTTCATGTTTAGAGGGTCTGAAAAGGGATTAAAAGAAGACCCGTTA
Source organism: Picea glauca (assembly GCA_000966675.3). Lineage (NCBI taxonomy): Eukaryota > Viridiplantae > Streptophyta > Pinopsida > Pinales > Pinaceae > Picea > Picea glauca. The sequence goes on along the minus strand of JZKD02S1784992.1, from coordinate 38,541 downwards.
TATTTTGGGAGTCCTAAGGGTGAGGTCAAGAGTGATAAGGAATCATGCAAATGAGGCTCAAACTCATAATCAAGGGAAAATCTACAGAGTACTCCTGAGCCCGTAGTCGTTAGTGACAGCATGGACACCATCATGCAACCAGGATCTACCTAGGACATCCATGTTGTGGTAGCCTCTACCACAAAATTATGACACTTCTAAAGAAGTGATGAGGGTTCTATGTCGCAACTCGGTGGGATCGAACCTATGGAAAAGAGGAAAATACATTGAGATGCATAAAGTGGAGGTGGAATCCTGACTTAAATGCAACGAGTCAGAGAAAATGACTTTTTGCCAAAGGACCTTCAAAACACCCCAACTCTAAGAAAAATTCCAAATACCCAAAGTAATATTTCCTGTGATCATCCTGAGAAAACTCATGAACCATCTTAAATGAGTTTCAATTTAGAAAAAATGACAAAAGGGGCCGAAAATACCCAAAAAGGGGCCAAATACCTCTATAAATAGAAGTTGGCAGCTCATTTATCACCATTGTTAATTCAGAAATTGACTAAAAGCCAAAATTGCCCCTTTGTGAAAAGAATTGATTTCGAGAGCTTCGGTGGACGAAACAACCATCTGTTTGGACCAAGCAAGTACAAAATCTCTCCTCTTGCAAATTAAATCTTTCTTTATACATTTAATTTCATGTTTTGTGGGGGCATCGACCCTCAAAAGGTCGGCCCTAGGTCCACGCAGGTTGTCGAATGACAGGCTGCATTTACACTCGGGCAGAATAAAAACTTCACGCGTGTGCACGCGACTGTCATCATTACAGCCCGCATGGAACTTTTATTTAATGGAAAAAAAAATTAAAAAGCAAGGGTTAACCCTTATGAACTTGGTTTTTTGCAATATGTATGTTCACTAGAGGGAAAGAGAGCATGAGGAGATTAGTGCATTGGTCGGGGAAGAACCCAATGTTGTTGCTGCCTTAATGCAATGTGGGCTGCTAAAATTCTTTCTATCTCCTTTTATGCAAGCACAACCTAGGCTACTGAATGCCTTGGTTGATTATTGGCATCCCGACGTAGAGGCCTTTATGCTGGAGGGGCAGTCGCTGGTGCCAACAACCGAGGACATATTCTTTTTGACTGGCCTCTCTCAGTGAGGGGAACCAGTCAACTTCTGTACGTTTCCCTCGGGGCTGCATAACATATTAGAGTTGATTGGACTCTACTATGAGACAGGTACAAACATGATGAGCTCACAAGTGCCGATAAGTAAGATCTCTAACTTAGCACTGTAGTCTATAGTGTTGCTTATCGGGCGGATTACAGGGTCTACCACTTTGCATCAGGCTTCCCGTGCACATATGAACTGTCATTTGGTCATCATTTGGTTTTGAAAGTGATTTCCATGGTCAGTGACAATCTCTATTGGCACACCAAACCTTGCGATTATTTGGTTGAACAAAAAGAGAGTTGCAGTCTCTCCATCATCTTTAAACATTGGCATAGCTTCGACCCACTTTGTAAAGTAGTCTACGTCTACAATGATATAACGATGCCCCCTTGCTGAAGCAGGGTTGCATATAGTGTAATCAATCCTCCATTTGGTGAAGAGAGAAACTATGATGATAGGAAACATAGGAGAGAGATGTGCCCTCATCTTCTGAGAGAATATCTTACATGGGTGGCACTTCTTGATCGATTCGATACAATATTTGATTAGTGTCGGTCAGAAGTAACAGGCTCGTAAAATATTTTGGGTTGTTTCCAACCCAGAAAAATGACCGCCACATGCTCCAGTATGGAAATCATTAAGCATGGTTTTTTCTTCTTCATGAGTGAGGCATTGGCGAAGAACACAATCTACACCTCGATGATAGAGAGTGTCCTCAAGGATGAGATAATTCTTGGCTTGATGATGTATACAATGACGTTCATCACGAGAAGAAGAGGCGGGGCACTTCAAAGTATAGATATAGACAAGAATATCCCCATACCAGAGGTCTGAAGATGCTATCAGAAACATATCTCCCCGAATAGGCAATTCTTTGGGCACAACATCACCCGACTCGACCAGAAGTTCCGAAATAAGTTCTACAAAGACTAGTGACTTTTTGGATTTCGCCGAAATGAAATCTAAGTCAAATTCCTGGAGGATGACTATCCATCTACTGATATTTCCACTGATTACCTGTCGTGTCAACACGTATTGAAATAGATTCACAACAGAAATGACGACGGTCTTGCGAAACAGAACATAATGACAGAACCATTGGACAACATGGACTACTGCCAACACAATTTTTTTGATATGAGAATAATTGAGTTCCAGTCCGACGAGGCCTCAGCTCAGGTAATAGATCACATATTCTGAGAGAAAATCATCTTCCTGAACTAAGACCATAATGATGGTTGACTCTGCTGCAGCCAAGTATAATAAGAAATCTTTGTTATAATTGGGTGGCCGAAGTAGAGGGGTAGTTGTGAGGGCATGTTTAAATGCTTCGAAGGAGTGTTGAGCATCATCGTCCCAGTGAAAAGGAATTTCTTTCTTTAGTAGGCGCATAAATCCCTTTTTGATCTCGTCATAGTTGGCAATGAAACACCTCAAAAAGTTCGCCTTTCCTTGTAGACTCTGAAGTTGAAGGATTGTGCATCGGGGAGGCAACAAAACTATTGCCTCAACCTTGAGAGGATCGACCATGATCCCTGTTGTTGAGACTATGAAACCTAACAAATGTTTTGATGTTATGCAAAAGATGCATTTGTTTGGATTCAAGCGAATCCAGAAGTAGTGACATCGCTCAAAGATAAGTCAAAGGTGTTTGGGATTATTTGTTCTTGTGAGATCGAGATGGTAAATCATATAAATAGGCTTTGTATATATGCTTGAGATCATGGAAAGAAAAATACATGGCCCGTTGGAAGGTAGCTACAACATTTTTGAGACCAAAATGCATCTTACAATAGGAAAATGTACCCCATGGAAAAATGAAAGAAATTTTATGTTGGTCTTCTGGTTTGGTTTGTATCTGATTATATCCCGAAAAACCATCCATGAAAGAAAAGGCCTCGCAACCTGCACATTCATCAATTATCTGGTCAAGGAATGGTGTGGGAAAATTATCTTTTGGACAGGCCTTATTCAAATCATGGAAGTCCATACATACGCTAATCATGCACTATTTCTTGTTGACCGACACAAGATTTGACACCCATTGGGTCAAATGGATTGGATAGATAAAACTGACTTTGAGAAGTTTCTTGACTTCAACCTTAATGGTTGTTTCTTTCTTGGGATTAACTGGACGAAGATTCTACCGAACTGGATTGGCATCCGGATAAGTTTTGATTTCATGTTCGACTATTTTTGGATCAATACCTAGAATTTCCTCATAAGACCAAGCAAAAACATCACAAAATTCTTTAAATAAGTCTGTGTAGATTTGAATCTCTTTGAGGGAATTGTCAGCTTCGACAAAAACATTATCCATGATGCCAGGGGTTCTGGAGATATTAATTGGTATAGTTTCAGTGATAGTTTCCATATTACACTCGACATAAACCTCATGTGTAGCCAAGGGATTGATAGGGAAAGACCTATCTCTAGTCATAGTCAAGGTGAATTCCCCTGCTTCTATTCTTCTTAACTCTGGGAGGAAGCATGATCTGTGATGGAGATCATTCCAGGGTTTGTCTGGACTATTCATTTCTTCAATGATTGCTTCATCTGAGGGAAAGATCAAGTCTAATGAATCGGTACCAGCGAGGGAACCTTGAGCCCAAATAGGCTCTGGGATCAGATCTAACTCTTGTGAAGGAGTCGGATCGGTGTCGGCTGAATCTTGCTGGACTAAAGAGTATGCTGCCTTTACCACGGACAAGGGCATGGACATACCATGGTTCCTTGTCCCTTCCATCATGGCCAATGGGGAAGGAAGAATCCATGGATCATTGAAATAAGTCATGCAAAACGACGAAACTTGGAAAATCTCAACCTTATCATGGTCTGATACAAGATTGACATCGCATTGAGGAGGCGGGTAATCAAAATTGTCCATCAAAGATGGGCACAAACCAACCGCTACATTAACGATGCCCAGTTGGGGATTATCAATCATCGGGACCATGGATGCCCCCATTGAATGGTTAAGTTTGGAGAAGGATAATTGATCAATGGTCATGATCCAGCCTTCGTGTGAAAACAACAAGACCCAAAAAACTGTAGCAACCATTGTTTGCATGGCATATGTCCAACTCCTACCTAACAACAGATTGCAGTTGAGGGATGCGTTAACTACTTCTACTTCGACACACATGGTCTTCCCTCCTAACTGCACGGGAAAAGAGGGGATGATGCCATGTGGTCAGAATGAATGACCGTCGAAAGCAGTAATAAGAGTAGGTGACAAAGAAAAACGAGTTGGCCAATGGCCTTCTAACACGCCAACAACAGGATGCATGTTGAGGCACCCTCATCAACGACCGTGCGGAAAATGTTCTGAGTAAAATTTTTCATGGTCTAAGCCACTACTATTTGAAATGCTACGTGGTAAGGGAGATGAGGTTTTAATATGGTTGTATCAAACATGATTTTTCCTGGATTACAAGTCTTAGTAGATCCTAAAGTGGCTAGCAAAGATTTCCTTTGGGAAGGGCAACTCTAGAGGACCTCCAAAGCAGACATCACACAAGGGGTTTGAGATAAATCCTCCACCAAAGAATAGTTCTGGGCATCCCTTGCATTTGGGTTGTGAGAATCTTTCTTGAATGCACCTTTTGGGATGCGTGTCATTGTTTCACCCAAAGTCTTCTCAATTTGGAGAGGAAGAGATGGGATTTTAGCTTCTTTGCCTTTCTCAGAGGTGCTTGGCCTACTATAGTCATGTGCTCTAGTCAATATAAAACCATCACCTTTCATCATATACACATTCATGGATGCAGGATTATTCGAAGACGGAGAGGGTCCTTGACTGCCACCTTCCATGCTTGTAGAGGCTTGGGTTAGGTTTTTCCCATGTTGGAATGGATTTGTTAACACAACAGGTTGTTGCTGTGTCACAAAATTTTGGCCCTCTGCAAGCCGAGGGCACTGGTGCCTTGGGTGGTCCTCCGAGCACAGGTTTCACGAATACTTCACCTTTCGTTTTTTAGTGTTGCCCTCGCCAACATTATTAGTGGGTTTTGTATCCCCCCTTACCCTTATTTCATTATTTTTTCTTTCCATCAAGCTGCTGGGTGGCCTTTAGATTTTTCAATTGCACACTGTGTACATCCAATGTTTGGGTAGGGGGAGCAACTGAAACAGTAGTTTGGATAGCTATTGTATGTTGTATAGACAATTTTGCATTTGTTTTGTCAATTGTTCAATGGGCTTGGTTTGTGCTGAACCTACAATACCATCGGCATGTGGTCCAACTCTCTGTTTGGTTTTATCAAGTATGGATCATGGTGCATCAGGAAAAACCTCATACAGTAAACCAAATTGAGCATAAATTAGCTCAAGTTGTTGAGCTCTCATGATGGAATCTTCTTTAGAAAACACTCCCCACGTTGCGATGTCTTTGGATAGTTGTGGGACCAAAGACCTAAGGAACCACTCAAGCAGGAATGTTGGTGGGACTGTTACCTTAATCAAACTCTTTCACTGTCTCCACTCTCAGATGTGGTGAGAGATATGATCCTCTTTTGTCTGTTTGAAATTGGCCAGCAATTCTGTACTGACATCGTATCTCACAGGTAATTGGAAATGTCTTAGGAATGCCATTTCCAAATCGCCGAAGGAAGAATATCTTGAGTGATCGAGCTCGATGTACCATTTCACAGCACTCCCGATGAGAGTGCATTGAAACAATCACAATTGTACAGAGTCGTCTTTCAACGAATTAGAAGAGAACCAAAGATGGAAGGTGGTCCCATGATCCCCTAGATCTTCGTTGGGCTTGGCCTCAAACTTTGGTATGTCCGAAGAAAATTTTGTCGGCATAGGAGGCCAACGTGGATCATGACAGATGGGGCCATTCAACAATCTTGACAAGTTTGGCAAATGTAACATTGCCAAGAAAGGTATCTTTGGCTATTGTTGTTGATAACCATGGAAAAAGGGGCCTAGAGTTTAGCTGGCACCAGGTTGCCAGAAAAATTTGGGTTGCTGGCCGGGGTTCTGGTAAAAACCATGGCCATGACCGGCGTACGGATTTTGTGTGTGAGGAGACATCATCGGCTGATTCCTGAAATAGGATGTAGATGGTTGGGAATGCATTACTTTCAGAGGACTTTGGGAAGGGTTGCCCCATGTCGATCCCATGGGCATAGGCATAGAACCTTGTCCGGGGTTCCATTGGTTGTGAAGTGAATTGCCCCAGATTGACATTCCTGATGAGGGAACTGGTCCTTGCCAAGAATTCCAAGGTACAAAGCTGTGTGTTCTATCAACAACTTTCCTTTTTCCCTACTCCAATTGAACTATGGTGTGTGTGTGTTAGGGCAGATTTCTAGTGGTTACCATCGAGTGAAGGGGATGAAGGAGGTATATGACCTCTTCTGTAAGGGAAAGCATTAAAAGGATCTGAAGTGCCCCCCATGGGTCCCTGTAGAGGAGCGTTAGAGATCCCTACCCCCAGACCTAAAGTTTGTAAAGTTGAGTAAGATAGTATAGGACTAGTACCTGTGCTAGGCATCCCGTATGAGAATGGAGGGCTTGCTGCATTCTGTGTGAAAGGAGTAGTAGTCATCGCCAAAGACAGGATCAGGACACTGGTCAAGGTAGAGGCAGTCGAGACCGTGGTGGCTCGGATTGGCGATGATGGGGTAGGAGGTGGAACAACCCCTGTGACAACAATCGTGATGAGAATATCAAGATTCCTAGAAGAAGAGACAGAATTTGCCTCCATTACCCTTCACTTTAAAGGTGTCGAAAGGTCCTTTAACAGAGGTTGGTTAGGTATGATTTCCAGTGACCCGGTCACTTCAAAAGACCCTTGTTGGTCCAACTTTCTCCTTAGCGATGGTGGGGGTTGCTCCAGTGTAAATGGTGGAAATATAAGAAGCCTTCGTGACCAGTAGAGCTCATGATCCTCCACTGTATGAGAAGATAAAAGACACACTAGGGATTTCTATTCATTCAAAAACAACACATACTAGAAAATTCCCTACAAGATAAAACAAGCAAACACTAAACTAGTTGGAAGAACAATTACAACAACCAACACTAGAGAAACTTAATGATGCAAGTGCAACTCGAACATGGAATCACCCTCTGGGTATACTCTGGAAAGCATGGTCTGATGTCTATCCTAGGTACCGTGGTATACCCCTGCAATCACCTGTGTATGTCCCTAAAAAGATAGGCAACTAGGTTTCCTGTGCGCGAACAATCACCAGGCCGGTACAATCGATAGTCGGGTAGACCACAATGAGTAGGGTATCGAGCCTAAAACCTATCAAGGGTATCAAAAGCAAGTGGTTTGGAAGCAAACTGAGGACCTCGAATGGATTCGAGACCCACAAAGCTCCATGGAAAATGCAATCGACGAGATCCCAAGACAAGACCTTTATCTGTGTTCTCCACTACGATTGGTCTGACTTTGGAGGGGTTATCTCCACTACCTTTTCACATGCGACCTCGTGTTTATCCCTTGTGTTAGAGGGGGGTCCCGAATAAATTTCACGATACTAGACTTTTAACACTCCCTAGCTCAGACTCCAATGTTTGATTTAATGGCCTTGAAGAGTTTCCTCTCCAACCTAATTCAAGGCCCTAACCCTAAACTAGTTGGTTGACCCTACAAACATAAAAAGTCTAATTATTTTTAGATTTAGCATTAATTTTTATGGCTTGTTTTAAGTCAAAGGTTATGAAAGTGAAACTAGTGATGTTTGAAAGACGAAAGAAAAATAAATAGAAAGCTAGAAACAAAATAACTTCTTCTTGACTCAAATCTTAATCAAATTTTCAAACTAAAAACTTCTAAGATCTTTGAACAATAGACTCAAAATAGGATTTCACTCGACTACGAGCTACTTATTGTCTAAGTAAAATAACAAGAACTTATGAAAGCAAAGACTTTTCCTGGTTACTAATGCAAACCAACACTATTTAACCAGACAAAGAAATAAAATATATATATATTTTTTTATTTCAATGCTCACAAAGAAAAAAGGAAAAATATCAAGTAAAGACCAAGAAAACCTCTGGCCTAAGAGAAAACCGCAAAGAGTCTATTTAAAAACAACACATAAGCATATTAAAAAAGGAATCTCACACTTGTCTAAAAACCTTATAAGAGGAAAATTTTGAGGAAAACTTCTTAATGACAAAGAAAGCTATTACTGTGATCACACCTAAGTTACTGACCGCTATGACAGAGACCAAAAAACCTAAGAGGTATAACTCTTGACAAAGGAAAGGATGATTGCCCCTCCTTAAACAACAATTTTCTCAATAGGCACGCTGCTGACAGTTCAACAGCTAGCGTGTGCACACGATCTGTGTAAGGTCAAAGCGCATGTACACACATGCATACCTTCTGCAGGTCACGTGTACCTCTGCAAGTCTTCAAAAAATGAAAATAAAATCAATCAAGCACTGGAAAATACTATTGGTATTGAGGACCAAACACTCTTGAAGACTCACAAACTCTCTTACAAAGAACAAAAAAAAAAACAAAAAAAAAACAATTCAAATAAAATTTCATAGCACAAACCAATATGAGGTGAAACTGAAACTATAAACTACAAACAAAAAAGACTAGAATGAGTTGTAGAAAACCCCTGAGAAGAATTAATTCTGACAAGGGAGAGGATGACTGCCTCTCTAAAAGAAATTTTCTGAAATCGTACACGCGACTGACACTCCCTCAGCTAGCGTGTACACGCGGGCTGTGTGAAGGTAGGGCGCAGGTACATGCATGCAAACCTTATACAGGATGCGTGTACCTCTGTGGGTCTCGAAGAAAAAAAAATGCAGTCAAGCAAAGAAATAGAGATAACTGGTATGGAAGACCAGAATCTCTACTAGCTTAGAATTTTGTAGAAACTTTAAAAATAAGGAATGAAACCAGTTTTTAAAAATACCCAAGAAAAAATGTTCCCAGAAACCCTAGGGTTCCCCAGTACGGTTGCCAATTCGATTGAGGGTGGGAATCCCTCCTATGGAGTTGCACTTAGGGTTTTATCATCCATGCAAAAAAGACCTAAATATTCCTACTTTTTACCATCACCCCTGACCTAATCCCCATTATTATTAAGAAAATACATAGTTAAGAAGATCAAGTGAACATACCTTATTTCTGGTGTTTGATATTGATCCTTCTTCATGCTTGGTCACTCTTTGACTGCAACTCTCCTCCCAAGGCTGACCTACATTCAAAAAATACAAACAAAGAACTCCACATGCATTTGATCTACGGATTAATGGGTTAGAGATTTAATCAACATGTATGCAATAAACAATGAAAACATCATATGGTGGGATGGGAAAAGTACTTCTTTATTATTAACTTCACTAAAGCAACTTACAATGATGAAGCCGACCACTGCTCCATGAAATTGGTCTTGGGCTCCTCTTCAAATGTCCTCCAACTACTTTTCTCTATAATTCCCTTTTCACAAGGATGGCTAAAGGTTGGGACAAGGGGAATTCTCAATTGGGTATAATCTCTTTACTATGATTTTCCTCCTTTCAAATGGGACCCTTACCCATTCTTTTATAGGCTAGAAGGAGATAGGTATTTGGTCAAATTACCATCCATGCATGGCCTAAAAGTTTATTTAACTTTCCCAAAGCTATGTGTTCCATCAAAAACTTTCCTTTTTTCGTGCTTTTGTAGGTACACACAGGTTGTATTGGAGCAACTAGCGTGTACATGCTTGCAGTAATGGAGTAGGGCACGTGGGCCTTTATAAAGAGGGTTTTTTAACTAGATTTATTCAGTACTATCTTGGCAAAGAAGGCATATGGGATGGCCTGATGTTAGGTAAGTATGTTTGGTGCAAATTAGCGATATAACAATCACCGATGGTTATGAAATAGTCTTCATAGAAGAAAGCGACAAGTGGAAAATGGATGACCAAAAGGAGAATTGGTTTTTCCACCAAGTTGACACTTGTAGATCTTTTCTAAAATCATTGCAATCGGATGAACAACCAGATCCTCCCATCTCTCCATCCATTCTTTTGTATAATTTTAGATAGTAATCATATTATATAAGAACCTCAGCTTCCCCAGAGTTGAGAAAGAGATAATTATGGTAATAAGTATTCGAATGTTATTTTATTTTCATATTTTTTCAATATAATTTCCATTCCTTCTCTTATTCATGTGTTGATGTGTCATTGATCATGCGATCCTGGTTTCATAGCTTGATACCTTTCCTAAGAGGGTAGGGGCCCCTCCTCAGTCAAGTACTTCTTGTACATTAGCATATGATTTAATCTTTCAATTATGTTCATTTGTTTCAATAATGATTTCATTTCTTAGTCTCCTATAATTTTGATTTCATAGAAACAATGCTACAATTCATGTGTGGTTGATATTTAATTAGTGTTGGAAAATTTAATAAATTTAAGCTACAATTCAACTATGTTTCAATTTATTTGAGTTCAATACCATAGACATTTTTATAGATCTAGGTACTACAATTCACTTCACTTTAAATTATGTCGTGTTGGAATTTACATTGTTGCTATTCGCATTGCTGCAACTCGCGTCATTATGATTCCTTTTGTGTTGCAGCTTCATTTATGCAACTCATATTGTTGCAAATCTGCTTGCAGCTACACTTTATTATATTTTCTTTCATATTCCTGATAGCTTTATCAGTTTTGGATTGATAATTAAATTGGATAGTTACTGAATGTGTGAAAATGTAATTGTTACAAACTAAAACTTCATTCTACCTGAGCATGTTACCAATAGAACATAGTGTAGATTTCAATTTTTACAAGTGCGATTTCAATTTCCGCAAGTGTAATTTCAATTCCTACAAGTGTGATTTCTATTTACATGAGTTCAATTTCAATTTTTTCAAGTGTGATTTCAATTTCCATAAGTGTGATTTCAATTTCCGCAAAGTGAGATTTCAGTTTCTACAAGTATCATTTCAATTTCACATGTGTGATTTAATTTCTACAAGTAGGATATTTACTTTCATGCACTAAGTATAATTTGGTGACTTAATTAATTAAATTGAATACTCAATTTGTGACATAAAAAGTAATACAACTCCTTAGCTAGAACAACACTAATCTTTTCATATATGGTGCACGACAGTTCGTAAGTAAGATATGACCTCAGATTGATAATTAAATGAAAAACTCTTTAATTTCTCTCTAAGTTAATTAGGAAGTGATTGAAAATTCCAGCAATCCTCTTGATGTTATCATACCTAAGGTCATACTAAAACCCAACTTGTTGAGAATAAAACTCAAAACTTGGTTCTTTGTTCAAGGGCGATAAGACTCGGGATAGTTGTCAACAAAACAAAGATCTTTATTCTTCACCTTCTCTCTTCTTTTTTATAAAATTTATTTTTTGTGTCTTTTTTTGTATTATTAAATCCTGAAGAAGAATAAAATCAATCTAAAATATAGTGGAGGAAATTAATGTCATGGGGCAAGAAAACTAGTTCCAAGCATATGGGACATACTTATGAAAAATGCAGGGAAGATATGCAGGATATGGACACTCTTCACAGTGTTTCCTCCAATATTAGGGTTCTGATCTATAGAGGCAAAAAATGAAAAGGAAAGAAACTAAAGATAATGCTTACGTAGTAAGAAGAAAATGGAAAATTGAGGCTGGCATTAGGATCAAAAGAACAAGCAATGGTATGTGATGCAACAATACAACTCGAAATAAAAACATAATGAGATTTCAGTTGGTAATGGCCAGAAATAGGTTGAGAAGAAGTCATGTGGATTTAATGCAAAGTCACAGTAGGACTAAAAAGGGACTCTCGATCCTATAAAAATCTTCAGCATGGGCACCAAAACGTCAAACAATGTTATAATTAGGGCACCCATGATCAATAGACTCTACCATGTGAATTATGACACTTTGAAAAACATTGAAGAAGGATTTGTATCACAAATCAGTGGGGTTGATCCTAAGGAAAAAATGAAACAAAAAAATGATAATGTATAATGCAATATGGAAAACCTAACCTATATTCTATTTTGAGATCATTACCTGTCAGAACATATAAAACTGGACCAAAAGGATGGAAAACATCATTTGAATGATCTTGAAACTTTGTCACCACTGAAAAAAATCAAATGAAATATAAAACAACCACATTAAGCATTAAAACTGACAAAATAGCTTATAAAAATGGTTCATAAGTCTCTTTTGTTTGTTTTGGAGCCTGATTATCTTCCTGTTTCATAGGTATTTGTTTATAGCTGTGTTTATACCCCATGAACACTATACACCCTAGAATATTGTACACCCCTCGATGCGAGGGGGTTGCATAGGGGGCTTTCCCCCCCTGTGTGGTTTGAGGGGCTCATCCCCTCGACTGTGGAGTCTAGGGGAAAGAAATCCCCCAACGGGGGTTAGGGAGAGAAGCCCCCAAAGGAAAAATTTCCTTGTAAATGTATATTGTAATTTCATAGTAAATCTAGACTGTTCATTATAAGGTCCCATATTTCACAGTAGAAGTTATTTTAGGGTTTTTTTTCCCTAGAAGGAAACCCTATTTTATGAGGGAATTGTATTGTGGCTATGTATCATTG
>JZKD02S1784981.1:69410-102667 GCA_000966675.3 Picea glauca | reverse complement strand
AACTCAACCTTCCATTCAAATACTAAGCATATATAGTTGAGGTACCACTTCATACGATCCGCCTTGGGAGATGGACATTTGAAGTTGGAAAAGATACACACTAGCCAGAATCCTGCAGACATGTTAACAAAGGGACTAACCAGGGAGAAACTGAGTTCCTGCTCAGTTTCAGTTGGTCTTCAAGAATGAATATGAAAATGAGAAATTTGTTAGGTCCAAGAAGGTTCAGAGTCCAACATATACAACAACAATAGAGTTGTTGAGATCAATCTCCAAGTGGGAGATTGTTGGTTGTGGAGCTTGATTATATTCTTGATTCAAAGGTCTTTTACTTTCAGCCGTGTTTATACCCCATGAAGTATTTACACCCCAGAAGTATGTACATTCTTCCACGCAGGGGAGTGTAGAGGGGGTACCCCCTCTGTGGGGTTCGGGGGGGCTATCCCCCCGGCTGGGGGGTCTGGGAGCGAAGCGCCCAAAGGAAAAATTGCCTTGTAAATGTATATTGTAATTTCATTGTAAATTTAGACCGTTCATTATAAGGTTGAAGATCTAACGATAGAGATTATGTTAGGGGTTTTTGACCTAGAAGGCAACCCTCTTTTATGAGGGAAATGTATTGCGGCTATGGTTGATGGCGAATATTGTATTATGATATAGGAGACTGTGTGAGAAAGAAGAGGAAGTTACAACGGGTTTGTTGTAGGTTGTATCCCTTCATATGTTGGATACTAATAAAGGAAGGACCTGGAAATTTCTCTGGTGGACGTAGCCCACACTAGGTGAACCACGTAAATCTGTGTCTCTATTCTATTGTGTATCTTTTATGTTTTGTTTCCGCATTTTCTTTATTTTATTGCTCCATGGTCCTGTTTTTCTAACACACAATTTAAGTCAAATAACACTGCTTTGATAACAACATGATGCATGATCCTTTATTCGATCACTATAACATGAATTGCATTAAAAAGCATGAACAAAGAATATGTGCAACATACATGAATAAATCATACACATGGAGAAATAACGAGAAGAAACAATTGCACAAGACTTGATAATGAAGTTCATCCCAAGATGGACTATGTCTCCGGGCCCATTTTTTAGTGGAGAGGCATTTATATTATCTCAACAAAATTGACAAAAATACATGGCAATACCTCAATTCTGGTGATGCCCTGAAAATCCACTACTTGGATCCAAATTATGAATGCACTAGTGGAGTCGTGTTGAGAAATCGTGCAAAATGACTATAATTTCATAAAATTTCGTCACTGTCACTTCCATGCCCCTCCTAGGCTCCCTAACTTGAAATTTGTGCCACAACAGTCATACTTTCTACATTAATTACAGACCTGCATTGAAAATTGTACCCATCGATGGCCGCGTCGGATGATCCTATTGTCGAATGGAAAACTATGGTTTAAATAATTTTTGGAGGAGAAGGTACCAACATGAAAAATTTGGTGAATTGGCAAGTGGCATGGTTAAGTTTGGAGGCGGTCTTGGGGTCAAACCTGCGGGCCTCCCCGTTGGGAATATGGTTATAATATTTTAGTATATGGTTAAAAACCATATGCTATATTCATCCCTCCATTCAAAAATTCCTGCCATATTTAATTAATGATTGCTAATTTTTTGGCGGGTTTGGGCTCCATTGGTTGGCTGCTAGTCGGTCTAGCTACCGATTTGTTTGATGGCCCTTTTTTTAATTTTTATTTTCAGACCCTAGCTCTCATTGGGCATCCGAGGGGTGCCACATGGAACCTCATGATTGAGCCATGTGGCATACCCTAATTGGATGTCATCCTACCAACTGTTCTACTACATGTCTCCCTCCTTTGCTACTGTGTGTCAAGGCACGTGTTGCATTATGACTAGGCCACGTTGCGGTCTTTGGGTTATGCCACATGGCATCTCCTAGGAGTGCCACGTGGCACATTTTTATTAGGCCATTTGGAAAACCAAAAATTCTCGTGACACGTGGCACGCTCTGGAGCTACCACATGTCACTGTTGATGTCAACATGAAGTCATGATGATGTCATCAGTATAGACTACCTTCCTTGATTTTTTCCCAGTTTGACCGAAACTTTTATTGGTCATAACTTCTTCATATAGACTCGGTTTGAGGTGTCGTTTGCACTGTTGGAAATCTCTCGACAAGCTCTTCGACTTGGTGCCATTTCTCCTGAGATTTAAAGGCTTTGAATTTTTATCCTTTTGGATCCTCTTAGATCACTTTTACAGGAGCATGATAAATTGCTAAGGTAAGGTAAATCCATTTTGATCATCATGGCATATATTAAAACACAAATTTCAAACATGCATATGTTTTGTAGCGACACTTCACAATCAATCTATATTGAAGTTTTAACATACCTTGGGTCAACAAATTCTACTATACAATTATGCTTGTCATCACTATTATCATTATCATTATACCAAGACATGATAATTCACAATGATATATACACATCCGTGCACAAAAGTAGATATTCACATTAGTGAAAAATAGTTGATAATTCACACCATTGGTTTTAAAAATTTTGATAGGCATCGATGCTTTTAGAATATCTTAAACGTGCCAATGTGTTTTATGTATACAATAAACGCCAAATTTTTCAATGTGTATAAAACACATCGGTGTGCACTAAATATGTGTACATCAATGCACCTTATTTTTTTAAACATACCAAGAAAAAACCTCCATTACGACCTTTGGCCACCCAAAATTTTAATTTTTTGTTATATTAAACATGCACTAAATCCTTTGCTAAAGCCTTCACTATTAATAGCGAAGGTTTTAGTGAAGGTGTTTTGAAAAAAATTCCCAATATTATCACACTAAAAACCTTTTCTAAAACATCTACTATGTGATGTTTTCTTTGTAGTGTTTGAAAATAGACTAGCCTCTAACCAAGTCAAGAAAGTGTGATGCAGGTTGGGATCTAGAACCATAGAGACCCAAAGAACACAACCAGTCAATCTTGACCTCGATGCTAACATCAACAAAAATATAAAGAGAAAATCCTATGATTAGAACCAAACTCTAGAAGAAACCTCCAATTCAATGAAGACTAGAGACACTTAAATCACAACACCAGAGCCAAACATAAAAAGAAACCCTAGAATCATTTAAACCTTCATTATTCCATCTTGATCCTAACAACACACTTAAAAGAAAAAACGCACCAAACAAATCATAGCTAAAGGAACTAGGGAAAACTAAAACACAACATAGTCACAATGATGTCAATAGTTCCATCATACTACTCCCTCTTAATGTTAGTCATTATAGAGCCAAGGACCAAAGACTTAAGAAATCGAAGGAATAGAACCAACCACCAAAAGAAACCCTAGAATCAATGAAGACCATAGGCACAAATATCACAAGACCGTAGCCATGGAGCCAATGGAGACATCCATAAAGCCAAATATTAGAAGAAACCCCAGGATTGGACTACAAGAAACCCCAAAATCATGGGAACATGGTAGGAACCAAGCCATGACACTAGAAACAACCTTGAAATAATTAATCATAGATCCAAAACCACATTTCCAATTTGAGCTTCCACAAAACTAAGATGATAATGTTAACATCCACATAGACAAGCCCTTTGTTTCAATTGAATCCATGCTAACATCCTAATGCTTCATTGACATACCATCTGATATTCCCTATCCTCCACTAGTGTTGCACTGACCATACAAAATCAATGAAATTGTTTCTTTTCACTCATGTTCAACACAGTGAACACCACTCCATTTACACCCTCATCTTCCTCCCATAAAATCCGATGACATGAGGACTAGAGTGTCAATGGATTGCGAGGTAAATACATCCCCCCGCCAAAAAAAAACTGAAACAAGGTAAAGGCCTAAAGTTTCTCCAAATATTTGCATGTTTGTCTGAGCAATCTACTAATTGTTATAGTTCATTGCAATGAATAACAATTATCACTTATTTTAATTTAGGACTGATTTAACAAGTGGAGAAACTCATCTTTTTTGTGAGTCCAATTGTTTTAAGGCAAAGTTCTGGCTTATCCATTCATTTTTTTCAAAATTTGAATGTCCTAGATCATTTTAAAATGGGTCAAAGCACATAAAAGAAAAGTTCCATTGTCAAAGTTACCATCAATCAAGTGGGACATTGATTTTGTCCATTTATTCACTTACTTTGATTTATAATGACATATGGCTGCCTTCTTTAATCTAATTTATAATGTGACGTGGTTTTTCTACTTTAAAAATTGTAAATAATTTTTTTGCAACAATCAATATGATTATAATATATGGTTTCATTTTGAAAGTTTTTTTTCGATCTATGTCATCCGACATTAATACCATTGTTCCATTTCCATCTCATATAACACAAATGTTGGGTGTCATTTGAACGAGGATAAATATTGTCCCCCGTACACTTTCCCCTATAATTTTTTAAGCAATGGTTGTACGACCACCCTGACATGGTTTTATGCCTACACATATAGACACTATAATGCCAACATGGTAATATGATCAGAATCAACATATAACACAAATGTTATAGCCATACCCATATGCAAGAAAATACACCCTACAAGCATACGATGTACATACAAGCTTAAAAACCCACAGATACAGGGGTTTGACAACAACTGCTATCTTCGACCACATCACTCGACCACCATTCTTAGCAAGACCCTGTCAAATCCAATGACATGAATATGAGAACACTAATAAATAATGATATATATACATTTTTCCAAAAAATAAAAAACCAAAAATCCAAATATTGAAAAGACCTAAGTTTCTACCAATTATGTGTCTGTCCCTATGTAGCTATCCTAATCAAAGGAAGGGACTAACATTTATCACTTCTTCCACACCAATTTAATTTATGTTATCATTTACCTTTAACGGTATAATTTACTATTAGAAGTGACAACCAATTATCCCATCATTGAGGATAAGTTGACTTCCTTGGTGTTATCTACCAGATCCTATAAATTTGGAGATTATCTCAATTTGTTGTAACAAATTGGTTGAATTAAGAGGCAACAATAAACGAATTAGTTTTAGGAGGATTTCTTAAATATGTAAGATTGAAAGGAAGATATTGAGCAAGGGGCTTCAAGCCCTCTCTCAGGCTTCCGGTTGCCTATGGTTGTTGTAATCTATTGGCTCTTTCTTCTAATAGAATGATTCTGCCATTGTCCCGTGGATGTTTCCCTCATGTGGTGAAGGAGGGTTTTACCACATAAATCATGTTGTCTATGTATGTTTTATCTCTGATTTTTTGTTGTGTGTTTATGATCTCTGTGGGTAAATGGTCTAACAAGTGGTATCAGAGCGTTGGGTTAAAGAGTATCACAGCATAGGAGACAAGAAGACGTAGAGGATAAGGAGACTGAGTGGGCAGACACGGATGCAGAGACTAAATCAAAGGAAGCTATAGAGAGTGGAAGCTCGACGGTGGCTGACGGCAGTGGCTTCAAGTGCCTGGGCAGTGTATTTCAGGACTATATCAAGGTGGTTGAATTTTTCCAACACAATGTTTTCATGCTGGAAAGTAGGGTGTTCCACCATTGTAATGGATTTTAGTGTCCATTGTTAGATAACATAAGTTTGTGGTTTGGAATGGGTAGGCACGAAGACTGCATTTTCTCTGCATGGTGGAGGACAACGTTGAAAATACATCCATTGAAAGAAGATTGGCAAAGGTAGGGAGTTGAAAACCCTTGTATAATCAATCGGATCAAGATCACAGTCGTGGATTTATATGTGGAGAGGAGACATCGACTAGAGAGTTGTAAATCCAAGGCACAGTGGTAGACAAGTGATCGGCGTCTTGCCTACAAATGAGAAGCGCAGCGAAATCATCTATATCTTTGTAGATCGTTGCTTGAGTAAGAAGTGGAAGCCGCAGATGGACTATGCCTTGGAACTGTGACCACGTGATCGGGATTAAGACAATAGATTGAGGCTGAAATATTGAGAAAACGTAATGTTGATGATGACCATTAGGAAGTCGTCTTTGTATGAAAGGTATCCACTGGGGAGGTTGACTAGCTACCCATTGAGGGTGAAGGCCGACTGGGCAAACAGGCCCTCTTCGAGATGTTTTCAGGTAGATTTTTGATGAGCTTTTGTGGTGAGGAAGGCCATGAACGAGAGATGTGCACATGTCAATACATTGCGAGTGGGTCGACTGCCCCAGATGCCTCGATGGTGGGAGGAGGTGGCTGCAGAACATGTAGATCACCAGACTCACTAAATTTGTGTGATTTAAGAGGCAATAGAAAATATCTCCGATATATGTTTGATGAGATCATCGATTGGAAATAGTTCAACAGAGAAGAGTTTGTGATAACACTTGGGAAGTGTGTGCTATCTGCTAGAGGCCCTAGTTGCCATCAACAAGGAAGAGGGTGTCTCTGTTCTCAATAGTAGATGATTTTGTTTTTTTGTATTGAGTCTAATTAATCCACGAGCACAAGGCCCGCATCTTGAATTTGGGACATGGATCTTGGAATCATTATGAGCCTGGTATATGGTAGTGGTCAGGGACGAAAAGACATGATCGACGTGGAGCTAAGTTGAAGGAACTGCACATCTGTTGTTATTGGTTATTGCAAGTTGGAACCATGATGTATTGAAGTCTCCGATAGGCTGTGAAGGACGATGCCTGATCTGGTGAGAGGTCGTAAAGGATGGATTTATTCTTGCAGAGACACGATTGAATTAAAGGTGGAGCATGACATGATTACAATAGAAGAGTGTCAGAGGAGCTAAGGCTCAGGGTGACTACATGCTGGACAAAATCCGGGTAGAGATTGTTGTGTGTGGATGATTCACTGAATTGCTTGATGGACATTGTTTCTTTGTAGGTTATGCGTGAGGAATCGACACTAATATTGAGATCTATGTATCCGTTGAAGTGCATATATATAGTTTTCTAGTTGCTTACGAGCTTTGCCAACATCTTCAAAGGTTTGAAAAAAAAGTTTTTTATGTGAATTCATTGATATTATGGTGAGGTTGCTACAAAGATTTGAAGGACTTGATTAAATCAAGTGGAAATCTAAGATCCATGAGCTGCGAAAGATGCGTAACTCTAGTGGAGCAGTTTTTGTTGTTTGAAGGAGTAATTGGCTTTTTTTTAATGGAGGATAAGATGTTGGATCCTTGCACACTACAAATCATCTTTGACAGTGGTCGGTTATAAGTTTTCCCATGGACACCATATTCTTGTGGATGATTGTGTATTTTAATACCATTTACAAGAAGTTGTTATTTTCCAAGATTAGGTCCAACCAATGTCATGTTTTTGAGCCTGCGTGAAGAGCTAAACTCTAGTTGATAATATTGGAGAATAGGTTTTGGAATCCATGGTGAATGGAAAACAAGATTGGCATGATGAGGCAGAAATCAATCACAGTGTGGCGAGGATTCAGAGTCATCAACTTGATGGAATTGCAAAGATACAACCACCTAGAGATCCATTTATTATGAGAAATGGGTTGTTATATAATCTTGATTATCGATGTTTATCCAGAATGCAAATTTATCCAAACTAGTGGTGACCATCGTTGTTGTATCCGGAAACCATTAAGTTATGTTAATACAGAAAACCTATGTGATCGGTGGGTTGCAGTCCACGGAGTTTGCAGAGACCAANACACTTAAAAGAAAAAACGCACCAAACAAATCATAGCTAAAGGAACTAGGGAAAACTAAAACACAACATAGTCACAATGATGTCAATAGTTCCATCATACTACTCCCTCTTAATGTTAGTCATTATAGAGCCAAGGACCAAAGACTTAAGAAATCGAAGGAATAGAACCAACCACCAAAAGAAACCCTAGAATCAATGAAGACCATAGGCACAAATATCACAAGACCGTAGCCATGGAGCCAATGGAGACATCCATAAAGCCAAATATTAGAAGAAACCCCAGGATTGGACTACAAGAAACCCCAAAATCATGGGAACATGGTAGGAACCAAGCCATGACACTAGAAACAACCTTGAAATAATTAATCATAGATCCAAAACCACATTTCCAATTTGAGCTTCCACAAAACTAAGATGATAATGTTAACATCCACATAGACAAGCCCTTTGTTTCAATTGAATCCATGCTAACATCCTAATGCTTCATTGACATACCATCTGATATTCCCTATCCTCCACTAGTGTTGCACTGACCATACAAAATCAATGAAATTGTTTCTTTTCACTCATGTTCAACACAGTGAACACCACTCCATTTACACCCTCATCTTCCTCCCATAAAATCCGATGACATGAGGACTAGAGTGTCAATGGATTGCGAGGTAAATACATCCCCCCGCCAAAAAAAAACTGAAACAAGGTAAAGGCCTAAAGTTTCTCCAAATATTTGCATGTTTGTCTGAGCAATCTACTAATTGTTATAGTTCATTGCAATGAATAACAATTATCACTTATTTTAATTTAGGACTGATTTAACAAGTGGAGAAACTCATCTTTTTTGTGAGTCCAATTGTTTTAAGGCAAAGTTCTGGCTTATCCATTCATTTTTTTCAAAATTTGAATGTCCTAGATCATTTTAAAATGGGTCAAAGCACATAAAAGAAAAGTTCCATTGTCAAAGTTACCATCAATCAAGTGGGACATTGATTTTGTCCATTTATTCACTTACTTTGATTTATAATGACATATGGCTGCCTTCTTTAATCTAATTTATAATGTGACGTGGTTTTTCTACTTTAAAAATTGTAAATAATTTTTTTGCAACAATCAATATGATTATAATATATGGTTTCATTTTGAAAGTTTTTTTTCGATCTATGTCATCCGACATTAATACCATTGTTCCATTTCCATCTCATATAACACAAATGTTGGGTGTCATTTGAACGAGGATAAATATTGTCCCCCGTACACTTTCCCCTATAATTTTTTAAGCAATGGTTGTACGACCACCCTGACATGGTTTTATGCCTACACATATAGACACTATAATGCCAACATGGTAATATGATCAGAATCAACATATAACACAAATGTTATAGCCATACCCATATGCAAGAAAATACACCCTACAAGCATACGATGTACATACAAGCTTAAAAACCCACAGATACAGGGGTTTGACAACAACTGCTATCTTCGACCACATCACTCGACCACCATTCTTAGCAAGACCCTGTCAAATCCAATGACATGAATATGAGAACACTAATAAATAATGATATATATACATTTTTCCAAAAAATAAAAAACCAAAAATCCAAATATTGAAAAGACCTAAGTTTCTACCAATTATGTGTCTGTCCCTATGTAGCTATCCTAATCAAAGGAAGGGACTAACATTTATCACTTCTTCCACACCAATTTAATTTATGTTATCATTTACCTTTAACGGTATAATTTACTATTAGAAGTGACAACCAATTATCCCATCATTGAGGATAAGTTGACTTCCTTGGTGTTATCTACCAGATCCTATAAATTTGGAGATTATCTCAATTTGTTGTAACAAATTGGTTGAATTAAGAGGCAACAATAAACGAATTAGTTTTAGGAGGATTTCTTAAATATGTAAGATTGAAAGGAAGATATTGAGCAAGGGGCTTCAAGCCCTCTCTCAGGCTTCCGGTTGCCTATGGTTGTTGTAATCTATTGGCTCTTTCTTCTAATAGAATGATTCTGCCATTGTCCCGTGGATGTTTCCCTCATGTGGTGAAGGAGGGTTTTACCACATAAATCATGTTGTCTATGTATGTTTTATCTCTGATTTTTTGTTGTGTGTTTATGATCTCTGTGGGTAAATGGTCTAACAAGTGGTATCAGAGCGTTGGGTTAAAGAGTATCACAGCATAGGAGACAAGAAGACGTAGAGGATAAGGAGACTGAGTGGGCAGACACGGATGCAGAGACTAAATCAAAGGAAGCTATAGAGAGTGGAAGCTCGACGGTGGCTGACGGCAGTGGCTTCAAGTGCCTGGGCAGTGTATTTCAGGACTATATCAAGGTGGTTGAATTTTTCCAACACAATGTTTTCATGCTGGAAAGTAGGGTGTTCCACCATTGTAATGGATTTTAGTGTCCATTGTTAGATAACATAAGTTTGTGGTTTGGAATGGGTAGGCACGAAGACTGCATTTTCTCTGCATGGTGGAGGACAACGTTGAAAATACATCCATTGAAAGAAGATTGGCAAAGGTAGGGAGTTGAAAACCCTTGTATAATCAATCGGATCAAGATCACAGTCGTGGATTTATATGTGGAGAGGAGACATCGACTAGAGAGTTGTAAATCCAAGGCACAGTGGTAGACAAGTGATCGGCGTCTTGCCTACAAATGAGAAGCGCAGCGAAATCATCTATATCTTTGTAGATCGTTGCTTGAGTAAGAAGTGGAAGCCGCAGATGGACTATGCCTTGGAACTGTGACCACGTGATCGGGATTAAGACAATAGATTGAGGCTGAAATATTGAGAAAACGTAATGTTGATGATGACCATTAGGAAGTCGTCTTTGTATGAAAGGTATCCACTGGGGAGGTTGACTAGCTACCCATTGAGGGTGAAGGCCGACTGGGCAAACAGGCCCTCTTCGAGATGTTTTCAGGTAGATTTTTGATGAGCTTTTGTGGTGAGGAAGGCCATGAACGAGAGATGTGCACATGTCAATACATTGCGAGTGGGTCGACTGCCCCAGATGCCTCGATGGTGGGAGGAGGTGGCTGCAGAACATGTAGATCACCAGACTCACTAAATTTGTGTGATTTAAGAGGCAATAGAAAATATCTCCGATATATGTTTGATGAGATCATCGATTGGAAATAGTTCAACAGAGAAGAGTTTGTGATAACACTTGGGAAGTGTGTTCTATCTGCTAGAGGCCCTAGTTTCCATCAACAAGGAAGAGGGTGTCTCTGTTCTCAATAGTAGATGATTTTGTTTTTGTGTATTGAGTCTAATTAATCCACGAGCACAAGGCCCGCATCTTGAATTTGGGAGATGGATCTTGGAATAATTATGAGCCTGGTATATGGTAGTGGTCAGGGACGAAAAGACATGATCGACGTGGAGCTAATTTGAAGGAACTGCACATCTGTTGTTATTGGTTATCGCAAGTTGGAACCATGATGTATTGAAGTCTCTGATAGGCTGTGAAGGACGATGCCTGATCTGGTGAGAGGTCGTAAAGGATGGATTTATTCTTGCCGAGACACGATTGAATTAAAGGTGGAGCATGACATTATTACAATAGAAGAGTGTCAGAGGAGCCAAGGCCCAGGGTGACTACTTGTTGGACAAAATCCAGGTAGAGATTGTTGTGTGTGGATGATTCACTGAATTGCTCGATGGACATTGTTTCTTTGTAGGTTATGCGTGAGGAATCGACACTGATATTGAGATCTATGTATCCGTTGAAGTGCATATATATAGTTTTCTAGTTGATTACGAGCTTTGCCAACATCTTCAAAGGTTTGAAAACAATTTTTTTTATGTGGATTCATTGATATTATGGTGAGGTTGCTACAAAGATTTGAAGGACTTGATTAAATCAAGTGGAAATCTAAGATCCATGAGTTGCGAAAGATGCGTAACTCTAGTGGAGCAGTTTTTGTTGTTTGAAGGAGTAATTGGCTTTTTTTTAATGGAGGATAAGATGTTGGATCCTTGCACACTACAAATCATCTTTGACGGTGGTCGTTTATAAGTTTTCCCATGGACACCATATTCTTGTGGATGATTGTGTATTTTAATACCATTTACAAGAAGTTGTTATTTTCCAAGATTAGGTCCAACCAATGTCATGTTTTTGAGCCTGCGTGAAGAGCTAAACTCTAGTTGATAATATTGGAGAATAGGTTTTGGAATCCATGGTGAATGGAAAACAAGATTGGCATGATGAGGCAGAAATCAATCACAGTGTGGCGAGGATTCAGAGTCATCAACTTGATGGAATTGCAAAGATACAACCACCTAGAGATCCATTTATTATGAGAAATGGGTTGTTATATAATCTTGATTATCGATGTTTATCCAGAATGCAAATTTATCCAAACTAGTGGTGACCATCGTTGTTGTATCCGGAAACCATTAAGTTATGTTAATACAGAAAACCTATGTGATCGGTGGGTTGCAGTCCACGGAGTTTGCAGAGACCAACAAATGTGATAGGAAGTGTCAAATGTTGCACGTGATCCCGGTTTGTAGACATATTTTCTATGTCAAGTGAGTATATGCTTGGTTCTTTCGAACCCACGTCTGACCGATTTACATGAGGAGCCTAGTTTGTAAGGAGACGAAAGATGATGTCTTTCGACTAGGGTCGAACACTTTTATTTCATCGGTGGTCTCGCTAGAGCCATCGATGATAGAAGCCCGAGGGATTATTCTTTATAGTTGTGTGTGTGCTCTTTTGTATGTGGTGACAATCGACTGCGTTAAAGGATGCACAGGAGGCAGCATGATGGTGGGAAGTGACCCGGTAGAGTCCTCGAAGGGACATCCTAGTGACTGCAAATGGCATACAGCCGACGGATTCCATCATATGGAAGGGATCAGTACTTTGAGGATTGAGGATGGTTGTAGAGATCTGACCAAGAAGCACCAGTGGCAATTACAAGTGTGGTCTATATGGGCCACAGGAAAATCCATATTGGGAGAAATTGTTGTTGTGAGACACTGGTTCAGTGGAGTCATGTTGGCAACATGTCTGGAATGTGTTTAGTGGAGGAGGTTGCATTGGAAGGCCTAATGGCGTGGAAAATGAGTTTTCTAGATCAAGTGGCTACATATTGGCCAAACAAAGCTAGGAAAACTATGGTATAAGATGTATCCTCAATATCAGTAGGTGGCACAGGCCTGTTTCAAGTCTGTGATAATATTTCCAAGAACCTTTGCCACAACGTCCTGAGTGGAAATGAAGGAGATGACAAGAAGCCAGTTAAGAGATGATTGTTGTCGTAAAGTGAGGTGAATGCTCAGGTGGAGTTACTTCTAGAAGGATATGAGTTGCGATTGTAAGGGAAGTGCTATGTGAAGAGAGTCGTTGAACTCTACAGTGTGTGGAGGATCTCTACAGAGCCAGAGCAAGAAAAGGAAGATGTGTTGTTCTATGTTCCTCCTATAGTTAGGAAGGCACGGTAGGCTCCAACTATGGTGGCAGTGTTGATGGTAAATGGAATTAATTGTAGTAACAATAAAAGTAATGTTACTATGTGAACATTTATTATTTTTAATGGTTGTAAAAAATTTGAATTAGCATGTAATTGGGCATATGGTTGTAAGACCTTGTTAGGCATGCATACCCCTCTTTTCAACCGGTTAAGTCTAGACGTAGACATAGGTGATAGGGGGTGGGTTTCGATTCATGTTAGTTCCCTGTGGTTTGATGTCCATGATATTACATGTAATGAAGCCTATTCATAGGCAGAAAAAATCCATTGTACATTGGCCTAGAAGTGAGAAGTGTAAGCTCATTTGGTCAGTTTGGATGTATTTGGTCAAGGATTTGTTCATGTTAAAATGGAGCATAGAGACCCCATTGCAAGGTGCCTAGAGGTGAGCTAGTGTTAAGCTCACTTGGCTGGATTCATAAGGCTTTTGGCGAAGATATCGAATACAATATTCGATGTGGAGCACTGGAGGTGCTCAGGATCGCAACAGAAGAGTTTTTTGCAAAGCTCAAGTTATCATTGTATGGCCTGAAATGCACATCATGCAATGATACAAGATGTTTGATTCCTTCATGGTGAGCTAGTTTTTAGAAGAAGAGGGAATAACCATTGAGTGTATGCTATTCACTATCTTGGTGTTTAATTGGTTGATGATATGCTTGTAGCAAGCACAAGCATGGTTAAGATCAACGATTTAGCTCAATTGGACAAGACATTTGAAATGAAGGATCTGCGAGATGCAAAACAAATCTTGGAAATTGAGATACATAGAGACGAGGAAAATGATAAAAGGATATTTATGAGATTCAGTATGAGCCTTGTGAGACTGGTAAATGTCTCTTTAACTTTCATTGTAATCTTTATTCAAGGCAATGTCCTGGTTATAAGGAAGAAGGAGGGTATGTCTCATGTACAATATGCTAGAAGTAAGTATATGTTTGCAATGTGAAGATCAGATATTTCACTTGCAGGGAGTTTTCAGTGGTCACATGATAAATCCAGGTGGAGCAGTGAAATGGGTGCTTCAGTTTTGAATGCACTATTATCGCCTATCTTAGCTTGCAAGAAGGTGATGAATGGACAAGGCATGGTATTAGGTAAATTGTTTGTCAAGGTGGAGATTGTTAGAAGTGACAATCAATTATCCCATCATTGAGGATACATTAGTTTCCTTGGTGTTATCTACCAGATCCTATAAATTTGGAGATTAGCTCAATTTGTTGCAACAAATTGGTTGAATTAAGAGGCAACAATAAATGAATTAGTTTTAGGAGGATTTCTTAAATATGTAAGCTTGATAGGAATATATTGAGAAAGGGGCTTCAAGCCCTCTCATAGGCTGTCGTTGTCTAGGGTTGTTGTAATCTCCTGGTTCTTTCTGCTAATAGAATGATTCTTCCATTGTCCCATGGATGTTTCCCTCATGTGGTGGAGGAGGGTTTTACCACGTAAATCATGTTGTCTATGTATGTTTTATCTTTGATTTTATGTTTTGTGTTTATGATCTATGTGGGTAAATGGTCTAACATTTACAACATCACGTGGTTGTTTTACTAAAAATCTAAAATAAAATATTTGCAAGGGTAAATATGATTATAATATATGGTTTAATTTCCATAGGTTCCTTTTCCATAAGGAGAGCCAACCATGCAGTCTTTGTTTTATTCAATTATAAAATTTATTTGTCCAAATTAGTCAATCTAAGGTTTATGAATGTGATTATATTTGATTATTTTGGAAGTTTTTTTACTTACAAAAATTACTGGATTCTTTTCTATATATTTTTGTTTGTGTCAATATCGTGTATGTGAATATTAATATTTTCCAAGTCAATATCGTGTAAGTAAATATTAGTTAAGTAACTTATAACTTAACAAATACCAATATCCCAAAATACCTTGCAAGTAACTTATGACTTAACAGACCATACATATAGAATCCATGAAAATACACCTATAAAAATCTCACACTTAAAAATACCTACCTTTTTTCAAATAAGGAAAAAAATTATATTAGACAATATAAATATTGTGTTCCAGTATCCCAAACATATATATCTGCCAGTAGATACAGTCTTTCTGTCTTTTGCAAAAATAGAATGTTCACTACTTATGTTACAAAAATATATATTCATCAGTAGAATATATAACTGTCTAACTTTTTATCAGAAATATAGTTTCTAGCTCATAAAAACAAAATGATCAGTTTTCACCTTCCATGTCACTTTAGAAGTTATCAAACTTCAATTCTTTCATAATTTGTTGAATGTCCATCATTTCCCACAACAAAAAATATACCATCCTCTTCTAAGAGAAGAGCTTCTTTTGACAACATATATGCTTCCTTGTTATATGACTTGTATATATGTTGAGATTTTATCTGTGTAAACCTCTCGCTCAGCGCTTGAATTATTGACATCCAAGGCTGAAGAGAGATTACTTGTAGATTGTTGTCATTAGTAAACCAATCTATGATAATCTTAGAGTCCCCAACTAGTTGTATCCTATTTATCTTTTTGAAACATTTAAAATAAAGTATACACCACAGAGCAAGTAGTTCCCCCTTTGTGTTAGTACCATTACCACAAAACATCTTCAATCTGAACATTCCTAAAATTGGACATTTAATTACAGCTCCAACCCCACATTTTTCTCCTCTTTCTTGTGAGGCTCCATCAAAAAAGCCAACTGTCATATCCCAATCTAGTATATGTGGTCTATCAGTACTGCTACCCTTACCCGCCATATGAAGTTTTGTTTCTCCCATATCCTGAAGTATATTGTTGCACACTCTGTACCTATTAGGGAGTCGATCTTCAAAAATTACCAAATTCCTATGCTTCCATATCTCCCAACAGATAACACTTGGCAACTCTTTAGTATTATCCTTCTTATTTACCCAATTATGAAACAATTCTCCAATCTATCTTCCTTCCCAATTGTCTGTACACTCTAATTTCTTTAGTATATTATACCATATGTCTTTGGTAAAATCACAATCAACAAAAAGATGTTTCACATTTTCCTCTTCATCCCCACAGAGAACACATTTATTAGGCCCTACAAAACCTCTTTTCACCAGATTATCCCAAGTAAGTATTTTATGTTCAAGCATTAAATAGGTAAAAAGTTTGATTTTTAAAGGAAGCCGCCATTTCCAAAGTTTAGTATACCAGAAATTTGTATCTACCACCCCCTCCACCAATAATTGCACTTCATATGCCTGTTTTGCATTAACATGTCCCCTCTTAGTATCCCAAGTCCACAATAAAGTGTATTTTTTAGTATTTAAATCAAAACCTGGTCCTACTAAACCCTTAACAAAGTTATTACATTCCACTAGTTGTTCCCCTTCCAATCCTAATGTCTCGGCCTTTTTCCATATTATATGTATCGAATCCTCCAGTTGCATATCTCTAGCTTGTGATAGGTACTCTATACCCTGTGTCTTCAAAGTCTGTAAAAGATTATTTGTCAATTGGTAATATTTATGTGCCCCAACCATTGGGTCTATTCCAATTCTGATATCTCTCCTGTTACTAGGTTTCCATGCCATCCATTATGACACTATGTTGAAGGAAGAAGTAAGTGCTCTCCAAATATTTGAAATTCCGGGCCAATTTTTCCTTCCTTCCCTAAACCATTCCATCACCGATTTCTTTCTGAGATATTTTTTAAGTATTACCCCATGCCATAGTCCAAGAACCATTAGACCCCTCCACATACTTTTTTCTGCTAAAGCTTTCCCAAAAATAAAAATATTTTTGATACCCCAGCCACCCACCTTCTTTAGTTTGGCTATCTTTTTCCAGTTAATCAGATGTACCCCTTATTTTAAGTTTTTCCCCATCCACAGAAAAATGAACATCCCTCTTCTAATATTATTTAGAGTACATTTAGGTATATTAGCTAAATATTATAGTACACTAGAATACTTTCAAGTACATATTTTACCAATATAACCCTTCTTCCTAAACTTAGCCACTCGTGACTCCAATTTGAAATTCTAGCTTCAAATTTCTTCTCCAGGGAGCTCCAATCTGACTTAATATAACAATTTGGTTTGAGAAAGACCCCGAGATATTTAAAATCTTTGTCAATTGGTTTTGTCTCAAATGGCATAAATTCCTTCAATTCTGCAAGCTCCCCTGTAGTCCACCCAACTTATAGAAAAGATGATTTCTATGGGCTGAAGGCCATGCCTATAGCTTTACAAAATAGTTCCAAAATATTCTTATAAACTTTCCACTCCTCTATACTACCAATCTCAAAGAGAATTATATCATCAACAAACATCAGATGTGTAATGTTTATCCCTCTTTCCATTGGAATACCTTCTATATTCTTTTCCAATACCTATACATTTATAGCTCTACTCAAACCTTCTACAATTAATAGAAACAGTAAGGGTGATAAAGGGCACCCCTGTCTTAGACCCCTTGAGATTTTGAAGAATTTTGTAGGCTTACCATTTACCAACACTGCAAATTTTGATGATGTCACACACCCCATAATCCAATCAATAGCTTCCAAACTCAATCCCACCTGAAGCAAGACCAACCTTAGGAAGCCCTAGTCAACTCTGCCATATGCCTTTATCAAATCTAATTTTAGGACCAAGGATTTGATGTTTTTCACCTTGATACTATATAGTGCTTCCTGTATAATACCAACAACATCAGTGATTTTCCTTCCCTCGAGGAACCCAAATTGTTCCTTTGATATACCAAAAGATAAGAAGATTTTAATTCTGGAAGCTATAATTTTAGTGATAATCTTGTACAATAAGTTGCACAGGGCAATTGTTCTAAATCCTCCAAAATAATCTGGAGTATTACTCTTAGGTATAAGAGAAAAAAATGTAGCATTTAAATCCCTAGATACCCATCCTTTCCTCCTCGACTCTTCTACAATTTCCAAAATTTCATTTCCCAAGATGTCATAAAATGCTAGAAAAAATTCCACTGTCCAACCATCAGGGCTAGGACTTTTTGAGCCTTTAAAACCTTTTAAAGTTTTCAAGATTTCTGCTGAAGTGACAGGTTCAGTCACTATGTGACTATCCTCCTCTGTAAACATCCTTGGATAATTCTTTAAAATTGCTAATTGATCAATGATGCAGAGATTTGATTGTGCCTTATATATATTTTGAAAGTACTCTACAACTTCCAATTGTAAATCTTGATTACCTGTTATCACTGTACCATCTTCCTTACTGATCTCCCAAATAGTATTATTTTGTTTTCTAGAGTTTGCGAATGCATGGAAAAATTTTGTATTGCTATGCCCAACTACCAACCAATTGATCCTACTCTTCCGCCTCCATGTTTCCTCCTCTTGTCTCATGAGAATAAATTATTTCTTCTCTTTTTCAATCACTATATCCTTATCTTCCTCCTTTTCAAAGGCCCCTGGATTATTTGTATATAAAGACTCTAGTTCCTCTTCTAGTTCTTTCAATTCACCACTTGCTTCAATCTTTTTCTTCCTTTCCCATTTTATCACCAATCCTTTGAGAATTTTTAACTTTTTTGCTAATGAATCCATAGGATTTAGGATCTTTTCTCCCAAGATTCCATCCCAGTGGTCTCTCAAAAAATTTACTACCTCTGGTTCCTCCAGCTAAATAGAGTTAAATTTGAATGAATAACTAACTTTTTCTTGTTCTAGTTCCAAGTGTAGTATCACAGGCACATGATCTGATATCTTTAGATGACATAAATAGGTTCTATACCTCAGCTCTGACAAAGACAGGTCCTTAGATATAAAAAATATATCCAATCTCTTGTCTATATAATCCTGCACCCTTCTACCATTCCTCCAAGTGGGAAGTTGTAATGTCCCCAAGGTCGAGC
Source organism: Picea glauca (assembly GCA_000966675.3). Classification (NCBI taxonomy): domain Eukaryota; kingdom Viridiplantae; phylum Streptophyta; class Pinopsida; order Pinales; family Pinaceae; genus Picea; species Picea glauca. Next base: position 83,646 of record JZKD02S1784981.1, on the reverse strand, counting down.
CCGTTGTAAATCTTGGTTATGAAATGAATTGTAAATATGTTTTATAGGCTGGTGAGCCAAGTTTGTATAAGCTGGTAGGATTATGTGATTGTTAGGCTAGAGAGCCTAAGGGTTGAAGGCCAAGAGCCTGATTTTGTACATGTATCAATGCAGAACATTAATAAAATATAAACACCGCCGCGTGCAGACCGATCATGATGAATGAGTGATGGGGGACTATGCTTCCACAGAGTGGGAAAGGAATTAGAGGCTGGAAGGTGGGAAAAGGGGGCTAAGTGTTGAGCCTAGGGACTTAAGTCCTTGGGGAAGAATATTTTAATATTATTCTGAAAGACATGTGAATATTACATTTTTACCCTAAGTTCTTTTGGAATGACATGTGACTTCAAAATGGTGGAAGGAACACACATTGATGGAANATTTATCCAAACTAGTGGTGACCATCGTTGTTGTATCCGGAAACCATTAAGTTATGTTAATACAGAAAACCTATGTGATCGGTGGGTTGCAGTCCACGGAGTTTGCAGAGACCAACAAATGTGATAGGAAGTGTCAAATGTTGCACGTGATCCCGGTTTGTAGACATATTTTCTATGTCAAGTGAGTATATGCTTGGTTCTTTCGAACCCACGTCTGACCGATTTACATGAGGAGCCTAGTTTGTAAGGAGACGAAAGATGATGTCTTTCGACTAGGGTCGAACACTTTTATTTCATCGGTGGTCTCGCTAGAGCCATCGATGATAGAAGCCCGAGGGATTATTCTTTATAGTTGTGTGTGTGCTCTTTTGTATGTGGTGACAATCGACTGCGTTAAAGGATGCACAGGAGGCAGCATGATGGTGGGAAGTGACCCGGTAGAGTCCTCGAAGGGACATCCTAGTGACTGCAAATGGCATACAGCCGACGGATTCCATCATATGGAAGGGATCAGTACTTTGAGGATTGAGGATGGTTGTAGAGATCTGACCAAGAAGCACCAGTGGCAATTACAAGTGTGGTCTATATGGGCCACAGGAAAATCCATATTGGGAGAAATTGTTGTTGTGAGACACTGGTTCAGTGGAGTCATGTTGGCAACATGTCTGGAATGTGTTTAGTGGAGGAGGTTGCATTGGAAGGCCTAATGGCGTGGAAAATGAGTTTTCTAGATCAAGTGGCTACATATTGGCCAAACAAAGCTAGGAAAACTATGGTATAAGATGTATCCTCAATATCAGTAGGTGGCACAGGCCTGTTTCAAGTCTGTGATAATATTTCCAAGAACCTTTGCCACAACGTCCTGAGTGGAAATGAAGGAGATGACAAGAAGCCAGTTAAGAGATGATTGTTGTCGTAAAGTGAGGTGAATGCTCAGGTGGAGTTACTTCTAGAAGGATATGAGTTGCGATTGTAAGGGAAGTGCTATGTGAAGAGAGTCGTTGAACTCTACAGTGTGTGGAGGATCTCTACAGAGCCAGAGCAAGAAAAGGAAGATGTGTTGTTCTATGTTCCTCCTATAGTTAGGAAGGCACGGTAGGCTCCAACTATGGTGGCAGTGTTGATGGTAAATGGAATTAATTGTAGTAACAATAAAAGTAATGTTACTATGTGAACATTTATTATTTTTAATGGTTGTAAAAAATTTGAATTAGCATGTAATTGGGCATATGGTTGTAAGACCTTGTTAGGCATGCATACCCCTCTTTTCAACCGGTTAAGTCTAGACGTAGACATAGGTGATAGGGGGTGGGTTTCGATTCATGTTAGTTCCCTGTGGTTTGATGTCCATGATATTACATGTAATGAAGCCTATTCATAGGCAGAAAAAATCCATTGTACATTGGCCTAGAAGTGAGAAGTGTAAGCTCATTTGGTCAGTTTGGATGTATTTGGTCAAGGATTTGTTCATGTTAAAATGGAGCATAGAGACCCCATTGCAAGGTGCCTAGAGGTGAGCTAGTGTTAAGCTCACTTGGCTGGATTCATAAGGCTTTTGGCGAAGATATCGAATACAATATTCGATGTGGAGCACTGGAGGTGCTCAGGATCGCAACAGAAGAGTTTTTTGCAAAGCTCAAGTTATCATTGTATGGCCTGAAATGCACATCATGCAATGATACAAGATGTTTGATTCCTTCATGGTGAGCTAGTTTTTAGAAGAAGAGGGAATAACCATTGAGTGTATGCTATTCACTATCTTGGTGTTTAATTGGTTGATGATATGCTTGTAGCAAGCACAAGCATGGTTAAGATCAACGATTTAGCTCAATTGGACAAGACATTTGAAATGAAGGATCTGCGAGATGCAAAACAAATCTTGGAAATTGAGATACATAGAGACGAGGAAAATGATAAAAGGATATTTATGAGATTCAGTATGAGCCTTGTGAGACTGGTAAATGTCTCTTTAACTTTCATTGTAATCTTTATTCAAGGCAATGTCCTGGTTATAAGGAAGAAGGAGGGTATGTCTCATGTACAATATGCTAGAAGTAAGTATATGTTTGCAATGTGAAGATCAGATATTTCACTTGCAGGGAGTTTTCAGTGGTCACATGATAAATCCAGGTGGAGCAGTGAAATGGGTGCTTCAGTTTTGAATGCACTATTATCGCCTATCTTAGCTTGCAAGAAGGTGATGAATGGACAAGGCATGGTATTAGGTAAATTGTTTGTCAAGGTGGAGATTGTTAGAAGTGACAATCAATTATCCCATCATTGAGGATACATTAGTTTCCTTGGTGTTATCTACCAGATCCTATAAATTTGGAGATTAGCTCAATTTGTTGCAACAAATTGGTTGAATTAAGAGGCAACAATAAATGAATTAGTTTTAGGAGGATTTCTTAAATATGTAAGCTTGATAGGAATATATTGAGAAAGGGGCTTCAAGCCCTCTCATAGGCTGTCGTTGTCTAGGGTTGTTGTAATCTCCTGGTTCTTTCTGCTAATAGAATGATTCTTCCATTGTCCCATGGATGTTTCCCTCATGTGGTGGAGGAGGGTTTTACCACGTAAATCATGTTGTCTATGTATGTTTTATCTTTGATTTTATGTTTTGTGTTTATGATCTATGTGGGTAAATGGTCTAACATTTACAACATCACGTGGTTGTTTTACTAAAAATCTAAAATAAAATATTTGCAAGGGTAAATATGATTATAATATATGGTTTAATTTCCATAGGTTCCTTTTCCATAAGGAGAGCCAACCATGCAGTCTTTGTTTTATTCAATTATAAAATTTATTTGTCCAAATTAGTCAATCTAAGGTTTATGAATGTGATTATATTTGATTATTTTGGAAGTTTTTTTACTTACAAAAATTACTGGATTCTTTTCTATATATTTTTGTTTGTGTCAATATCGTGTATGTGAATATTAATATTTTCCAAGTCAATATCGTGTAAGTAAATATTAGTTAAGTAACTTATAACTTAACAAATACCAATATCCCAAAATACCTTGCAAGTAACTTATGACTTAACAGACCATACATATAGAATCCATGAAAATACACCTATAAAAATCTCACACTTAAAAATACCTACCTTTTTTCAAATAAGGAAAAAAATTATATTAGACAATATAAATATTGTGTTCCAGTATCCCAAACATATATATCTGCCAGTAGATACAGTCTTTCTGTCTTTTGCAAAAATAGAATGTTCACTACTTATGTTACAAAAATATATATTCATCAGTAGAATATATAACTGTCTAACTTTTTATCAGAAATATAGTTTCTAGCTCATAAAAACAAAATGATCAGTTTTCACCTTCCATGTCACTTTAGAAGTTATCAAACTTCAATTCTTTCATAATTTGTTGAATGTCCATCATTTCCCACAACAAAAAATATACCATCCTCTTCTAAGAGAAGAGCTTCTTTTGACAACATATATGCTTCCTTGTTATATGACTTGTATATATGTTGAGATTTTATCTGTGTAAACCTCTCGCTCAGCGCTTGAATTATTGACATCCAAGGCTGAAGAGAGATTACTTGTAGATTGTTGTCATTAGTAAACCAATCTATGATAATCTTAGAGTCCCCAACTAGTTGTATCCTATTTATCTTTTTGAAACATTTAAAATAAAGTATACACCACAGAGCAAGTAGTTCCCCCTTTGTGTTAGTACCATTACCACAAAACATCTTCAATCTGAACATTCCTAAAATTGGACATTTAATTACAGCTCCAACCCCACATTTTTCTCCTCTTTCTTGTGAGGCTCCATCAAAAAAGCCAACTGTCATATCCCAATCTAGTATATGTGGTCTATCAGTACTGCTACCCTTACCCGCCATATGAAGTTTTGTTTCTCCCATATCCTGAAGTATATTGTTGCACACTCTGTACCTATTAGGGAGTCGATCTTCAAAAATTACCAAATTCCTATGCTTCCATATCTCCCAACAGATAACACTTGGCAACTCTTTAGTATTATCCTTCTTATTTACCCAATTATGAAACAATTCTCCAATCTATCTTCCTTCCCAATTGTCTGTACACTCTAATTTCTTTAGTATATTATACCATATGTCTTTGGTAAAATCACAATCAACAAAAAGATGTTTCACATTTTCCTCTTCATCCCCACAGAGAACACATTTATTAGGCCCTACAAAACCTCTTTTCACCAGATTATCCCAAGTAAGTATTTTATGTTCAAGCATTAAATAGGTAAAAAGTTTGATTTTTAAAGGAAGCCGCCATTTCCAAAGTTTAGTATACCAGAAATTTGTATCTACCACCCCCTCCACCAATAATTGCACTTCATATGCCTGTTTTGCATTAACATGTCCCCTCTTAGTATCCCAAGTCCACAATAAAGTGTATTTTTTAGTATTTAAATCAAAACCTGGTCCTACTAAACCCTTAACAAAGTTATTACATTCCACTAGTTGTTCCCCTTCCAATCCTAATGTCTCGGCCTTTTTCCATATTATATGTATCGAATCCTCCAGTTGCATATCTCTAGCTTGTGATAGGTACTCTATACCCTGTGTCTTCAAAGTCTGTAAAAGATTATTTGTCAATTGGTAATATTTATGTGCCCCAACCATTGGGTCTATTCCAATTCTGATATCTCTCCTGTTACTAGGTTTCCATGCCATCCATTATGACACTATGTTGAAGGAAGAAGTAAGTGCTCTCCAAATATTTGAAATTCCGGGCCAATTTTTCCTTCCTTCCCTAAACCATTCCATCACCGATTTCTTTCTGAGATATTTTTTAAGTATTACCCCATGCCATAGTCCAAGAACCATTAGACCCCTCCACATACTTTTTTCTGCTAAAGCTTTCCCAAAAATAAAAATATTTTTGATACCCCAGCCACCCACCTTCTTTAGTTTGGCTATCTTTTTCCAGTTAATCAGATGTACCCCTTATTTTAAGTTTTTCCCCATCCACAGAAAAATGAACATCCCTCTTCTAATATTATTTAGAGTACATTTAGGTATATTAGCTAAATATTATAGTACACTAGAATACTTTCAAGTACATATTTTACCAATATAACCCTTCTTCCTAAACTTAGCCACTCGTGACTCCAATTTGAAATTCTAGCTTCAAATTTCTTCTCCAGGGAGCTCCAATCTGACTTAATATAACAATTTGGTTTGAGAAAGACCCCGAGATATTTAAAATCTTTGTCAATTGGTTTTGTCTCAAATGGCATAAATTCCTTCAATTCTGCAAGCTCCCCTGTAGTCCACCCAACTTATAGAAAAGATGATTTCTATGGGCTGAAGGCCATGCCTATAGCTTTACAAAATAGTTCCAAAATATTCTTATAAACTTTCCACTCCTCTATACTACCAATCTCAAAGAGAATTATATCATCAACAAACATCAGATGTGTAATGTTTATCCCTCTTTCCATTGGAATACCTTCTATATTCTTTTCCAATACCTATACATTTATAGCTCTACTCAAACCTTCTACAATTAATAGAAACAGTAAGGGTGATAAAGGGCACCCCTGTCTTAGACCCCTTGAGATTTTGAAGAATTTTGTAGGCTTACCATTTACCAACACTGCAAATTTTGATGATGTCACACACCCCATAATCCAATCAATAGCTTCCAAACTCAATCCCACCTGAAGCAAGACCAACCTTAGGAAGCCCTAGTCAACTCTGCCATATGCCTTTATCAAATCTAATTTTAGGACCAAGGATTTGATGTTTTTCACCTTGATACTATATAGTGCTTCCTGTATAATACCAACAACATCAGTGATTTTCCTTCCCTCGAGGAACCCAAATTGTTCCTTTGATATACCAAAAGATAAGAAGATTTTAATTCTGGAAGCTATAATTTTAGTGATAATCTTGTACAATAAGTTGCACAGGGCAATTGTTCTAAATCCTCCAAAATAATCTGGAGTATTACTCTTAGGTATAAGAGAAAAAAATGTAGCATTTAAATCCCTAGATACCCATCCTTTCCTCCTCGACTCTTCTACCATTTCCAAAATTTCATTTCCCAAGATGTCATAAAATGCTAGAAAAAATTCCACTGTCCAACCATCAAGGCTAGGACTTTTTGAGCCTTTAAAACCTTTTAAAGTTTTCAAGATTTCTGCTGAAGTGACAGGCTCAGTCACTCTGTGACTATCCTCCTCTGTAAACATCCTTGGATAATTCTTTAAAATTGCTAATTGATCAGTGATGCAGAGATTTGATTGTGCCTTATATATATTTTGAAAGTACTCTACAGCTTCCAATTGTAAATCTTGATTACCTATTATCACTCTACCATCTTCCTTACTGATCTCCCAAATAGTATTATTTTGTTTTCTGGAGTTTGCGAATGCATGGAAAAATTTTGTATTGCTATGCCCAACTGCCAACCAATTGATCCTACTCTTCCGCCTCCATGTTTCCTCCTCCTGTCTCATGAGAATAAATTATTTCTTCTCTTTTTCAATCACTATATCCTTATCTTTCTCCTTTTCAAAGGCCCTTGGATTATTTGTATATAAAGACTCTAGTTCCTCTTCTAGTTCTTTCAATTCACCGCTTGCTTCAATATTTTTCTTCCTTTCCCATTTTATCACCAATCCTTTGAGAATTTTTAACTTTTTTGCTAATGAATCCATAGGATTTAGGATCTTTGCTCCCAAGATTCCATCCCAGTGGTCTCTCAAAAAATTTACTACCTTTGGTTCCTCCAGCTAAATAGAGTTAAATTTGAATGAATAACTAAGTTTTTCTTGTTCTAGTTCCAAGTGTAGTATCACAGGCACATGATCTGATATCTTTAGATGACATAAATAGGTTCTATACCTCAGCTCTGACAAAGACAGCTCCTTAGATATAAAAAATATATCCAATATCTTGTCTATATAATCCTGCACCCTTCTACCATTCCTCCAAGTGGGAAGTTGTAATGTCCCCAAGGTCGAGCCCGTTGTAAATCTTGGTTATGAAATGAATTGTAAATATGTTTTATAGGCTGGTGAGCCAAGTTTGTATAAGCTTGTAGGCTTATGTGATTGTTAGGCTAGAGAGCCTAAGGGTTAAAGGCCAAGAGCCTGATTTCGTACATGTATCAATGCAGAACATTAATAAAATATAAACACCGTCGCGTGCAGACCGACCATGATGAATGAGTGATGGGGGACTATGCTTCCACAGAGTGGGAAAGGGATTAGAGGCTGGAAGGTGGGAAAAGGGGGCTAAGTGTTGAGCCTAGGGACTTAAGTCCTTAGGGAAGAATATTTTAATATTATTCTGAAAGACATGTGAATATTACATTTTTACCCTAAGTTCTTTTGGAATGACATGTGACTTCAAAATGGTGGAAGGAACACACATTGATGGAAGCATGCAGCTTCACAGATGACAAGTGTCAACCCAAGCACATGCAGATAAAACTGTTGAGTTGAGCCGTGATGGGGATTCCTCCTCCACTCTACCCGACCGTCTGAACGTGAACAGTCTGACCTCTGCAAGAATACCCTGGTGCATCTTCTGAACCGTATGCCATGTCCGACCTGGGAAGAGACCTCGTGCCATTCTGAAACCAGGGGAATAGTCTTTGTTGATTTTGGGAAAGCCAAGACACCCTCTTCCTGAACAGATCGAGCCTATATGTGGACTCTCTGTCCCCAAGCCATAACCGCGAGACCATTCCGTCATTGTTGATCCTGTTGGAAGTCCCGTGTCTATTTCCCCCATTGGCTATTGTGGCCACGCAGTGCTGGACTGCGTATGGCTTGTTGGCCGGTTTGTACAACACTCTCTCCAGGTGAGAGAGGTGGTTGAATTGGAAAAACAGGTTGCTTGGCCTGTGAGCGACTCTCTCCAGGTGAGAGAGTGCACAGAGAAGGGAGAGAACTTATGGAAGGAACCCTGTAGCTGCCACAGAGCTCTGAGACTTCTGGTCCAGTTTATTGTTGAAACCTAAGGCAAGGGAGGTTAGCAGCCGAAGGACTGTCTAGGTGACAGAGAAGGTGTATACTCCTGGGGTGGAATAGGCATGTGGGGAAGGAGAGTCTGTGGGCGGTGGGTATGAGGGGTTCTTGGGAGAGAATCCCTTCCTTGTGACTGTGTGTTTTCCCTGTAACCTCAGCCTAGCCTAGGATTCCTTACCTTGGGGTGGAGCTTAGTCCCAGCTCGGGGGTGACTCACTGCTGAGCTTGATGAGCAGTGTGGTTTAAGGCTGGGAGGTTCGTGGAAGGCCTGGACGTGGTTGGTGGAATTACCACAGTTTCAAAGATAAGTACTAGATGATGTTCTAATTACGTTTCTGCATGTCTGTGTATTTAAATTTATCATGTATTCTATTGTGCATTTGGATTAATGTTATTGCCATGGACTATTTATGTTGGTAATAATTCTTATGCTTACTCTGAGATTAAATGTGTTTCTTGCTTAAATGCATGAGGATTATATAATGCCTATATGAGTTATGTAAAAAAGTGGTGTTACAGTTTGGTATCAGAGCCAAGGTTTCGACACTGAGACTAGATGGCCCAGTTGAGTGGTCTTTGGACCGAGGGTGTGAGGAGAAATTGTGTCTGGAGGACAAATTCTGGACCCTGGAATGATCCGGAGTGTCAAGGAGTTACTTGACCATGCCTACAAGCTCAGGAGGTATAACGGTGTTGTGAAACTGCAGCCGATGTGGTCTATGGCCATAAGAGAGAGGACTCCACACCAGAAGTGTTGAAGCCTTAGGATCTATTCGGGAGGGAAGGTGAACCCTTGTGACCGTCGGATCTGGAAAGTGTGTGCAGGATTTTAAAACTCTTTGGAGTTGCACAAGAGCGTGGGAATCACGATACGCGAACTCTCGAAAACCCGAGAAGATCTACATTGTAGATCTGGGAGGAAGGCTCGATCGTTAGATCTGGCGGAGTCGCGCTCGAGTTAGTCGCGAAAACCTTTCGGATTTGGCAAAGTCGGGAGATGGGAAGTGAGGGAGGGGAACACCTCCGAAACCCAAAACCCAAAATCCCGAAACGATCTGCACCGTAGATCGTAGGAAGGGAGTTGATCGTTGGATCAAGTTGACGAGTAAACCATAATTTAAGGATTTTGGCAAACGAAAGTTCGAGATATGGGATACATAGACTCCCGATGCCTGAAACGCCAAAAAGATCTGCGTCATAGATCTGAGAGGGGACCTAACCATTGGATTTTTGCTTGGAATGGACGTGGGTGCATGGATGTGTACCATGTGCCAGAGAATTGAAAAGACAGGCGAGAGCAGTGGACCCGAAGATGTCACCGATGGAGACGTAGATCCTCTGGAACGTGCCACGCGCCACTGCAGTTAAGGGAGACAACTGTGTTGTGGGGCTGGAGAATAAAGTAAATTGAAATTTCAGATTTCGGGGATTGTAGTGACAAGGAGTTAGGAGTCACTACATAGTGAACTCCCGGGTCCCGAAGTCCCGAAGCCATCAGAGACTGAAGAACCGTAATAGGTTTTAAGGGCGACAGCTGTGCTGTGGGCCCGGAGAGAAACGAAACCGAAATTTTGAATTTTGGGGATTGTAGCGACAAGAAGTTAGGAGTCATTGCATAGTGAACTCCTAGGTACCGAAATCCCGAAGTCCCGAAGTCCCAAAATTTGCAGAGCCAAACAGAGCTCAGAAAACTTTGTGAAGTCAAAAAGTTTTTCTTGTTCACGTTGGATTATGAATGTTGTAAGTTTTCTTGAAGGTTTAAGGGCCTGACAAACTTCGGATTTATTGCACATTGTGTGTGCAGAGTTCAACGAGTGTCAGGACAGCCAAGAATAGATGTCGAGTAAGGAAATGGAAGAGGTGCAGAGTGCCTCCATTTTAGAGGATGAAAGAGAAGGAAAGGATGTCAACTTGGGAGTCGAAGGAACAAACTCTAATGGGCACAGAAAAGAGATAGATAAAGAGATATATAAATAAGGACCTATGATGAAACTCATTGAAAAATTGCAGAAAGATGCCCAGGCTCGCCGAGCTAATAGCCAAAAGTTCATGAAAATCAGGGATCGGCAAGGTGAATTCAACTTAAAAATGTTGAAGAGCCTGGAAAGAATAGAAAAGAAATTGGAAAAAGAGAGTGACACCAGCAGATCAAGAAGTGTCAGAACCCATGAGAGGAGAAGAAGATTGAGGAGTGGTAGCAGACATTACCGTCTCTCCCTGAAGCATTCTGGCAGGGAAACACACAGTAGTTCAAGCCCGTCCCCTACCAGAAAACACCGAAAATCTGGAAAGGATGAATTGAAAGGGGAGATGAACAAGATCAAGCCTCCAATGTTTGATGGAGAACATAAGAAGGATGAGGATGCCAAGACATGGTTGCTTGGCATGGAGAAATATTTTCAACTGCAGAATTATTCCGCTCATGCAGAAAGAAGAATTGCGATGTACCAGCTAAAAGGAAAAGCATCCATGTGGTGGGATCAATTTGTGCAAGTGCAGCAMATCAGAGAGAAAGATATCACTTGGAAGGAGTTTAAGAGGTATTTCGAGAAGAAATACCTGACCAAAAGATATTATGATAGAAAGATGAAGGAGTTCTTYGAACTCAAGCTAGGMAACATGACCATTGATGAGTACGAACRAAGTTTCTTGGGACTRYTRAAGTATGTTYCATTCATCAAAGATGAAACTGTCAAGATTCATAGGTATCTGAGTGGACTGCCACCTTCCATCGGTGATAAGATTCAGTATGATGATCCTAAGACTATGGAAGAAACAATAAGAAGGGAGAAATGCTTGTATGAACAACAAAGAGAAAATCCTACCTTTCAGAAGGCTTGGGATGACCAGAAGAGGTTTAAGAAGGAACAGAGGTAGAAGGGAAACAAGCCTCCCTTTTTCAGAAATAGTCCTCAGGGACAGTCATATTTTAGAGAGCCCAGGAAGGCTAAGTGAGTGAGCAAATGCCCAGACCATAACCTATGGAATGTTGGGGCTATAAAGGGAACCATAGGTACAGAGACTGCCCCCATAGAAAAGATAAAGTGAGAACCGTCCACATTGTTCAGCAAGCTGAGACAGTGGAGGATATGGGCAACAAAATACCAAGGATCTACGTAGCCCTAGATAACAAGCAAGCAGAATTTCAATCGCACATGATTGAAGTGGAAGGTATGATTAACAACTGACCACTCATTATTTTAATTGATTCAGGGGCTATCCATAGTTATGTAGATCCTAGGGTGGTGTAAAGTTTGCATTTAACAAGAAGCAAACATGAAAAGTCTTGGCTAGTGTAGTTAGCCACAGGAACCAAAAGGAAGGTCACTAAATTGGTTAAGTCCTATTCAGTGAACATGAAAGGATTGAGCACTAAGGCTGAATTGAATATTCTTCCTTTAGGCTCTTATGACAGGTTAATTGGGGTGGACTGGTTGGACCAGCACCATGCCCTTCTGGACTACCGTAACAAGAGTTTTACATGCCTAGACGAAGAGGAAAATCAGGTAACAGTCCAAGGAATTCCCAGAGTCGTGGTTGTTAGAGAAATCTCAGCCATGCAGCTAAAGAAGTGTTACAGGAAAGGCTGCCAATTATTTGTAGCCCGTGTGGGAGAAGCATCCAGAGATGCAGTCTCGAAGCTGGAAGACCATGAGGTACTCAAAGAGTTCAAGGACATATTTCAGGAGGTACCTGGACTACCTCCGAAGAGGGACATCGATTTTTCTATAAACTTGATACCAGGAGCAACTCCAGTTTCGAAAGCTCCTTATAGAATGAGTACGCCAGAGCTGAAAGAGTTGAAATTGCAGCTCGAAGAGCTACTAAAGGGGTACATTCACCCCAGTGTGTCACCTTGGGGAGCCCTGGTCCTATTCGTGAAGAAGAAATATGGGACGTTGAGACTGTGTGTTGATTTTCGACAATTGAATAAGGTAACTTTCAAGAACTAGTATCCTCTGCCAAGGATCGATGATCTTTTTGATCAGTTGAAGGACGCGAAAATATTTTCAAAAATAGATCTTAGATCTGGATATCACCAAGTGAGAATAAATGATGAGGACATCAACAAGACCGCCTTTAGAACAAGGTACGATCATTATGAATTCACAGTGGTGTCGTTTCGACTAACAAACCCACCTGTTGTTTTCATGTGCTTAATGAATGGTGTATTCAGGGACTATTTAGACAAGTTTGTCATAGTCTTCTTGGATGACATCTTGGTGTATTCCAAGTCGGAGGAAGAGCATGAACAACACTTGAGAATGGTTCTGCAAGTGTTGAGAGAACACCAACTGTATGCCAAGCTGAGCAAATGCTCATTTTATCAAAGGCAGATCCATTACTTGGGACATATTATTTCAGAAGAGGGGATCATTGTGGATCCTGAAAAGGTTGAGGCCATTCGAGAATGGTCAGTGCCAAGGAATGTGGCAGAAGTTAGATCTTTTATGGGTCTGGAGGGCTACTACATAAGGTTTATAGATGGATTCTCAAAGATAGATCACCCTATCACTTCCTTGCAAAGGAAGGAGAAGAACTTTCAGTGGACTGAAGAGTGTGAGAGCAGTTTCCAGCGATTGAAGCAGTTGTTAACCATTGCTCCAATATTGAAGATTGCATATCCAAATATGGATTTCGTGGTGTGCAAAGATGTGTGCAAGGAGGGACTGGGAGGAGTTCTCAGCCAAGAGGGATTTGTAATCTGTTATGAATTCCAAAAGCTGAAAGAGCATGAAAGGAATTATTCCACTCATGATTTAGAGCTGGCAGTAATCATCCACGCATTGAGGAAATGGATACATTACCTCATGGGAAGGAGATTCAAATTGAGAATAGACCACAACGGTCTAAAGTATTTATTTGATTAGTCAACTTAAATGCCAGGCAAACCAGATGGTTGGAGTTTCTATGTGAATATAAATTTGATATCAAGCATATCAAAGGGAAACAAAATAAGGTGCCAGATGCACTCGGCAGAAAAGTGCACGAATTACATCCTACAACCATTAGCATGTACAGGACTGAGATTAAGGATAGAATTTTGGAAGCTGCAAATGTTGATTTACAGTACAGAGGTCTGGTAGAAAAGATACAACAGCGTGAGAGACCACAGACCCAGGGAAGTTACACCTTGGGAACTGATGGCTTACTTCTATATAAAAATAGAGTGTATGTACCCAATGTCCGAGATATGAAGCTGGCAATTCTAAAAGAAATGCATAACGTGACTTATGCTGGACATCTTGGATATCAGAAGACTATGGAAGAAGTCAAAATCCATTACTTTTGGCTGGGTCTGAAGAAATAAATCATTGAATACATCGCTAGATGTATGGAGTGCCAGAAAGTTAAGGCTGAGCATAGGCACCCAGTAGGGTTGTTGTAGCCTTTACCCATTCCTGAGTGGAAATGGGAAGTGGTGACAATGGAATTTATCATAGGATTGCCTAGAACAAGCAAGCAACATGATTCAATCATGGTGGTGGTGGACAAGCTTACAAAAGCTACCCATTTTATTCCACTGAAAACCACTCAGAAGGCAACAAATGTTGTTGATATCTTCTTAAAAGAAGTGGCACCCTTGCACGGAATTCCTAAGAAAATTGTGTTTGATAGGGACCCAAAATTCACCTTGAATTTCTGGAAATGAATGTTTAAGGGATTCAGAATGAATCTGAACTTTAGTACAGTGTATCATCCTGAGTCTGATGATCAGACAGAAAGGGTGAACAGATGATTAGGGGATCAAATTTTGCTCAAAAATTCAAAGTGCTCGGAATCACTTCAAACCAAACGAGAACGTAGGCCTCGTCGTTGCGAACC
>JZKD02S1784981.1:30897-52106 GCA_000966675.3 Picea glauca | reverse complement strand
GAATACCAGTATTTTGTTTCTTCTTCCCTGCCCTCCAGCACTTGAACTTTATAGGTTTGCTTGGCATTTACTTGTCCTTTTTTTGTATCCCAAGACCACATTAACATATCTTTCTCAGAATTTAGTTCAATACCCGAACTCACCAAACCTTTTATGTAATTTTTCCATTCATCTTTTAGAACTCCTTCCAACCCTAAAGATTCTTCCTTTTTCCACCTTGTAAAATTAAGACCTTCCTGAACATTAATCCCTGCATGTGCAAGGCATTCAATCCCTTGTACCTTTAAAGCTAAAATAAGATTCCTTGACAATTTATAGAAAGTGTGTGACCCAACCATAGGATCAACTCCAATTCTGATGTCCCTCCCACTCCCAGGCTTCCACACCAACCAATCTGATATTATATTTAATGAAGAGGTAAGGGCTCTCCAAATATTTGAAGTACCGTTCCATTTTTTTCTCCCCTGCCTGAACCACTCCTCAACAATTTTATTTTTAAGATATTTTTTCACTATCACCTCATGCCATAGACCAGGCATCATAAGACATCTCCACAGACTTTTTGTTGCCAAGGCTTTCCCAAAGATAAATATATTTTTGATACCCCACCCACCAGTCTTTTTAGGTTTTGCAAGATTTTTCGAGTTTGTTAGATGCATTCATTCCTTTTCTTTTTTGCCAGTCCACATGAAACTAAACATCCTCCTTCTAATGCTATTACGTACACTTATGGGTATTTTATCCAAGGAGAGCCAATACACAGAAATACTTTCAAGAACAAATTTTATTAGAATGACTCTTCCACCTAAAGAAAGCCACCTATGACTCCAACACAGAATCCTCTTTTCAATTTTTTTCTCTAGCCAATGCTAGTTAGCTCTAGAATAACAATTTGGTTTAATGTAAAACCCTAGATACTTAAATCCTGCAATTATAGGCTTAACTTCGAAAGGAAAGATATCCTTCAACAGAGTAAGACCTTCAACATCCCACCCAAATTCTAAGAACATAGACTTTTGAGGGTCGAAATCCATCCCTGTAGCCTTGCAAAATAACTCCAGTACCTCCTTGTCAACTTCCCACTCAGAAATGATACCAATTCCAAACAAAATTACATCGTCCAAAAACATCGAATGAGTAATACTTAATCCTCTAGCCACAGGAACACCTTCAATTTTCTTATCCCTAACCTTCTCCTGTATAGTTCTGCTCAAGCCTTCAATAATGAGAAGAAAAAGTAAAGGTGATAAAGGGAAACCTTGCCTTAAACCCCTTGAATATTTGAAGAAGCTAGTGGGTTTCCCATTAATCATCACAACAAAGTTTGTTGAAGACACACACCCCATAATCCAGTCAATTGCTTCTAAACTTAAGCCCACCTGTAATAAAACAAGCTTGAGAAAACCCCAATCCACCCTATCATATGCTTTTACCAAATCCAATTTTAAGACCAATGCTTTAATATTTTTCACCTTTATACTATGTAATGCTTCCTGTACAACTCCAATAGCATCAATAATTTGTCTACCCTCTAAAAAAACAAATTGTTCCTTTGAAATACCAATAGAGAGTGAGGTTTTAATTTTGGCAGCAATGATTTTAGTAATGATCTTGTACACCAGATTACACAAGGAAATAGGCCTAAACCCTCCAAATGAGTCTAGTTTGTCACTCTTAGGGATAAGTACAATAAATGTAGCATTCAATGCACCTAACACTCTACCAAATATCCTAGACTCTTCCACCAACTCCAATAATTCATTACCCAAGAGATCAAAAAAGTCCAAGAAGAACTCTACAATCCAGTCATCCGGCCCAGGACTTTTTGAGCACTTAAAACCTTTTAATGTTGACAAAATTTATGCTAGAGTAGATGGATCAACCAATCTGATGGCCTCTTCCTCTGTAACTAATATCGGATAATTCCTTAATACTACAAGTTGGTCTGATATGGCCAAATCTGTTTGTGCCTTAAAAATATTCTAAAAATAGTCTACAACCTCCTTTTGAAGATCTAACTTATTAGATATGATAGTTCCATCTTCCTTAGTAATATTCCAAATGGTATTGATTTGTTTTCTTGAACTTGCATAAGCATGAAAAAATTTAGTATTTATGTCACCTGCTGCCAACTAATTAACCCCGCTCTTCTGCCTCCAAGTCTCCTCCTCCTGTCTTAGAAGATCCAGTTTCCTCTTTTCTTTTTCAAGTACCATTATTTTGTCTATTTTTTTCTCAAAGCCTCCAGGAAAATACAAGTATAACTTATCCAGATCCAATTCTAACTGAACCAACTCTTTCTTAGCTTCAACCTTTTTCTTTCTTTCCCAGACAGACACATAAATCTTGAGCCTCTTAATCTTTTTGACCAACGAATCCATAGGGTTTAGGACCTCTAACCCTAACAATCCAACCCAATTTGTTCTGACTAAGTTTATGAAATCTGGATCCTCAAGCCAAACTGCATTAAATTTAAAAGGATAGTTGGCAGTGTAATTCCCTTGTTCCAGGTGTAAAATCATAGGCATGTGATCTAATATCTTATCATTGCGCACCCAAGAGCGGTATTTGATTCCTGACGACACTAATTTCTCAAATACCAAGAACCGATCTAGCCTTTTTAAAATGTAATCTTGTCCTTTCCTTCCATTCCTCTAGGTAGGAAGAAAATTTAAGGGCTCAACATCCACCAGTCCTCCAACTTGAATCAATTGACTAAAGTAGAGTTTCAAAGGCTCCACCCTAGCATGTTCACCCCAAACTTCCCTACTCGAAGTGGTGAAATTTAGATCACCCCCAGAATAAGGTTATCCTCATTCAATATCCCTTCCCTTTTAATGCCTTCCCAAAATACTTCTCTGTCAGCATAAGGTCCATAACAATTGATCAACTTCAGGTTTAAATTTTAATCTTTAACTACACCCTCCAACAATATCCCTGCAGGAGTAAAAAACACAGCGAAATCAGCCTTACGAGGATTCCAAGCTATAAGCAATCCTCCTGAGAGACCAATAGAGTCTACCCCACAAAAATACCAATTAGGGAGCAATTTAACAAAAACTTCCATGGCTTTTGCTTCACAGACTGTAACATCCCCCGGCCTACAAATCCTTCCATCGGGGCAATGCTACTTGCAGAATACCTTATCTTGTACATTTAGCTCTGATTTGTGACAAATCCAGCCTTAAACTACTGGGCTATGCCACACATAGATACTTGCGGAAAAACATACACATCCATATAAACATAGAATGACTATTCTACATATATATAACATATTATTGCGGAAATAACAGTAAGCCTACACATGTAGCATATACAACATACATGGTCAATACTCATCAATTACAACATATGTACCATTACACAACATGTAAATGAATATAAAAGAGATACTTATCTTTTATTAGAATACCACCAATTGTGTGCAGACCTTCCACGAACCTCCCAGCCATAGACCACACTGCTCATCATGCTCAGCAGTAGGTCACCCTCGAGCTGGGACTAAGCTCCATTGGGAAAGGGATTCCTAGACTAGGCAAGGTCAATAGGGAATTTTCACAACACACAGGAAGGATATTTTATCCCAGGATCCACTTATGCCCACAACCCACAGACCCTCATTCCCCACACGCCTGCTCCAAACCAGGAGCAGACACCTTCACTAATTCAAGTCCATCGGCTATTACACCTCCCTTACCTTGGGCTTCAGTAATAGGCTAGACCAGAAGTCTCAGAGTACTGTAGTTGCTATGAGACTCCCTTCCAAGAGAACTCACTTCCCAACAAACTCTCTCGCTTGGGAGAGTTGCTCACAGGCCTCACAACCTGCCTCTTCAACCAATTTTCGACTCAGCTAAAACCAGGTACGGGTGACAACAACAATAATAGGGAAAATGTGTATGGACACCCAAAAAGTTAACAATCATACACTATACATAGCAAGGCTCGGTAAGAAACAACCGATGGAAACAAGCCACTCTCAGTCAAGGAACTGCGTGGCCGCAACAACCAACAGTTATGACAACACAAGAATCAAACAATTATAAGGCGCTTGGACTTCATAAGAGACACAGATCAGTCCCTTGGTTTTCACTAGTTTTAGGGTGACTAACATCACGAGAGTGCAGACACAAAGGTGAAGAATCTCAAAACTCATCCAGACGCAAGGATGGGAGTCACACTGAACGAGAAGCAAACCCCCAACACGATTTGACTCATGGGTGACTGGTTCCAGAGATCCGTGATGGATGCCCCAGTTCACGGTTAGACATTGGATTGAGAATGGCAAGTGAACCCCCTAACAGGCTAGCTTTCCCAGCTATAAATGCATGCGTCAAGGTCGACACTTGTCTTCTTGCTGCCACATGTGTTCCACTTCGCACTCATTCCCTTTCCAAGAACTTAGGACAACATCGTTCATGCCCACCTTAGCCTTTAGGAAATAATAATAATAAAATATTATTCCCTTAGAGGTAAGCCCTCTAGCTTAGCCTCTAGGCCTAGACACTTAGTCCCCTCCCTTACCCTATCTAGTGGAAGCTTAGTCCCCCATCACTCTTTCTTCATGGCCAGTCTGCACACAACGATGTTTAATCTTTGTTAATGATCTGCATAATTACATATACAAAAACAGGCTCCTGGCCTTAGCATCCTAGGCTCCTGGCCTAATTATCACATAAGCCTTCTAGCTTATTATAAATCAGCTCACCAACCTAACAAACATGTTTACAATTCATAATTACAACTGGGCTCTACCCGGGGATATTACAATCCCCTCCCCTTATTTTTGCACTGTCCTCAGTGCAACTTGTTTATACATATATAATTCAAAAATTCTTCAAAAAACTCCAAGATTTAGCTATTGGAAGCTGGTTATCCACCTGGTGCTCTACTTTCAAGAAACGATTATGGTGTTCCTTATACAGGTGAAACTCAATTTCTCTATTCCATAGAGCTTCTTCAGGAAAGCATTCAGCTCATTGCTCCTTGTTACATGCTTCAATTAAACCTCATTGAAAGTACCGACTGGCTGTAGATCCACGACGTTCCACCCAACATTATATCTCACTATTGATAAACTCTTAGCAGGGCTATGGCTCCACAGACATAAACACTCTACTCCTACACCTATTCATTTGGAAGAAACATTAGAACATATATGAAATACACACACACACACACACACACACACACACACACACACACATATATATATATATAGATAGAGAGAGAGAGGCAATTCTAATAACATTATAACTGGTATACAAGATACAAAACATACAATGAATAGAGAATTGATACTTATCTTTTGATTGAGAAGACCTTCCACCCCTGAGCAAGGCTATGACTCCATCGGAGAAATGGCTTCCCAAGATAGCCACGGTCCAAAATGCATATCCACATGGTCTAGGCCAAGGTATCAAACCTCAGCAACACTCCAACCAACGGTCTCTCATTCCCCTACATGCCTGCCCCACCCCAGGAGGGTACACCTTCATTGTCACACAGTCCATCAACTGCTACACCTCCTTTTCCTTGGGCTTCAGCAATAGGCTAGACCGGAAGTCTTAGAACACTGTGGATCGAGGAGTTCCAACTGCCCTCAGAGGTCTCCAATCAACATCTTCTCGAGCTACTCTTTGTAGTCAACATTCTAACTTTAATCAACATCACCCACATGCAGTTATCATGAGAAAACATAAAAGAATTCATTTAGGAACTCCAACTTAGTTCAAAAAGGAATTCAACTTTTCCCCCAAAACATGAAATTCCATTTCATAATTCTTCTTGGTTGTTGCCATATTAGGATTGCAACCTTCCTTCTGGTTTTCCACAAGCACCAAACTACATAACATTTTCTTGCAAGGCTTCATCTTGCATACTGCCAACAATTGTCAATATTTCCTGTACATCATAATTCATTTGCAATATGTATAGAACCATATGCAGTGAACTTAGAATTGTCTGCATCTAGCAATTCAATCATAATTACCAAACAATTTAATAAAATAGAATGACTTGTCATTCTATGAATATGCATGTTCACAGTAATATATGTAAGTTCATTACTTCATTTTTCTGAACAAGAAAATTTCCTGTAGTCAATGCTCAAGTGACTACTTGACTTGCAACTTTCCTATTGCAATGTCTAACATCTCCCTGAAATGTCCTCAACTTCATGAGTTAACAACATTTCAGCTATTAGTAACAATCATTTCCATGCAATAATATATATGCATGTACTTACAAAACATATTCAACCATTGCATTTAGTATACAATTCTATCACTTACTATGCATGAGTGCAATTCTCAATGCATACTTATTCAGTGCACCTTGCATTGAATTACATAATGCTCTTTATCTCGGTCATGTATCTCACCATCCATAAGCTAGAATTCGGCGAATGTGTTGACACATTCTCCACACACTTCCTATTGTCTTCCCAATTAATTGGATGCCTTCCTTTTCGACCTGAACACTACACCAAGAATATAATTCTGTGGTATTCATTAGTGTTAGCAAAAAGGTTGCAATCCAAGTTTTATTTAAAGGTAGGAAGCTTTTAGTACCTGTGTGGCTCATAACCTTTCCATATCCGTACCTTGTCATATCCAACCATGTCCTGGTCTCATACATGACTAGCTTACTGACATTCATTCTTATAACAAGTTCTTATCTTTTAATTCTTTGGTTATTACCCCATAACCAAATTAACATGACATTATACTATGTCAATGTGTGCATTCAAAAGCTAAAAAATCTTTGAATTAATATAGGCCTCCAGCCTTTACCACATCCAGTGGTATGCACTCAATAATATAATCATGTGATTTTATAAAATAACTCTGGCTGAGGAAATTCTTACCTAAATTTCCTTTCAGCAATTTAACAAAAAGAATAATAAAAACTCATACCTGCATGACTGCCATTAATAAATTTTATACTACCTGAATGTTTGATGGAAGTAGAAGTTTTCATGCTTCTTTTATCAAACTTATAACCAACACTTCAACTCTTTGTTGCTTCCCTCCTTATGTAATAACATCACCAACAACACTTTCAAACACACAAACATTCTTTCCTCTAGCTGACCTAACAAGCCGTAACATACTTGTTGCCACAACAATTGCAACAACTTCTTTCTCCCTATAAAAATTTTCCTTGTTGATCCCAAAAGTTTACAATTCTTCCCGTATTCCTGAATCTTCTTGTGCTCCCACTATGATCACTGTGCATGATTATTCCTTCCCTGAGCACTTTCGACGCAGTGCCCCCACCTCAGCAGGGTCTGCTGACCTCCCGGTCAAAGGATATTTCAATCTTCTGAGTCGAATTGACTCTTCGGGATCGTGATTGAACCCAAAAAATTATACACATGCCCCCTTTTCTCCTTTAGGCGCAGGTCTTGTGATACCCATGGCCTCTATCTGCGTGCTTCTGAAATGTCAAGTTTCAGGTGCTATCTCCTTTTTCATTAGCCCCTTCCTTCATATGGCTCTGGGCTATGACCTCATGGAAAAATGTGATTACAGGTGTGGGCAAGAGTGGTTTTAGGCCAACCCGCTTTTCTCCCCGCAATTCACCTCTAGCTGCCATGTATCACTTTGTTGAAACCATGGTATAAATTGTGGCCCGCTCTCAGATTTTTAACATCTAAGCAAGTTCTGGCCCCGCAATCTAACTCGATTGTTGATCTCCAATTCCTTGGTGATACCTCTCGATCAATGATTGTTGTCTATTCTTTACCTTCCTCTGGTCAACTGTCCAATCAACGACCTTTTTTTTTTCCTTTCACGCACGATCTCAGATCTCTGCGATCTATCGACACGTAGATCCCTTCCAAATCAACGACTACGATTGATTCTGGCCTTCAGCAGTTTCAAATCTCAACTATCGCTTCCTCCTCAGTAGCTATCTTCTGGGGTGGAATATCTACTGACACCTGTCACTTCAGATGTGAGGCTACTATTTTCTCCGCGAGTCTGTCCTTTGGGAGTTTTAGTTCTCAAACTCTCGTTTCTTCCAGAGAGATTTCTCCGAAATTGTAGATCGTCTGCCACGCGTCCTCCTCAATCAATAGTTCTACTCTTGCTTCAAGACTTTGGCCTCCCTAGCTAGATCGATGGTCCTTCAGCTTCCTCCTTGATCAACGATCGAGATCTTCTCTGGGTCTTCAGACTTTTCCCCCCTCTTCTTTTCCGGAGTCTAGATCTGGAACCGCGTGTCCTCCTTCACATCGACAAATCTCGTCGTTTCGGGAGTTTGTGAGTCCACTCTCCTGTGCACCTTAAAAGAGTTAAGTCTCATGCACTTTCCTTGGGATCCAACGACTGTTGGTCCTCACGCTTAGATCTGATGGACATATCTGATCTCCTCCTACGCGTGTTCCTTCTGTCTGGACATGAAATTCAACGGCCATATCTCTTCCTCTATAGTTGATCTGACGACAGTTGTCAATCCTCCTCCTGAGATTTCGCTTTCTCCTGAAATGGGGAAATTTCTAAGTGTCAAGGATTCAACCTTTGATCCTTCTGCAAGTCCTTGAATTTGGGTCTCATCTTCTTTTATGAAAATGCTATCCTTCCCGAGCTTCTAGACTTGGGATAAGTCCGACTCTTGTGCACCCTTTGCACTATATCCTCTGAGCTTCTCGAACTTGCTCTATCTCCCAAGGGATTCTACCCTTCTATGTCTTCCAAAAGACTTTCTGGTGCCCTCCTGACACATTCTGTGATTTTCCTGTTGAGCTTTTGAACTTGAAACAAGTTCGTCTCTACGTGCATTCCTTGTGCTTTGACTAGCCTCTAGCTGACTGTCTTTCAACACTTCATCCAAGTGTTGGCCCGGTGCACTCCTTGCACAGGTCTTCCTTCAGAGTGTTCAACAACTCTGTGAGTTTCTCCTAAGTGCTCTGTGAAAATTTGATTTGTTTCTAATAGTCGTTGAACTCTACAAACACAACATGCAGTCAATCGGAATTTGTCAGGCCATCATTCCTTAACAAATCCCACAACATTCATAAACCAATATGATTTGAGAAAAGGTTCAGATTTCATTTTCTTTTCGAGCTTTTCTTTGCTCTGTAATAATTTTTGGGCACTATCCCCTTTCTCTCAGCCCCCAATCGATGTGATCACGGGCCATGACCAAGTGATAGATCACTAGGTGCTTACTCGAGACTTCGGGCCTTCGGCTTCAGAATATTTCAAAGAACCACACAATAATCTCTTGGAGTTCTAGATTACCAAACTTGCGAAGTAGGGTAGATCAACCATCTACGTCTACTCAACGTCCGACGACTGACACTTACTATGGAACCTCAGGTGTCTAAGTTCTATAACTTTAGGTCTTCGGGACTTCAGAGCTTCGAAGGATCTCACATCCTTACCTACGAACTGCTAATCTCTGAACATTACCAATCACCTTTGGTGACATCATTACGCCACAACACTTAACGTTTTCCAATTGTGGGGGCATGCAACGGTGGTTTGGATCAACCCACCTTTCATCCCACAATTATTCTAACACTGACACGTAACCCCTCGGTCAAACCACGGTTTGGATTGCGGGACCGCTTTGGATAATTAACTTCAGTGCAACTTGGGTCCCCCCAATGTCTTCTGGCCATTGATCTTGATGTATCGTGATCAACACCATTGTGGGTCCTCTAAACTTTAACTACGTTACCTAACCTCGACCCCACTAACCCTGCTCATATGGAGTGCCACGTGGCAGAATACTAGTGGCTGATACATGGCCCATTCAGATGGGTGACACGCGTCATGTTCCAAATGCCATTTCAATATTCCATGGGTTTGAAACCCACTAACACGTGGCACACATCCCATGTGTCTACGTCCATCCAAGTGGTGTCATCATGACCCACTACTTCGGCTCTTCAGGACTTTGGAACTTCGGGCTTCGGGAGTTCTCTCTTCAACACACACTAATTTTCCCGAACGCCGAAATCCCGAACAAACGAATCTGTTGACACGCATTCGTCTTGACAGACTATCTGGAATAACTTTGCACTTCAGAGCTTCAAAACCTTTCGCCCTTCACCACTGTGTTTGACCTTTCGACATTGGTTGATCCAATGGTCGAGATCTTCTCCCTAGATCTATGGTGTAGATCCACTTCGGGGCTTCAAAATTTTTCTTATTTTGCATCAACTTCACCAAAGTCGCGAAGTTCGAAGGGATTCCAGGTTAACCCTTCTACACCTTCTCCAGATTTGACAGTCGTAAAGGATTTCCCTTCCTTCCGAACAGATCCTATGGCCCCAACACCACAAGTGTTGTGAACTCTCTCTTTGTGGCCAAATACCACATCTGTCGTGGTTTTACGATACCGCTACTCCTCCTGAGATTCTTAACATGACCAAGGTAATCCTCTTGGCACTCAGGGATGTTTCTAAGGTTCAAAATTGGTTCCTCTTAACAAAATTTCCTCTTGAAACCTTGAGTCCAATGACCACTTACCCAGTCTATCTAGGCTCCGTGTTGAAACCTTGGGTCAGAACTTGAGTTTTGTCCATTTCAACAACAACTCCTTCTAAAAATATTGCTTCAACTTCCACTAACATGGACCATCCAGGCTCAATGTTGAAACCATGCTCTGATACCATATTGTAACATCCCTCGGCCTACAACTCTTTTCGCCGGGGAAATGCTACTTGCAAAATACCTTATCTTGTACATTTAGCTCTGATCTGTGACAACTCCAACCTTAAACTACTGGGCTATGCCACATAGAGATACTTGTGGAAAAACATACACATCCATGTAAACATAGAATGACTATTCTACATATATATAACATATTATTGCGGAAATAATAGTAAGCCTACACATGCAATATATACAACATACATAGGCAATACTCATCAATTACAACATATGTACCATTACACAACATGTAAATGAATATAAAAGCAATACTTATCTTTTATTAGAAGACCACCAACTGCGTGCAGACCTTCCACGAACCTCCAAGCCATAGACCACACTGCTCATCATGCTCAGCAGTAGGTCACTCCCAAGCTAGGACTAAGCTCCATCGGACAAGGGATTACTAGACTAGGCAAGATCAATAGGGAAGTTGCACAAAACACAGGAAGGATATTTTATCCCAGGAGCCACTTATGCCCACAACCCATAGACCCTCATTCCCCACACGCTTCCTCCACCCCAGGAGGGTACACCTTCACTAATACAAGTCCATCGGCTATTACACCTCCCATACCTTGGGCTTCAGCAACAGGCTGGACCAGAAGTATCAGAGTACTGTAGTTTCTATGGGACTCCCTTCTAGGAGAACTCACTTCCCAGCAAACTCTCTCGCCTGGGAGAGTTTCTCACAGGCCTGACAACCTGCCTCTTCAACCAATCTTTGACTTAGATACATCTAGGTACAGGTGGCAGTAACAACAATAGGGAAAGTAGGTATGGACACCCAAAAAAGTAACATTCATACACTAGACATAGCAATGCTCAATAGGAAACAACCAATGACAACAAGCCACAATCAAGGAACTGCATGGCCACAACAACCAACAGTTATGACACCACATGGCTCAGACAATTACAGGGTGCTCCAAGTTCACAGGAGACGCGTATGAGTCCCTCAGTTTTTACTGGTTTCAGGGTGACTAACCTTGTGAGAGTGCAGACACAATGGTGAAGGATCTCAAAAATCATCCAGGCGCAAGGATGGGAGTTAGACTAAACATGAAGTGAACCCCCAACACGATTTGACTCACAGGTGACTGGTTCCAGAGATCCGTGATGGATGCCCTAGTTCACGGTTGGACATTGGATCGAGAATGGCAAGCGAACCCCCTAATAGGTTTTCTTTCTCAGCTATAACTACATGTGCCTAGGCTGACACTTGTCTTCCTGCAGCCGCATGCATTCTACTTTGCACTCGCTCCCTTTCCAGGAACTTAGGACAATATCATTCATGTCCACCTTAGCCTTTAAGAAATAATAATAATAAAATATTATTCCCTTAGATGTAAGTCCTATAGCTTATCCTCTAGGCCTAGACACTTAGTCCCCTCCCTTACCCTATTAGTGGAAGCTTAGTCCCCCATCACTCTTTCTTCGTGGTCGGTCTGCACGCAACGATGTTTAATCTTTATTAATGATCTGCATAATTACATATACAAAAACAAGCTCTTTTCCTTATCATCCTAGGCTCCTGGCCTAATCATCACATAAGCCTCCTATCTTATTATAACTTGGCTCACCAACCTAACAAACATGTTTACAATTCATAATTACAACTGGGGCTCTACCGAGGGATATTACACAAACCATGGTTTCCTGTACAAATAAAACATTTGGGTTTGTTTTCTCTAAAAACCTTTTGAGGGTTAGTGACTTTACGGGCCCCCCCACTCCCCTCACATTCAGGGTTGCCACAATCATCTTTTCACTCTTGCCAGGGATTTATGAGCTCTAAGAACCCTAGGACCAGTTAATCCCAAAGGACTGTTTGAATTTAAGTTTTCCTTATCTTTCCCCAGTTTACTTGCACTCCTAGTTTTTAACGGAGATAATTTGTTTTCCAAACCACCTAGTACCGTCCCTTTTAACAGAGAATCCTCACCCCCCATACAACAAAACAAAGTACTCCTATCCCCCTCCACCTTCCCATTCTTTTCACCATGGTAAGATAAAATCTCCCCACCAACATAAATTGGTAGCAATGAACGAGTTAATCCCTCCCGGTATGACGGTATAAAATTTAGTAAAGATCCCTCCACTTCCGACATAACAATCAGATCCTCAAAAGTAACAGTATTCACAACTTCTGAATATTCCTCAACCACCCTATCACACCCCTCACCATGAGAAAATTCCTGTCTAGACACTCCCTTCCCTTCCAAACCATCTAAACTACTATCTCTAAATAAACCCGAGGACAATGAAGTAAAGGTCTGAGTCATATCCCCCTCATACGACCCAAAAACCAAAGAACTAGGAAAAGGAGGAAAATCCACAACGTTCCCCTCCCGAGTAACCCCCCCTTGTGAAAGTTGGGCTTCCGAATCCATTGAAGGTAAATCTATCCTTACCCCTAAAGAACCTCCCTTAACCAATGGATGGATTACACCTTCAATAAAAAAAGGTGCCCCCCCCTTCCCCTACTCGCATGATTGTCCCACAGTTATTACCACCTCACCCAACAATCCTCCTTCCATCATTCCTCCACCACCCATGCCTTCTTCATGACTCCCAGAACCACTAGTCTCTTTTACACTTGCAATTGAATCACTGAGCCTACTCTGTGTTGATATTATGGTAGCTGCAGGAGATGTTTACCTCCACGCGTAACCCTGACGAGAATAGAATATTCCGGGAAGCAAGTAAAGTTTTGGATATAACCCTAAAAGTGATGTTGGCTAAAGGAAATAATTAATACTAAGTAATTAGCACCCATAATGAGAAGTCGACCTAGGTAGTCTGGAAAAAGCAATATAAATACGAGAGGCCAGTCTTCATTTTAGCCAGACTTCTTAGAATTACAAAAGTACACTTGTGCGCACTGCAAAAGGCCAGTTTGTGCGCAAGTCTTGGAAGGAGTTGCTGCCGCCAGTCCTGCAATCTATATTCTTGGTTTTTCTGGGTTAGACTCTCTGATCAGTCTTGGTTATTCTTGCTTGGTGCACTATCCCTGGAGAGAGGTGCGCCATCTTGTTTGGCTACTAAGCCTAGGTTTTTCTTCCAAAATAATTCTTTGTCAAGGTTAAGGTGCTCGAGGATGCCTTCGACCTATGGTTGGGTGAAAATATTGCTATATTTTCTATGGTTAAACGAGCACATCCATTACTTTCTAACAAGTTATGGACCCACACTATCTTTGGATAGTCTAACCGTTGGAAGATAGATTGGGAGGATTTGCTCAGTTATAGTTGCAGTTACAGTTGCAGCCAATTCTTGCTGCAACAACAAAACCCTAACCCTCTTGTTGAGGAACCTTAAGTGAAGATATTGAAGTAATTTATGGATAGCCTAGTGCACCCTAGCCTAGCGCATCTCCTGGTACTCTTAGCAAGCTAAGATGTCAAGTTTGAGTTTTTGGTCAAATCAAGGGTTGACCAAGTCAAAGAAGTTATGACTTACTCTATGAAGTCAGAAAACAAGTTAGAAGGGGCTTCTAACTTCAGAGTGTGGAAGACAAGGATTGAACTCATCCTTGCCAAGGATAAAGTGTTGGACATCGTGAAAGGAAAGATCGTGTAACCACAGTTCGAAGAAGGAAAGGAAAAGGAACCTCATAACGTTGCAATTATGGAGAAGTTCAAAGACAATGACATCAATGCCATGAGTATCATAGTGGATTCTATAAAAGACCACTTGATACCCTACATCTCCCATCTTGACTCATCTAAGAAGATGTACGAGGCCCTAACAAACCTCTTCTCAGTCATAAACATTGGGCAGGTAATGAGTCTAAATAATGAGCTCCGTGACATGAAAATGAATGATGATGACAACATAGCATCATACTTTGTGAGAATATCTCAGTTAAGAGATCAACTACAAGCTATTGAAGAGATCATTTCAGAGAAGGAACTGGTAAATATAGTACTCAATGGTCTTCCCAAGACATGGGATGCATTTTCCGCAAGCATGAACACAAGGAAGGAGTATCCTACATTTGAAGAACTTTGGACTTGCTGCACACAATAAGAATCAAGGATTATCACAAAAGAGAAACCCCAAAAGGAATACGATGATCAAGCCTTCACATAAAGGTTCAATAATTTCAAGAGTAAAAGGATGTTTGGGTCAAAGAAGAATCCAAATCAAGAGAAAGATATGTCAAAAATACAATGCTTCAATTGTCGAAAATATGGTCACTACAAGAATCATTGTCCCGAGCTAAAGAAAAGGAAGGAAACACACAAAGCATCAGCGGTCGAAGAAAGGGAACCTTCAAATAATGCCAAGCAGGATAAAACAAACTTCTTCTTCTAAGACAAGGTAACGATACTCTTCATAGTTCTTGTACATACCATGATTACATAGTTTTCTGTACATATCTTGCATATCTATTTTCTAGAAGATAAAGATGTTCAAAGAAAAATAATACCTATGGAAGATCAACAAGACAAGGATTTCTAGCACGATGACTACAAGTCAAGAAATACACATGAAAAGATGAAGTACATCAAAAACCCCTAGTAATAACTCATGTTGAAGATATCAACATAAATAACAGCTGCAAGATAAGCCGAAATCAGAAGAAACCTAGAAGAATTAAAAACCGAAAGAAGCCAACAATCAAAAGGAAAAGACTTGTGACACTTTGCAGAAGGCAATAAGGATGCAACAGAAAACATAGAATCTCTTAGTTGGAGGGAGCCGACTATATAATTCCAAAAGAAGAGCATGCATTCATGCATGAAGCAAGAATTAGGAGGGAGCTAGTCCTAAATTATATGATCCATTAAAGATGATGATGTATCTATCCATGGTAGCAACCATGAAAAGAAGCATGTGTTCAATGTGACTTTAGAAGAACTCTTCTTCGAAAAGAAGCCTTAAAGTATCCTTGGTTTTCCATCCACATCCATGATCCTATGATCAAAGGAAGAAGTTGGAATCTTTAGGGCATGAAATCTATAGAAAAATCCATGAGCTAAAGAGAAACATGAGGAAGAACATGAAGATTCCAAGAGAGAAAGAAAACCCAAAAAAACTAGTCATTATATCAAGAATCACAAGACTACCAACTTGGTTTGAACCCTCTAGAAGCAATCAATCAAAAGAAACATAAGCTATTATGAAGAACAATGTATGAAATACTTATGAATAGAAGCATTACGAGATTCAGAACTAGAGGTTCTCCCAAATGGAGGGAGAAGACTATGATGATTTCTTGTTCCAGTAAACTAGACATGCCTCTACACGATCCATTATATATTTTACAATATCCATGGGTTGGAGTTTACATTAGATGAATGTCAGGAATGTTCTCCTCAACAGAGTAATTGAACAAGAAGCGTATGTAGAGAAACCTCAAGGTTTTGAGGTATACCAAAAAGAGACTCTTTTATGCAGATGGAAGAAGATATTATATGGATTCAAACAACTTCGTGCAGAGCCTCCAATGCACAACAGAAGCGTGGTGAAAACTTTCTATAACAGAGAGATTGTATCAGAATGTTTACTCAGAACTCCAGAATGTTGGATTGCAAATCCATGATAAGCTCTCATGATGATAGAAGAAGTGCCACTTGAATATGTTCCAGTTTTAGCTTTGCCACGATGTTATGAGCTACAGGAAACAAAATAACTAAATCCAACTATGATGTACTATAATGATCAAAGCTACATGAAGACTTCATATAAAACCAGTGTTCCAGAAAGACCGAAGTACATTGAAATCGAGCATTACATTCTCCATGATAAAGTCTAGAAAAGAGAAGTGGTTCTCCAATATATCTCCACAGATGAGTAGATAAGAAGATATTTTGGTAAAGCCTGTGTCCAAGATGAAAGAGTTTACATACTCAAGAAACAAGTTGAAGCTCGTGGAGACAAATTCCTTATTGAAAAAGGAAGAGATGAATCCCAGGTTGGGAGGGAGCAGTGATGTGTTATTTATTTAAGGACAACCATTTTTCAGTTCGAAAAATGGTCCAAGATGAGCAGTTCCTTTCCAGTTCGGAAAGTGGTTTGAGTTTTCTGACGGACATGCATTTTCCAGTTCAGAAAATGGTCCAGATCGAATGGTCATTTTCGTAATGAAAATGGTTTGATGGATTGTTGATGTACCATAGACAATGATTTCCCTTGTCGCCAGTGTGGGGGAATGGTCTAGGATAGTCTCTCTTCTTGGCAATCACTCTTATTAGTGGTCAAGAATACTCATCTGCCTCGTCGAAAAGTCATTGTTTCGAAGCTCACAGTTGTGAGCAATTTTGAAGAATGGTCCATTTTGGAGGTTGGTGTAGGACAGTCATTTCCTTAGGAAATGGTCTGGACAGTCATTCATTCTCTCTAAGTTGCACTTTTTTTAGTGCTGGAGGAATGTCCCAGATAGGTGAATGGTCCAGGTTCGACAATCATGGATAGACATTCCCTAGGGAAGACTCATTCTCTCTAGGTTACACTTTGTTTAGTGCCAGAGGAATGGCCCAGATAGGTGAATGGTCCAGTCTCAGAAATCAGGACAATTATTCTTCCTTTCTTGAGAAGAATAGTCCAATAGCTCATGACTGATGTTTTACCCTCTGAGGGAAGATGCTCTTCCATATCTCACAGATGTGAGTGGAAGAATGGCCCAGATGATTCATTTTATATCATAACATTGTTTTTTTGTGCAGGTTGATATCAGATGATATGATTGCTATGGAGACTACATGTCTCTGGATAGTAGATGTATGCTACTATGGTGGATGTGTTCCACTAGTTGTGACTATGTGTCACTGATTAAGTAGATATTTGCTACTTGGTGTCGTAGTGTACCACTGGATTGTAGTTGTGTACTACTATGGATAGACACAGTTGTGTTCTATTAAATGATATTGTTTAGATTGCCTTGTAAACTATGAGTAGTGTTGAAGATGATTAACAACTAGATGAATGATCATTGTATTGATGGAAAAAGACTCTCTAGACGGAAAATCTGTCAACATCAACATCAACTGCATCATCTGTCAACATCAACTGCATCATCTCTAGAGAATCTATGTCCGAAAGAATAGCCCAGTGTGGGGAATGGTCCAGGTGCAACAATCAGGGATAGACATTCCTTAGGGCAGACTCATTCTCTCCAGGTTACACTTTGTTTAGTTTCGGAGGAATGGCCCAGGGTGGGGAGTGGTCTAGGATCAGAAATCAGAACAATTATTCTTCCTTTCTTGAGAAGAATAATCCAAATAGCTCATCATTGATGTCTTACCTTTTTGAGGGTAGATACTCTTATGAGATCTCACAGATGTGAGTGGATGAATGGCCCATATGATTTGGTTTATATCATAACATTGATTCTGTGCAGGTTGATATCATATGATTGTTATGAAGACTGTGGTGGATGTGTTCCACTGTTTGATCAAGTATCCATGTGATACTTGGTGTGGTAGTATACCACTAGATTGTAGTTGTGTACTACTATGGATAGACACATTTGGAACAATATCATTCAATAGAACACAACCATGTCTATCCATAATAGTACACAACTATAATCTAGTGGTATACTACCACAACAAGTATCACATAGATAGTTTATCAAACAATGGAACACATCCACCACGGTCTTCATAACAATCATCTGATATCAACCTACACAGAAACAATGTTATGATATAAACTGAATCATCTGGGCCATTCTTCCACTCACATTTGTGAGATCTCAAAAGAGTATCTGCCCTCAAAAAGGTAAGACATCAATGATGAGCTATATGGATTATTCTTCTTAAGAAATGAAGAATAATTGTCCTGATTTCTGAGCCTGGAACATTCCCCACCCTGGGCCATTCCTCCGACACTAAACAAAGTGTAACCTGGAGAGAATGAGTCTTCCCTAAGGAATGTCTATCCCTGATTTCTAAACCTGGACCATTCCCCACACCGGGCCATTCTTCCGGACAGAGATTCTCCAGAGATGATGTAGTTGATGTTGACAGATGACACTGATAGTGATGATGATGCTCATGATCTAATCATGAGATAGTCTGTACAACTATGATGATGCTACCAATTCAATGGTATGTTTGTTCTCAAGACAATTGCCTTAAATACCTCCCTATCTAGGAGGGAGTGTTGATATTATGGTAGCTACGAGAGGTATTTACCTGCACGTGTAACCCTAACGAGAATATAATATTCTGGGAAGCAAGTAAAGTTTTGGATATAACCCTAGAAGAGATGTCGGCTAAAGGAAATAATTAATACTAAGTAATTAGCATCCAGAATGAGAAGTCGACCTAGACAGTCTAGCAGAAGAAGTATAAATATAGGAGGCCATTCTTCATTTTAGCCAGACTTCTTAGAATTACAGAAGTACACTTGTGTGCACTGTAGAAGGCCAGTTTATGCGCAAGTCTTGGGAGGAGCTTCTGCTACTAGTCCTGCAATCTATATTCTCGGTTTTTCTGGGTTGGACTCTCTGATCAGTCTTGATTATTCTTGCTTGGTGCACTATCCCTGGAGAGAGGTGCACCATCTTGTCTGGCTACTAATCCTAGGGTTTGCTTCTGGAATAATTATCTGTCAAGGTTAAGGTGCTCGGGGGTGGCAGGGGGTGGCTTCGGCCTATGGTTGGGTGACAATATTTCTATATTGTCTATGGTTAAACGAGCACATACATTACTTTCTAACACTCTGCACCCTATATTCCAAAGAAAATTCCCCCATAGTAGGATACTCCTCATTCTCTATCCCTCCCTTAGTGGGTATCACTTCATTTAAGGGTTCCATTACTATTCCCAACATCCCAAAATTATTAATAACAAACTATTTAGAAGTAAAATTAGTGGAGCAGGGTGGTAACTTACCAATTCCACCGACACTATCCACTTCCCGGGAGTGAATACAATCACTCCAAGCTTCCAGTTCTTTTTCATTTTCACTAACTACCAGCTTTGATACCCCTTCGTCAAGAGAAAACTTGTGAGAAATTACTCACATGCACTGATAATGAAGATGACCTGTCACCTTGCACCGAGTACAACGGAATGGAATTCCAACATAATCTAGACACTATTGAACCATATGAACTCGCCAATAAATAACAATCTCCTCAGGTAACCCTTCAAAGGTATCCATTTCAACCAAAATCTTTCCCATCTGGTAAAAACGAGCCAAGTGTTTCGAATCAACATGGAAAAACTTCCCAATTGAATTTCCAATAGCTTTAAAAGCCTCCATGCTCTGTAACGTTAACAAACAACCTGACAATAACATCCATAGGTGTCTATATCTAATGATATATTTTTATGGGTTGAATGCTAGATGCCAGCATTTTAACATCAAGCTTCCCGAATTAACCACCCAGACCTTTCACAACATCATCTCCGCATCTTTTGTATTTCTAAACAAAAAATAAAACCAACCATTCATCATTATAAACGTCTCCGGTGAATAACCTAACAGTGGACCCCAACTACCCTCAACCCAATCATGAATATCCTTTTCCCCCAAGGCCCAATATCCGAATCTACCCACCAGACCTCTCATGGAAAATTTTCCACTTCTTCCATCCCTATATCTTTGCCCAACATTACAACTGGTTTGGGTTTTTTTGCTTTCCACCCCTTGAGTCATGCACTATTCTTTTCCTCCCCTCGATTGCTAAAACATCCTGCACTTCCCCCACATCCTGCACCTGACTTCACTCCTTTCTCCGACACAGCCTCTCCACCGCTTCCCACTTCAAACTACCTAGACTCCCCACCACTCCCTTTTACTTGATCCAGAAAGAAGGAAAATATATTACCCTCTGTGCAACCTCGACCCCTCAAGCCTTGTCCATGAAATGATGAAAGACAAGCCTTACCTTCCTCTGGCTTACTTCCCTTCCTACCCACCATAGCCTTTTGCAGAGAATGTCCCACAGCACAAATATCCACTGCATTTGTCTTCCCTCCCTTTTCCGATTACCAAGTAAATAAGTCATTTATGACATTGATGGATCTAAGTTCCAATAGACCGCTCACAAACTCGCCAAGTGTCCCTTCACCGGTACAAAAAGCCCACTCAGGCTCCACTTTATCGACCCTCCCAACCGCTAGACTTAAGTTCTGTTTGTACCCCATTAATTCTTCTCTGTACAGCTCATCAGATTTGTATAGTCTGCTTTGGCTCCACCAATGCTCCTCAACTAGATTCACCAATGGGACCCCTGTTCAAATCATCATAACATTTGTGTGACGCCAACTCAACCCTAGATCTATACATGCACACCTATCCTAGACTCTACGTTCCTACCGCCACTTCACCTCTTATCCTATAATATGGATCCTCCCCCAAAGCCACCAAGGCTCCATTAAAATCCCCTGATCACATCAGCTCAGCGCCCTCCAAAAGCCCGAAACAAACCTCCAGATGCCATCCCCTGTGAACTACATTTTAAATGTGCTTTCTTATTACAAGTAAATCATATGTTAGGACTTATACTATAAAAATAAATTCAAAATAAAGTTAGGTGTATCCAATTTAGTAATAGGAAATTTTCTAAGAAGG